>NW_006500144.1:1781640-1887143 GCF_000471905.2 Amborella trichopoda | reverse complement strand
ATGTATCAAGAGAGAGGGAGAGAGAGCGAGAGAGGAGGGGGGGGGGGGGTAAAGGGTGGGTGGCTGGTTTGAATATCGGTCTTATGCCTACTCTTGCTGTTGTTAGTTGGTCGAGTGAAAGAAGAGGAGAAAAAGTTAGAAAAGCCAAGAGAGATCGAAGTGCAGGGTGAAAGGAAAAAGATGGAGAAGATTTGAAAGAAGGAAGTAATAGAGAGGGAGAGAATGAGAGGGAAAGAGTGGGGGTGGAGAAAGATAGAGAGAAAAGACGTGGGGGTAAGAGGGAAGAGATAGGAAGGATGAGGAGGAAAGCTAAAAAAACATGAACCACAACTTAATAACACAAAAATCCTAGATTTAAGAGATCGATGGTGGCCCCAAGTTGGCATAATCCTCCTTAGCCAAAGCATCATCCTCCGCGTTAGCCTTCCACCAGATATGATGGAGGCCAACTTGAAGTCTCACGCACAAATGGAAAATGTGGTAAAAAGCCATAGACGCTGACCCCTCCTGTTGACCCAAAGAATTACATTAGAAATATCCCCTTCTATGATGAGAATTTCCTGTTTTTCAGTGCACACCTTGTGAGCTCTTTGAGCAAAGCACTGACCTCAGCCAAGGTGCAATCAGTAGTGCCAAGGAAATCAGTAAAGGATGAAATGGTATTACCCCTCTAGTGTGAGAGAGAAGATTTTATTCTCTTTACCATACACCAACCTAGCTCAAGAAGCCCCTCAAACTTAGACCTTCAAATGAGCTAAGCTTCAACTCTCGCCTTAGTCCCCATCTCCAAGAGCTATGAGAAGGAAAAGCCTGGATTATATTTAAGGGATCCTTCTCATAGTTACTAGAATCTCTCCATCGACCTCGTGATTCCGGATCCAAAACTTGATTCCGCGTTCCGTTAAGGAATCTCCATGAAAACCGTTCTTCGAAACCAAGGAAACTCGATTCCTTAATTTCGGAATCTTGATTCCACATATCTTTAGAAACCATTGTTCGAAACCATGGAAATTCAATTCCTTAATTTTGGAATATCGATTCAGCACATAATTAGAAACCATTTATCAAAACCAAGGAAACTCGATTCCCTAATTTCGGAATCTCGATCTAACACATCTTTAGGAACTTGAACCCATTAATTGTGGGTAGACATTCCCAAATATATCGAATATGGATTCCAGCAAGGATTAAATCTTGATTAAAAAATAAATAAATTCAGAGTATCAAAAAAAAAAGACCAACTCAAAGTACATAATGTCCAATGTCTATGATGGTTGTGAAGTTCCTAAAGGAAATTGGGATAGAAATCTTCCTTCAAATGCTTCTAGTGGTTGCAGGTTTTCATTATTTTACTTGTGCCACCTTAGCCGGCTTTTAATTTAAAATATAACTGGTAAATACAACACATACAATTAAAAGTAAAACCATGGTGTAAACATAATCCTATTTTGTCTTTATAATAATGAAGTGAAAATCACAATTTAGAAATACTTATCTTTTGTATATAATGACCGTAAGTTCAATAGTCAACACAATCATTTTAAAATTTGGAAAACCTTCTAATAAGAGACATCCAATATAGGTTCTAAGTTGATGAGGCTCATTATGTGCTTGGGGCTTCCTTCTCCATAAAAATGAAATCTCGATTCCTGATAGGGGTCGTCAAACGAATTCCATAGTCCATATTATTGTAAATTTCAATCTCAAACTGGCATGGATCTCTGATCCATGTACTTAAAAAACATGATTCCAAATATGTTAGAATCTTGATTCGAAACAGCGACATATCTCAGTTCTACATATGTCAGAAGTTCGATTCTATAGTGTCGAAAACTCGATTCTGCATATTAATGAATCTTGACTCCTGGAGTGTCGATTCCAAGGGATGGGAATCTCGATTCCAAGGAGGACGGAATCTCGATTCCATATGTGGATGAAACTTGGATCTATTTCGGTTGAAACACGATTCTCAAAAGCTAGGAATCTCGTTCCCGTGACTCCTATTGTACGGACAACGATTTCTAAGACAAGAAATTTCTAGTCGGTGGTGATTCCATGATTCCGATTCTTAAAACGATTCGGGTTCCCTGGCATTTCCAACAATTATGATCCTTCTCCATGCCTGGCACGATAAATCCTTCATGGTATTGCTTATGCTGAGGATTCATCAAGGTAAATTGCTAGTTGTTTTGTTCCTTCCCCTTGGGCTCCTATACTACTCAAAACAATCAGCCATGGGTGAATCCCAAGCAAACTCTTCCTTTATGCAGTTGTTCCTTTGGCTTCTCCATCAGTCATGAGTTCTCAGGCTTGGGAATTGCTGATTCTAGGCACTTGTGTCATCATATCCATGGAAGAACCACAAACACTAGAATTTTTTGGCTTCGGAGCACAAGTACTCTCTTTGTCAGCATGAGCTGTACGGATGTCACATTGTGGTCCATAGAAAGAATTTGTGAAATTTAGCCCACCGAAACGTGGACAAAGGGACTACCGACTGACTTAAAGGAGATCATATACCCTAGTCAACAAGGAGCTAATGAGAAAGAACAACGTGGACTACAAAGCTTGCATTAGCAAAAAAAATCTCCCACTCCCACAGTTCGAATTTGAAATGAATTTCAAATATTGAAATTTAAATTTGAATTAAAAAAAGAGAGATGAGAGCTAGCACAACATCTTGGTTGTTCATCATGGAATATTAAACATTCAAATCTCCTATGACCTGCTTTCTTTATCACAAGTTGTGTATTCTTGCTAGTTCCTGAGGGACTAGAGGGTTCAATCCCCACCTTCCACTCAATCACCTTACAATCTAGTGGTTGGTTCAATCCCCACCTTCCATTCAATCACCTCACAATCCAGTGGTTGGTCTGCACCAAATTTTGAAAAAAAAATGGCAGGCGGCCCCTAGCCCAAACAGTTGATCAGCTCACATCCCAACACTTGTCACAACCCCTCGCTTCTCATCCAACGGATGTGATTGTCTGCCTGGCACCACCATAGGCTTAGACGACCTAGATACTACCAGCCTAGGTTGTAAGCCTCCATCCTCAACAGATGTCAATGAACACCCAACATTATTGCATGTTCCCCTTCTCTCTCTTCCTTCCCTATGGAGCCACATTCGAGTCGCCTCATTACACGTTGGCGAAAGCAGCTCCTCCCCGCCCTTCATCTAACCAAGATGGATGACTTAATTCTTGTGGTTCACACAAATCATAGCCCCCCCCCCCCCCCCCCCCCCTACGACCCCTGGTCTATCTCTTCCCTTTATTCCCCTTTCTACCCTGCCTAAATTGAATGGTTCAAGCAAATAGCTGTAAAATGATTTTTTAAGATGGTTTCTTTGTAGTGCCATAAAACCATTGCATGAAATACACAGGAATGATCCTGTTCATTTTAAATACACATTCTTGCGAAGTAGTAGAATGACTTTTGCCCCTTCTTTCAAACAATGCCTTTTTCATCCCCATTTCTAAAACCCGATTTCTTTTTGTCCTCTTTCCTCTCTCTGCTTTTCCTCCCTTGCATATCTTTGTTGTTCTCTCCACTCACCAACTTCTCTCTTTGAGATTTTGTTTCTCTCTATCTCAAGCTTCCATTAAGAACTATCACAAGCTTTCACGGATAGGAAGCCATATTCCCTCCTCTTTTTCTCAATGAGATAAAAAGCATGGGAACCAATTTGGAACTTTTAGCACAATTGAAGATAGGGAAAAGAAATAAAGAGATCAATAAGGGTCATGTCATATGAATGATTGGGATTTGGGAAGATCACACACATCTATCTGTAAGTCTTACCTTTTTCTTTTTTTTTTGGGGGGGGGAGGGGGGCATTCTTTGCTTTTTGGTTATATATACAAATCGAACTGATTTTAAGAATTTTTTTGCATTTTTTGCTTTAGGATCTTCTCTCTTCTAGGCATTCAACGACCCCTCAATCGCATCAAAACCCTAGAAGCTCTTTGACGTTATACTGAAACATGGATTTTACAAGACTCTTTGATAATAGAACTCTTTCCTTGGATTGTCTCCCTCATTCCACCAACTTCAAACTTGCATGACAGGCCTATTTAATTTCAAGGGGGACAATGCCAATGTCCCCTTGAAAGGCCTGTTTAATTTCTTGTACATGTTCCTCTCTGCGATGTAACCTTTCTCTTGTGTTCAGTAATAACAAAAAAAAAGGGTAGGGGCTCGTCATCCCCATTGATTTACCCCCCAAAAAAACTTCGAACTAGCATGAATCCCTGCATACTTCTCCATCCTACGATTCTTTTTCTTGTCCACATCATCCATGTATCATGAAATGGGCATCCTTCTTTTTTTTTGAGTAAAGTTAATGTTGTATTGCTGGAAGAGTGTCAGGGAACAAAAGTGGGATCCGAGAGCACCCACAGACAGGGTCTCTAGGACAAAAAATAGGTCAGTACACAATGACCCTATACAAAAAATTAGGTCTTATAGACCCCGATTATAAACAAAATAGTGAACAAATCAAAATACAATGTACCCACGGTGGTCCAGAACAAAAAATGAGATGGACCAGCGACTAAAGTTTAACCAAAACATCAACCCAGAAAGTTGTGTTTAGGCAATTGCATCTGCTTGGGCCCTAGCTCCATCCTTAGCCAGAAATAGGCATCCTTCTTATGATGGGCATTCTTCCTGGCTTGACCCCTGCACTTTTTCTTGAGATCCTTGTCCCTAGGCCCATCTGAGAGAGAGAGAGAGAGAGAGAGAGAGAGAGAGAGAGAGAGAGGTGAAAGTGTTCGAGAGAAGGGATTATGAGAAAAGGGAGAGAGGAAGAGGATGAAAGTGGTAGAGAGAGAAAGAGGGAGGGAATGAGAGACAAAGGAGAAGCGCAAAATGGTAAAATGCTTAATTTAATTAAAAACAATTACTTACCCAAAAAAAGTCAAAAACAATTGATAGCTAATAAGTTTTGACATATTTTGGGTGGTAGAAGAGGTGTGGATAGACAATGCAAAAGTCCCATATACAACAAGACAGTGTATCTAAACTCTCTTGACTTGGATGCCATGAGGTATGCCCTAAAAGGTTTTGGAATAAGCAGGAGGAATTTGCGAATCCTCTAGACTTAGAGCTTGTAGGGCTTTGAACCCAAATGCATTACCTACGATGATTAGTAACAAAACCTTCTTCAAAAAGGTCCAAAGGATAAGCAATATATAGATTTCTTCCCCAACAACGGTTTTGATGTGGTAGCATTGATCTTTGTAACAATCGAGGCATATACGTGATCATTCCCCATATATATATATATATATATATAAATGCTGAGGTTAGCCCACTAGCACATATCAACATATGAGCCTAACGGTCCAGATTGAATATGAGCTGATCTGACGGTCACAACCTCATTTCGTATTTTAATTTTAATTTTAATTTTTTTTTCTACGAATTGAAATCATTTGAAATTTTAGGCGTGTATTCTTCAAAAGTAGAAAAATCTACTAAAAATGTCAAAAAAATAATTCGCAAGAAATAAATTGATCAAAATACCCCTGAAAAGTTTTAAGGGTATTTTAATCAATTTATGTTTTGCAAATAATTTTTTAAATATTTTTATTAGATGTGCCTTTATGAGAAGAATGGACGCCTAAAATTCAAGTTATTTGGATTCGTAGAAACAAACATTAAAATGCAAATACGAAATGAGGTCGTGACCGTCAGATCGGCCTAAATTCAATTTAGGCCGTTGGGCTCATATGTTGTTATGAGCTAGTGGGCTAATCTTAGCATTTTCAATATAAAAAAATACTAAGATTAGCCTACTAGCTCATATGAACATATGAGCCCAACGGCCCAGATTGAATCTAGGCCTATCGGACGGTCACGACCTCATTACGTGTTTGAATTTCATAAATAGGAGATTACAATAAAAATATCAAAAAATAATTTGCAAGAAATAAATTGACCAAAATACCCCTGAAATGTTTCAGGGGTATTTTGGTCAATTTATTTTTTGTGAATAATGTTTTACATTTTTTATTTGGTGAGCCTTGATGCAAAGAGTGGCTGCCTAAAATTTCAAGTGATTTAGATTTGTAGAAAAAAAATTTAAATTCAAACGCGAGATGAGGTCGTGACTGTCAGATGGGCCCATATTCAATTTGGGCCATTGGGCTCATATATTCATATGATCTAGTGGGCCATTCCCAGCATTTTCCATTTATATATACCTATATACGTACATATAGTTTTAAAAGAATATTTGATCATGGTCTCAATAGACTTAATGTTTTCCATTCCAGGGTTTGTATTAAACTTTGCTATAGTTTCTGAGATATTATTTTATGGATTGGTACACAGGTTGGATCCCAAATTTCTGTCATAGAGATGCAACCTGACAATTTGCACATATCAACTATGTTACCTGAAGGGTTCAGTGGTATAAAGTGGGATATATTCCAAGAGAAGGTGGGCGTATGGGGGTATCATGATTTTGTTGTCAATGGCTTTGTTGATCATATAAATACTACCAAAGATTCAACTGATTATCTCTGGTGTACAACAAGGTGAGCTTATTCTATATAAGTGTGCGTGCTACATTTCAAATGGATGTCAATCAATATGGAGCTGAGAAAGTTTGGACTGATGATATGTAAATATACAAGGTCCAGTTTCATTCTATGCATACATATTCTTTGACTTCTTACTAAATTAGAAAATGATACAATCATTATGAATCTTTAACAAGTTGTGGGTGGCAACTTGCCATTACAATGCCCAATCCAAAATCACTATGTTTGCTACAAATTGAACTTAGAACTGATTTTTGTATCCTACTGCAAATTATTGTTGTTTACATTGTTTGATTATGTGCTAACCTAAAATCCAAAGTGAAAAGGAGAAAACTTGCCTGACATCTATAAAGTTATGTTAGGTATGTCCATACTGTATTTTGTTGTATTCATGATTATTAGTCTAAATGGGATGGTGCCTTACATTTTGTGTTTCATGAGCATGCAAAACGTGGAGACTTATTGAAGTTCCTTGTCTTATTCATTAGCTATGTAATTTTATTTGCTTCTGTCTGCCAGCTGTTATTAAAGCTATTACGTGCTGTTCTTGATTAAAAAAAAAAATCTTGCTCTTGGACTAACTATTTTTCAGTTTTTGTCTTATATTCTACTTCTTATGGAGAGCTCTCTCTTGTCTTTCTGTTTTTCATTATTATACTATAGGATATGAAATAGCTATAAAAAATTGTACTATGAATAAATATAATACTATGCATTAATTGGTGTACATATTTATGTATTATACAAGCTATTATATATGTTTATTGATCTGTTAAATAGAGATACTTGTGTTCATATCTCTATCCTGAATTTCAAAATATGGCAACTCGTATCCTTGTTTCCCTATCTATTTCTGTGTCTGGACCTGTATCTGGGCATCTTAGCCTTTTCCTATTCCCTATTACAAAATCCAGAGATTAATAACTATCTGGATTTAATTTTTTAAGATGCTCTTCCTTCAAATCTATTATGATTGCTCTAGTTCTGTGGCAGTTTTGTTAAACAAAATGCTTGTGCATAGTTGTTTCTTCTGTATACACTTATCAAGCCATCCCTTAGGAGTTTTACATTCCTGGAATTGTCAAACACATTTAGTTAAGCAGTTCATACTTTTCATTAGTTGAACTTGACTTTTTGTTATGCTTGTGCGTAGTTGTTTCTTCTGTATACACTTATCTTACAGGCCATCCCTTAGGAGTTTTACATTCCTGGAATTGTCAAACACATTTAGTTAAGCAGTTCATACTTTTCATTAGTTGAACTTTGACTTTTTGTTGTTTGGGGTTATGCTCCCATTAATTTTATAATTCAATTGAAGTACTATTCTTTTCACTAGTCTGCCAATGTTCAAGTTAGCCTAGTGAATATTGAAAAGGCCACCACAAATTATTTTTGAAGAAAACTTTAGAGGATTTTTGGTCTCCGAATTCTGCCAACGTTTAAAACCATATACTACTCACTATTATTCACAGCCTTCACACCAGGATGGTCATTCCTTGAGTGGTACATATGCTCGCATTGGAGTTCCAATTATGTTCATTACTAATGGTTCTAGTTCTAGTTATCAAGTTGTCAACTTCATCCTAGCTATTTAGTATATATTAAGCCTCAGTTATAGGGTAGATATTCCTTAACTAGAGAAGGACCCAATATATAGAGAGAGGGTCCCTTTTCAAAAAGAGTTTAGGGTAGGGGAAGCTAATGTAATTTGTTGGGATATTCCAATATTCATCATCATCGTCAGAGCGTTTTTAAAACTAATTGGGGTTGGCTACAAATAATCCTGGTCCGCCATTCTGCTATGGGGATATTCCAATATTGCGGATCATATTATATTTATGTATCTAAGCTAAAGGAAAAAATCTCTAATTAAGAATCTTGGGATAACCCAAAAATGAAATGTTATACCCTAAAAAATCTCAAATCAAATTCAAAATCGAAAAATAAAAAGAAAAATAGAGGTGTAATGTTCTAGTCTACATAGCCAAAAGATTATGATTCC
Source organism: Amborella trichopoda (assembly GCF_000471905.2). Next base: position 1,878,590 of record NW_006500144.1, on the reverse strand, counting down.
GTTAGAGCATATTGGACATTCATTCCCTTGCATGTGGGGGTATTTTTAGGGCCCCAAAGTTTAGGGATGTAACCTACTCAACTTAGTGACCACCGTCAAACATAACTAAAATAATCGGTTCGCGCTCTATATGTGTCAAAAATGGTGACATCTTAATATTAAATAGAGACCACCCAAATTTTGGACAGTCAAATCTAAGTGTTTAAGAACTCACAGTAGAATCTTTCTTTTTCAAAATATTCATTTGGTGATACTAAAGTGGATCTCAATTTTCAGATTGAGAATATCCTCCTATGTAGGCATTTTGCCCGGGAGTAAGTGTATAGTGTGGTCTCGCTTGCATTCATTTTGCACTCTCTTTTACATATATCAAGCCATAATTAAGGCTTGGACGTGTGTCATTCAATCGGAAGAGGATCCTACGGATGGAGATAGTTTAGGGTAGGGTACCTATTTTGGAAGTGCTTAGGGTAAGAGAATGTACAAATGCATCTGACGGATTTTCCATTTAGATTTAGGTTTCATATCCGCCTACATATAATACATTGAATAATCGCTAACTAAATCCCCAAATTTGGGGCAATCTTGGGAAAAACACAATTGGAATATTATGCCCTAAAAAAAAAATCTCAAACCGAATTAAAAAAAAAAATTTGTAAAAAAATTATTGCTACAATACTTGTAATGAATTTCGAAATCCCCTAGTTCATGTTCTCCTTTTTCAAAAATAATGTTCTCCAAATCCAACATACTTATCTATGTATTTTCTTTTAAAAATAGAAACATTAAAGGGAGTGGATGCTATACGTACAAGAATAGTATTGCAGACTCCCACCCAACAATCATCCATACTTATTATGGGTTGTAAGGTTGTGAAATTGTTCCTGCTAAATTGGGGATTATAAAAGTTCACAACTGCTCATTATCCGCTGTCTTTGGATAGACATGGGTGGTGGATTTTGGGTCTGAATATACTGTTCCATATTTGTACAAAGTATGGAAAATTTTCCCAAATAAAGGTAAGGTATGTCCACTCTCTTTTGAAAGGTTCCTAACAAAATAAATCATTGCTAGAAGATTAAAAAATAAAATTTTAAATTGTGAAAATAATTGGGCGTATTGAGATAATGAGAGAGAAAGAGAGAGGTAGTATGTATATACATTGGTATTTTTTCTGTACAATTTGTTAATAATCTTCTCCCACTCTTATTAGGGGATTTAAATACATATTTGGAGAGGAGATTTTGCTATTATTGGATATTTTAAATCTTCATGCAATTCCTGTGCCATTAGCTAGTTCTTAGAAGTTTATAGCATATGCTTCAATTTTCTCTGACGGTGCAATTATCTAAAACTTGCAGGTATTTAATATAAATCCAATAATTGCAATATCCAGTATCATGTCAAGGAAGGCATAACACAAACCTTTGATTGTAGTGACTTTTCTTTTGCATGAATGGTAGTGTGTATGTTGATGACAATGAAGATTTCTTAAAGAGTGGAAGCCAACCGATACTTATCGTTGAGTCGAAGGGTCATGCAATGCATGCATTTGTAAACCATGAATTGCAAGGTGTGTTCTATTTTTTCTTTCAAAGTAAAATTTTATTTTCAAGTTATATGTCTTTCTAATTGAAATTAATTAGCTTTCAATAATACATTAAATAAAAATTTATCATTAAATGAAAACCACCATGCTAAACTTGTAATTTCATTTATTTATTTTTAATAAAGTAATCATTACCCAAAAAAATAGTTAATTTGGAAACCAAAATACCTAGCCTAAAATTTAAGTGACTATATATAAAACTTATCCAATTTGCTATCGGAGTGCACTAGAATGTTTCATCCCATATAAGACTAGAGTCCGATCCCTTGTGTTCCTTTATGGTTTAATTCTGCATTTTTTTGTTTGTTGATATTATCTGAATTTTTACTACCCTTTACTTAACCAGAAAAACTATGTTGTTTTTGTAACTGGAACTTTTTTTGCATTAGAACTAGCCATTTCAGTTCACCGTTTAAGGAGAAGGGGGAGGCAGGTTGCTAATTATCCTGAATTTTGAGAGCATTCATTTGATCTATCTAGTTTTACTTTTGCAGTGATTTCCTTTTTGAGAAAGTAGATGTCACCAGCAAACACCAGAGTGCATATGGTATGGATTGCATGATGATTGGATGAACCAGGATCTGGATATGACTTTGGATAAAAATCCAGCACCATATTTATTTTCTAATTTTAAAACATCAGCTTCCTGCATGAAAGTAAACAATGGATGCCACAGAAGTTACCTTTTTATGAATATAAACTGGGATCGAACATGTTACACTTGTGACTGCCCTTGGCTTGTGTATTAATTACACATAGGGAGATCCTAGGTTTTCTGAGTTCTGGATTGCTCTAGAACGGTCTTTGTTTATTTGACTGTGAACTGTTTCATACCATTACATTTAAAATACAAAATTCTTTAAGTTCCTTGATGTATGAACTCTGAGTTGTGACACAGAAATGAGTTGTATCTCTGATCTTTGACTTGTGTTGAAGACTTGGGGAAGCTCCCACTGAGAGTTCATACATCAGTTGTTACCTACATTTCTATTGTACAAAAGAATCTAGTGCCATGTCTACACAATAAGCATTTATGTATCTATTTTGTGAATAGACAAAGTTTCTCACATCAATGCACTTTGATCGAGAATTATCTACATTAACATACATGTGCCACATCTGTTTTTGTTTTTCTACCATTTAGATGAATTTATCATCCTTGGTCCTCTTTCTCTTCTAGTGAAACCCCATGTATTTATGCTTTTAATAATTTTTCATGAATGAATCTCTATAAATACTAGTCAACTGACATGTGCATCTTTCTATTATTTCTTCAGCTAGTGCATCCGGGAATGGGAGTGATTCAACCTTCAAATTTCAAAAGCCAATACTTCTTAGGGCTGGGAAGAATGACATAAGTCTTTTGAGCATGACTGTTGGTTTGCAAGTAAGTTTATCTTTTCGGTCACAAATGATGCCACTCATACATTTCTTTACTGTGGATTTGGCCTCATATTCAAATTAGAGCTCATTACTATTGATCCTTCATGTAGTAGCAATAGTTATCTGATAAAATTCCAACTATGCTGTTGATAATTAACTTTGAGATTTTTTTTCTTCTTTTACCATACTCTTGCTGGATACTTATTTTCTGTTTATAGTACACAGACTTTGTCTTCTCTTGTATTATTTTCCTCAAGCCTACTCTTCTTCCTGGAAACAATGTACGTTTGGTCGAGCTTTTATTTTAATCTCTATCACCAAGTAAAGTTTTTTCAATTCTGTATGGAGCAAATAACGTGTATGCAGCACAAACTTATGAATGATACTTACATGCTTTTCTTATGTCCGAAGTCATGAGTAGTAGGAACTAGCTTCTTGTACCATTGACATGGAATGAATTTGTTTATTTCTGAAACTTAGTATCCAGTCTATCAACATTAAGAAAAAAGAGGGGACAGAACCTTTATATCAGAAATTATGCTCCCTTCATTGAACGTTGTACTTAGCTGAAGACATGTGGATGTGCACACACATTTTCATATACACATGTCATATTCCAGTTGCATTGCCTCCAAACAGTTTACCAATTGAATATGTTGCTCTGAAATATTCCCTTTAATTGGATTCTTACTTCAAAACAACTTTAAAGAATATCTATTTTAATTTTCAGATTTTTATTTGGCTTTTATTTGATACAGTTTTCTAATTTGATGTTGCTTGTTTCTGATTGGTGCTATGACTGAAACCTCATATGTTCGAGATGCTATGACTATAACCGCAATTATGAATCACGTTATGTAACAAACTTAAACCAATAAAAGAAACACATACGTAAACCAATATTTAACTGATTCTTGAAGATGGTAGGAAATTGTATGTATTCAATGCTACCCCATTTTTTGTTAGTGAAACCCATGAAAGTGAAAAAGGACCATCTTTTTTAATATGTATATTTATGTAGCACTAACTTAGGTACTTGTGAATACAAGAGAAAAGCCATAGATCTTAATATACAGGGGAAGTTAAGCAATATGATATACATTAAAAAAAAGAAAAATAGTACTTAAATCCTTAATTACCTGTATTTTTACCTATCAAAAAATAAATTATTACTTCAAATCCGTTATCTTAAAACTCAACTGCAGTTTGCAAGTTAATTATTCTGAATTACAAACATGCACGTAGGCTGTGATTGTTCTCTTTCCCATGTACTTTCAGAAAGATATCCCCTACCTGGTTTCTTGGTTATATCAAATGAGCCTGAATGGAACCTATATATATTGCACCATCTAATTACTAGGATGTCCATGAAAGGGAGACATTTCAAGAAAGAATTCGATTATTGGCAGTGTTGCCGGTGAGACTTTTGAATTGGTGTCATGTATTGATGTGTCCATATGTGTCAAAAATGTTCAGTTCGTGTTCTGAAGTGTTAAAATCTCCTCATAGCATGCACTACTCACTTCCAACATCAGGTGTCTGCCAACAACACTTTGATGCCAGCAACATGTCCTTGGAAGCTTAGCACTTTGATGGTAGTGCAAAGATGTTGCTAATCTTTGTTAAGGGTGCTGGGCATATTTCTTCAAAAGTTTCAAGAAACATTGCTGATGCTTCTCCAGATATGCCAGACTGAGACCCTAGAAATGTTCCAAGAATAGATGAATGTGGAAGATTTTTCATATTATGATGTGCTGATCAGGACTTTTGGGCCCTCTATGTTAAAATACCTATGATTTTTCCAACACCCACACCTGTGTGAGTGTCCATGTAACACTGACTGTCGATTATTTCCTTAATGAAAGCCTGGGATAGAAATTAATGTTTGTTTCTTACTTGCAAATACCATGAAAAGCAATGCTTCATTAAATGAATTAGCTTGCATAATTTCAAGGCTATAGACAAATTATATAAGCATCCTCAATAATGAACGAAATGACAATTGCACATATAGAACATGCTTCCTTACCATGCACTGAAAATGAACTTTTCTGTTAACTATCCATTTTCAAGCTATGTTTCTCGTCTATGTATCAACTTCATGGAGAAGCTGTAAGTAACTTGGTGAATATATCTAGCTAAGAATTCAAAATAGGATGGTAGACATAATTTGCCTAGGTACCACGGACAGTATAAATTGTACGTGGTCCACCTGCTTACACATGTTATTTTACATTTGTTATATAGTGTATTGCAATTTGTATATTTATGCAGCAGTACCCATTGTGGCTTTTACAAAGCCCTTTCAAGGGATACAGAAATACTGAGTAACTAGGTGCTCTTCGTCTCTCTTTGGCATGTATGGATGCCTCCGAGCTTCTCTGTCATCTCTTGAACCTCAGTAAATGGTCAAACATGGTATCTGATCTTGGTTTGGCTCTAATTTATGTTGAATATAGCTTCTCTTTGTACACCAGCACTCCGCACATTGTTTCCTAAGGACAACTACCTTTATTCTCCTCATCTGCCACATGATCTATGATGTTGTCACTTGTTTGTATCGCTTCTTGATTGATGCATCTTTTCACTAGAGAAAATTAAATCAAGTTCGTAATTTCTTGTACAATGCTTGTTTTATATTTGCATGAAGAATATACATAGAAATAACAGTCATAAAGTTTAAGTCCGACCACTTGTCTTGTCGTAATAATGATGGTTATGCATTGGTACTTAGGGCATGTTCATTGCTCCTAAATGTAGATATCACAACAAAAATGCGTCCTACTGAACGTACTATTCACTAGGATTATGCAAAGTAATTTCATAATTGTTTAATGCAGTGGTTTTTATATTGCCATGGTTTATGTGAGCATTCACTTTCTAGAATGCAGGGCCATTTTATGAGTGGGTAGGGGCGGGAGTCACAAGTGTCAAGCTAGAGGGCTTCAACAAAGGGGTAGTTGACTTGTCTACAAATGCTTGGATCTATAAGGTACATTACATGTTAGTGTCTTAAACACTCGAACGGCCTCTTTCATAATATATTTGAGCACTGACTTTTTTCTGAATAACGTCGGTGTACTGCATATTAAGATCCCAATAAAATCAAAGGTTTTACTATTGAATTGGCCTGTCTCTCAACATTTGAAACTCGTGGAGGACAGTGTTTATACGATCATTGTGTATTTTAATTTGTTTTTTAGTGAATATTGTGTGTTTTAAACTTATAATGTGGAACACTTCCATAGGAGTACAACTATGAAAAACCCCACAAGTTGGTGTTTATGGACCTATTTCCCTCAGCAGGCTTCAAATCCTTGCATGAGTGGCGTAATGGTTACCTAGAATAATTTTGATGTTTAGTTGCTCTATATAACATTTCTGTATGAGATGTATCACACCTCTATACCTTGACCAATTTAGGTTTTCATGGTTTGGCATTCTATTTATAATCGTAAAATTTTTTGGTCCCAAGATGGGTATAATGGGGGACAGATAAGTTGAGTGAGGATCTAGAATCCGAATCAAGTAGATTTATGACTACACGAAAGGCATATGATTAGATCCTGTTAGATGTCCCCTCGAACGCTTCTTTATAAGCCCCCATTACTTTAAACCAAAGCATCATCTAGTATAAACTGTCAATGTCTTGTCTAGGTTAGGTCTAAGTCATTCGATAATCTGCTTGTCTAGGGTAAAACATTTTCTTCCTAGTGGCTGGATGCTTTTGCTCAACTCACACTACGTGCATACTGTTAAGTAATTGCAGCACACAATTAGAGGCTTCTATACACATGTTTATTGTTGCCCAATGTAAATCATGCTTTTATAACCTTGAATTTGCAAGTCTTTATTCCAGCATATAAAGTACTATGTTTATTATTTCAGTTCTATAATGTTCACTATTGAAGTCAAAGCATAGTCGGATCATAGGGGTACTTCTGGGAGAATCATTAAGCTTTGGTGTATTAGATCTTTAATTAGTCAGTTGTATTTACCTGATTCTTGGAAACTGAGGCTCAGTGAGTTAACATTTATTAGTTAGGATTATGTGCATTGTCCTGACATGATTCATTACCCACTTTTCCATGTGCTCTTGTTATCAAAATGTACTATTACCAGGAAAAGATCTCTAACTGAACCTGGGAGGGCCTAGTCTGGAACTGGCCCAACTAGTGTCAAATCAGTAGGACCTGCAAACATGCAATTCAGAAAAAAATAACAAAACAATAGTTAAAGTTGTGACAAACCAGAAAAATAGGAATCCATATGGATACATTATCTTAGATTTTGCGTTTCGTGAACTTATGTTTATTTTCATAGATAATAAATACACAAGTTACAGAATACAGATTTATGTTGCAATATTGTTTGCCCCACACCAAATGTGGTGAACAGATGTGTCTGGGCACACAAAGCTGAAATATACGATCATGGCGCCATGGGCAAGTTAGGGATCAATTTGTGCAGGTTTATAATATAATGTTTTTTGGATCTCTGTCAACTACTAGGCTACTATGATCAAACAGTTTGAGTTCATGAATCAAGATAAGGGCTTTAAACATAGTCAAGGTCACAACGCCGACAGGTCCCGAGAATTAGAGCCGATTATACCCTTGCTGGCCCTAAAGACACCCCTCATCCCTGCTTTACCAGCCTCTTGAAAGGAACATCCATAAAACTTAACATGACGTAGCTGAGCTACAAGGGGATTCAATGCAAGGACCTCCAAGGTCGCATCATGTTGGACCTTGTGATAGCATCCCAGTAGATAGCCAGCAGTAGCGTAGCCTTTTGAATTCCTTCCTTTGTCTTGCCCATTGAATCACCATTTTGATATTCTTGGTTATTGTCTCTGATGAACATTCCTCGCCTTAAGAAATTCCCCTATTACGTTAGAGCCACATTTCGCATAAGAGCAAAAATAGAGGCCCTCCAAAGCATAAAGATTTGCATGGGGTCGGGTGGCAACCTATGAGCCTGAAGTAGCTGCTGGAAAGTTTTAGGTATCACCCTCTCACCTTTGAGTAAATGAAGGAGGAAGCTCCATATGTGCCTTGTTGGATATATGACCTTTCAAGGCCTGAATACCAATAGTCTCTCATTTAGTGGGAGTGATTGAGACATAGAATCTGGGTGCTTTGCGAAGTGGGGCCCAGATTCTTATACCCCGAGTACTTCAGGCTATGAGAGTTTTACGTTCGATAAAGCAATTTCTCAAAGAGGTGTGAGGGTCACCTCCTAGTCAGGATCTTGTTTATATTAGCCTCATGATTGTTGTGATTAACCATGGCTTGGAGTATCCAATCGAATATAATAGATCCCAACTATTTTTTATGAGTAACGGCCTTATATGGGATGGTCATGACCTATGGGACATAAATCTATATCCTGACATGAGACCATTCCATGACATGTGCACTAATGTTCGAATGGAAAGCCACAATTCCAAATCCATTATCCGAGTTTGAAAAAGTCAGTGCATATGTGTCAGTGATTCAAAAAGCAGACTGCCTAGCGCCTAGGCGGCCAAAGGGGTTTGAAAGCCGCTTAGGCGGGCGCCCAGCCTTGGGTGGCCACCCAGAGCCTATGCCCTGCCCAGGATTTTTATTTATTTTTAAGTTGTATTGATGCTTTTTGAAATATAAAGGGTTTGAAGGATGAGTTTTAGGTTCACTTCAGACCTAAACCCATAAGAACCCATTTTAAAGAGAAAGAAACCTCAAGAATACTAAATTTTGTGACTTTCATTGGATCGAAGTGCTTCTCAAAGTTATGGAAAACGGATCCAAACATCACCCAAGTAGATTTGATTTAGTTTTGGAGATTTATAATCCCATTAGAGGGAGTTTGGAGTTCAAACAATGAAAGTAAGTGCAAAAATTTATTTTTTAGATTGCTTGTTTTATTTTGAGATGTCTTCTTCAGGATCTAGTCGAAGTAGAGATCCGGGTTGAAAATATTGTATAACCTAAATCCAAATGACAAAAATTGAATTTGATGTAATTTTTGTGAAAAGATACGAAAGGGAGAATAAATTGGTTTAAGAAGCATATTGCTGGTATTAAAGGGGATGTTGCCCCTTGTAAAAATGTTCCTGAAGCTATCAGAGAGGAGATTAAGTAATTTACGAGTTTTGTAAAACAAAAACAGGAACAAAATTCTTGTCATTTGAATAAATCTATTTCTCTTACTTCTAGAAGAAGTAATCCAGGTTGGAAGTATGGTTATAACCCAAAACCAAACGATAAAAATTGTATAAGGTGTAATTTTTGTGAAAAAGATACTAATGGGGGTATTAACCGATTCAAGAAGCACATTGTTGGTATTAAAGGGAATGTTGCATCTTGTAAAAAGGTTCCTATAGCTAATCGGGATGAGATTAGACAACTTCTAAATTTAAAAGAACCAGAAAATGATGAAAATAAGTCTTGTTCTACAAAAAACTCTTCTTCAGGTTCTTTTAGAAGTGGTGATTCGGGTTGGAAGTATGGCTATAACCTAAATCCGAATGACAAAAATCGTATTAAATGTAATTATTATAGAAAGGATACTAATGGGGGCATTTACCGGTTTAAAAAGCACCTTGCCGGTATTAAGGGAGATGTTGCCCCGTATAAAAATGTTTATGAGGCTATCAGAGAGAAAATTATACAATATTTGAGTTCTGGGAAGCACAAAAAGATAGAAAAAGGTAGAGCAGCCAAGACTCCTAAGGCATCTGTACATACTAGTAAGAGGGAGGTAGAAGAAGAGATGGAAGAGGCAGATTCAGAAGAAACATAAGAGGACAAGCGTTATATTGAAGACAGCCTCAATTCTGATACATATGATGAAGCTGACCCTATTCCTTCTGGTGATGATTATGATGATGAATGAAGACTCTTGGTGTTAAGTGTTGACTGTTGTGTTGAGTGTTGACTATTGTGTTTGTATATTTTTTGAATTTCTGTGTATTTTGTTTTCTTATTTTTGGTTTCTACTTTCTAGTTTTTAGTTCTACTGTCTAACTTTTATGTGTACAGTCTACAGTGTATCAGTCTATCGGTGTATGCTTGTATGGTTTTACTGTTTTGGCATTGTATAAAAAATATGGATTATGGTCTTATAGATTATCAAAATACTGGGATTATGGTCTTAAGTTTTTCTTTTTTTTTGTCAACTGGGCCGCCCAGGTTCTGACCGCCTACTTAGGTGCTAGGCAGCCTAGACCCCCATGGTCGCCTGGGGGTTTCCTAGTGCTTTTTTAAACATTGAAATGTTCTTTGAGAGGACCCCTATACTTGTGTTGGAATATGTCCCACAGGGGTGTACCTGTAATCCATTGAGAGCCGAATGATGGGAAGCTCTGGCTCAGTGACTTTGATGTAACCAATTATGTGTCTCTGCCATAGACTGTGGAGCATAGGTCTATTGGGTCAGCTTGAGATACCGGTGGAGCATCATTTAGGGCAAGCCCATTGGAGTAATCCGAGGCCATGAGACTCACTTACCCTTTGTCCAATTTAATGAATATGAAAAATGGTGAATAAATGTTCATAAATATTTTAAATATTTATTGTGAATTCTTTAAAATTTGTTTATTGACAAAACTGTACTTTTAATATTTGTTTAGACCTAATTCCATTTGAGGACTGCCACGTGGCACACCTGAGTGGCCAAAGGGTGGCCGTGTGGCACCCCTAGCCCCACCATATGATCAACGCCCAGTTGGGCGCTAATCCCAAGGTGGGGGATGTGGATGACATATTATTTTGTTATGTTATATATTGTTATTTAACTTATTATATTATGTTATAACTTAAACTACATTTTTGTCACATGTTTATTTTATTCACACAAGTACCTTGTTGACATGCGTAAGGTCTATTTTAATTTAATTTAACTATTGAATCCATTAAAATTCGATTTTTGAATTTGAATTTCAAAAATATCTTCACACATGTATGAAGGGGACATTAAGCTTATTGTAGTTGATTCGAAATATTAGATCGATCTATAAGGTGATTGGCTTTCATAAAGGTGTACTTTTCTGCATGTGTGAGTTTTACCATTTACTTTATTGCCCATTGCCCTTGATGAATCTCTACACTATTTAATTATTTAAAACTAAGGGTTTTTGTGTATGGGCAAGTTGGATTCACTAGGAATAAAAATATGGAGCTAAAAATAAAAGAGTAAAGTGGCCTTACTTAGGGTTTAATGTGGGTGATAATATGAGTTAATATAATTCTTCATGCTGTCTCGCTCCCGTCCTCTCCCTTCTCACCTTCCTAAATGCTGGACCGACATCTACAATTTCTACCCTAGAACCCTACCGTCCTCTCCGTCTCTCCCTCCTCCCTTGAGATCTTGGCCCACCACCACCTTTCTTTCCTCGCGCCCCCTCTTAAGGCCTCTTTCTCTCAGATTGTAGCCTCCTCTAAGCCGGTTACTTCCCCTCTACAACCCCCCTCTGCTACAGCAAGAGCTTAGGAAACCTACCTCTGAAAGGTCCCCCTTCCTCCCTTTTTGTATCTCCATTAATCCTGAAGAGATTGCAAAATCGAAGCCCAAGTTGCTTGTGTCTTAATTGGTCTTTTCCAGCCAGGGCGCCGTGACATTAGAGGAATTGAAAGGGCTGCACAAAATCACTGGAGGGAATCCAACATCACTTGCAGCCGCCTCGCTAATGGCGAAATCCTTTTCTCCTTTCCCTCTTTGAGTTGCGCACAACTCGCTCTTCAAGATTCCAATACCTTCTCCTTCCACGGAGCCTCTTGCCGTCTTCGACCATGGTCGCCCTCAGAGGGGTCTTTTAGGGAACAAAGGATGTGGTTAGCTTTCAACCACATCCCTCTCCTAGTGTGGAGACCTGAAACTTTCCGGTGCCTTGCGGCTTCTTGTGGATTCCTCATTTCGATACATTGGATTTTGATCGAAACCCTTCCCCTGGGTTCAATTTGAGTCGTGGTGGAAGTTTTGGACCCCAGTCTTATTCCCAAAACTTTGTGGATCGAAGTAGACGACCTCTACTTTCCAATCTTGATGTTTTGGACTATGGCCTCCCCTCCCATTTTCCTCCACCAAGCCACCCTTGCCAAGTCAAAGGCCACCGAGTCTGCTTCTTGGACCTTGGTCTTCAAGAAAGCTCGACTGAGAAGAAGGCGTCGACGGCCTCCAGATCCATCTGATGCCAACGGTTGCCACCACACTTTTCAGCCGCATCCGCCGATCCAGTCGTTGGCTCAGCCGCCTCCTCTTACCCCGCCCTGCGGTGGGCAGGCCTCCCCTGACCTGTTTCCCCAGAAGCAAACCCCCCCCTGACTCGTCCATTTCTGCTTCCCCCCCCTTTTCTTGTTGACCCGGAAAGGAGGCCCAAAGTGATTTGCTGCCTCTCTCCCTCTCTTCGAGCATCTCGTCTAAGCCGGGTTGGTCTTTCTTGAATGTTCTCCCCCCCTCACTTAGACGCCCCCTGTTCACCTGTCCTCCCTCTCGCCTACCCCGATCCATGTGGCTCCTACTCTCTCCCCTGTACAGACAACCCCTGTACACATGTCCTCTCTCTCACCTTCCCCGATCCACGTGGCTCCCTCTCTCTCCCTAGTACACGCGTCGTCTGTGGCTTCAACCCGCCCACCGACATCACTTCTTGGTACCTGTTCGGCACCGTCTGATGCCATCCACTTGTTCCCCACACCTTTTTCCCTCCCTCCTCGATCACCTCCCGCCCACACGCCGCCTACCTTCCCTCCCTCGGTCATTTCCCCCTGCCACCTGTCTTCCTCGAGCCCCCCCTCTGCCTTTCAGTCACTAGAGCCGCCTTCGATCTCCCCCCTCCGATGATATGACTGCGCCTGCTCCTCCCTCTCATCTTGCTCTCCTGCCGAACCCTCCCCTGCTTCCCGGTATCTCTTTCATCGATCCAGTTGACCCCGGCCTTTTTGTCCCCCGGCTCGAACGAACATAGAAGATTCCTTCGCCACCTCAGTGCCCCATTTCCCTCTTCTTTTCCCCTTCCGCGCTCGCCCTGACCCCCTCCTTCCTTCCGCTTACCATTACCTACTACCCTCTTTGCCTCTCTGTGTCCTCTCGTCCCATCTTAACCCTTTGGAGCCTTCAGACCATCCTCACCTCTTCTCTATGGACAGAAACCTCTTCCCCCAAGGCATCGTGACCACCCATACCTGGGACCTCTCCCTCCCGGATACTGACTCCTTATCCTCCTTGTTGGCTCCCTATCTCTCATATACCCCTCACCTAGTTAGCTTTACCAAGGTCAACTCTCTTCACTTCACTTGGCCCTACTCTCACTTTGCCCTTCTTGCTACCTTTTCCTCTGTTCAGACTTTCCTTTACCTCGCCTATCTCCCTCTTCCCTTTCGTTCCCCCCTTCACCTCAGCTCCCTGAGTTTCAACAAGCTTACAGTTCGCCTGTTTACCCCCCTAACCCCTATCAGGAGCCCACCTACCTTTTGGACCAGCCTCCAGTCGCCCAGCCACTTCTCCACCCTCACTTTAGGGGTCCTCCCTCGCCCACCCTATCTCTAGTTTATAGAATCATGGGCTTCCACTATGACGGACCAAAAGGGGCCGGCTCACAAGTTCCTCACCGCATACGCGCAAAAGCAGGTCCAAGGTAAGACTCAAAGGCCAGAGAGAATTACTTAGCCTATTCTCTTTCCCCTCCGTCCAGGACAAGCCTACCTGGGTCTCCCCAGTTATCCCCTCTATTTCTTGCCTCAGGAGGTCTTCCAGAATGGCCTCATCCCCCCCTCCCTCTCTTATTTCATGAAGATTGTTACATGGAATATTAGAGGACTGAGACAACAATCTAAGAAGAACGCTGTCAAAGACATCTCTCTCAAACATTCCCCCTCTGTTCTGGCCCTAGTTGAAACCAAACAACCAGCGCCCACCTTACGGCCAACTATGGGCCTAACTCCTCGCTTAGAAACAGACTCTGGTTTGAACTGGACCATGTTGCAGCTCTACCACACCCTTCCTGGTGTTTGGGAGGAGACTTCAACGTCACGAGATGGTCCCACTAGTGAAATACTTCTACCTCCATCTCCCAGGATATGAGGGATTTTGCTGATGTCATCACTAGGAATGAACTCATCGATATTCCTCTTCAAGGTAGTCAATTCATGTGGTCTAACCATTCTCCTAATCCCTCCCTCTGTAAACTTGATCGCTTCCTCTTCTCTACCAACTGGGACGAACTTTTCCTTGGATCCCTCACCTTAGCCTTACCCAAACCTACTTCAGACCACTGTCCCTTCCTCCTGGATACCAACACTGTACAAAGAGGGTCAAAACCCTTCATGTTTGAACTAGCCTGGCTTGAAGAGGTTTCCGTTTCTACTTTGATACCTCTCAGGTGGCACTCTTTCTCACCTCACGTTAGGGATAGAGCAGGATACAGACTTCAGACAAAAATTCAGCTCCTAAAAGCTTCCCTCTAGACCTGGAACAAAGCCCTATCTGGCATTACTCCCAAACCAAATCAATCCTCTTGGACACTGTCCAATGTCTTGACCACTTGGAATAATCCAGAGCCCTTGACACCTTGGAACTTAACCTCAGGGCCCAAACCAAACTCGACTACCTGTCTACCCTCAAAAAAGAAGAGATCTACTGGTTCTAGAGATATAGGATAAAGTGGTTAAAATTGGGGGACCTTAACACTGCTTTTTTCCATTGTATAGCTAATTGTCGTCAAAGGGACAACACCATCTCTTTGCTCAAAGTTAACAGCTATTTGACCTAACCAGCACAAATTGAGCACGTTGTCGTAGAGTTCTTTCGAACTCTATATTCTACCCCCACTGGCCTGAGGCCTAGAATGGCTGATCTCGATTTTGTTGCCATTAACTGAGGACCTACCAGCTTCAATAGAGCAACCTTTCTCTGAGGATGAGGTCCTACAAGCTTTAAAAGCCCTTGCCATTGATAAAGCCCTAGGCCTTATGGTTTCCCAATTGCACCCTTCAAAACCTTCTGAGGTACTTTTCGTTCTGACTTCCTCAATTTCTTCCACGAATTTTTCCAAAGGGGAATCATCCACAAAGCCATTAATTCCAACTTCATTGCCCTCGTACCTAAAATTAAAGGGGCTGACGAAATCAAGGACTCTCGGCCAATTATGCTCCTGAACTCGATCTACAAAATCTTGGCTAAGGTCCTTGCCAATAATTCAAAAAGCAGACCGCCCAGCATCTGGGCAGCTGCCTAGGCGGTCCAAAAGGCCTGGGCGCATCACCCAGGCCTAGGTGGCCAAATTAGGTAGGTATCCTTGGGCGCCCGCCTAGGTGCCCGGGAACCCGCTTGGGCGGCCGCCCAGGGGCTGTGCCCCGCCAAAGGGTGGAAATGCCACTTGTTGAGGCCATTTTTGGGTCATTTTGGGTTTTTTTTTTTTAAATACTAAAAGTGCAAAATTGTGGGTTTTAGGTTTCAAATGAACCTAAAACCCATTAGAGGCTATTTTTTAGAGAGAAAAACCCAAAAAAAAAAAATTTTACTGGGCCGCCCAGTTGGCGCTGAGCTGCATGGACCCCCTCGACCGCCTAGTGCTTTTTGAAACACTGGACTCCTTGCCTCTAGACTCCAACAAGTCCTCCCTACGATGATCTCTCCTTCCCAATCTACTTTCATTCAAGATAGACAGATTTGGGATGGGGTCCTGGTAGCCAATGAAGGTTTCCACTCGAGACATTTAGCCAAGAAACCAGGTTTAATTTTTAAAATAGATTGGGAGAAAGCTTATGACCATGTCGACTGGTCCATTCTGTAAGAAACCATGGTGAGAATGGGTTTCAGGGATCGTTGGAGAAGTTGGATGAGGGGATGTTACTCTAACCCCCATCTATCCATCCTTATCAATGAGTCACCGAAAGGCTACTTCCCAGCTCACAAGGAGCTTCACCAAGGGGATCCCCTTTCCCCCTTCCTTTTTGCCATAGTCGCAGAAGTTTTCTCTAGATCTCTCTCCCGCCTCTATTAGTTTGGCCTCGTATCTGCTTTCACTACTAGTTATCAGGGTCCCACGGTGTCACAACTGCTGTATGCAGATGACACCTTCGTCTTCCTTGATGCCTCCCGAGAGGAAATAGACACACTCAAACTCTTCCTCCTGTGCTTCCAGAAAGCTACAGGATTCAAAGTTAACATGAAGAAGTCCAAAATGTTGGGGGTTGCCATGACAAAAGCAGAGGTTCGTGCTCTTATCCCAGACTGGGACTGCAAAGTGGAAGATCTCCCTTCCACCTACCTAGGCCTTCCTTTGGGGCTGGGAAAACCCAAAAATAGACTTTGGTCTCAGGTTCTAGACAAAGTAGAGAGGCGCCTTGCCACTTGGAAAGGCATATATCTCTCCCTAGCAGGTAGAGTAACTTTGATCAAGGCTACACTGGCAAATACCCCGATCTACTTCATGTCCCTGTTTCAGATGCCAGCACAGGTGGCCAACCACATGGAACAACTTATGCGAAACTTTCTTTGGTCGGGCCAGGCAGAGAAGACCAAATTCCACCTTGTAGCATGGGATGACATCTGCCTACCAAGAAAGCAACGGGGTTTAGGGATTTAGACCCTCAGAAAACATAGTACTGCTCTCCTAGGCAAATGGTGGTAGTGCCTTGCCACCCAACCTGAATCTCTCTCGGCTCAGGTGTTGCGTACTAAGTACGATATACATGATGAAATTTGGGTACCAGAGAGGATTCAAAAACACAGGGCGTCAGGAGTGTGGTTGTCCTTAGCCTAATCACTGCTACAGTTCAGAAGGTACATTAGATTCCACGCCAGAGAAGGCCTCAGGGCCAAATTTTGGACAGATCTTTAGCTTGGCACATCCCCCTTGTGCAAGGCTTTCCTTACACTCTTTTCACTTTCCTCTGATAGAAACTCCACCATCGCTGAGGAAATGCCTCTCTCTGGTGGTCGAAGAACCTGGAGTCCCTCTTTTCGTAGAATTCTCTCAGATGATGAGAGTTCTCAGTTCCAATAACTTTTGTGTGCCTTTTCCTCTCATTTCCTCCCATCTTTTGGGAGTGACACTATTTTATGGAGCCTTCCCCCTTAGGCCTCTTTTCAATAGCTTCTTTCTACAAAATTCTCACCTAACCCCCAACCTTCCCTCTCAATCCCACCTCTATCCCGTCAAAAGTGTGGTCCACTAGCGCCCGACCAAAGATTCAGTTTTTTAGTTGAAATGCCTGCTCTCAAAGAGCCCTCACAGTTGACCAATTACAAAAAAGGGGCATCTCCACACCCAATAGATGTGCTCCATGCCTCTGTACGGAGGAATCTAACTCTGACCTTTTTTCATCCTTTGTGACTTTTCTCAAAAACGTTTTGGTATCCAATGGGTCACCCCACCCATTGTCCGTGCTCTGATCACTCAACTTTGATTCTCAGTGGCCTTTGGCTGGAAAATCATTATGGAAGGCTACTGTGGCTGCCACCATTTGGACTTTATGGTTGAAAAGGAATAACATAATTTTCAATGGTGCTCAGCTACTATTGCCAGCTCTCTTCTACAAGATTGTCTCGTTGACCACCTTTTGGGCTTCAAATCACAAGACTTTTTTGGACCTTTCTAGGAACACCCTTCTCTCTCAATGGAAAAATGTCCATAACCACATGCCTTCCAAACCCTCAAGAGATAACAACTGGCAACGACCACCAGATGGCAGCATCAAGCTTAACTTTGATGGCTGCACTCTAGGTAATCCCGACCCTTCAGGCGTAGGGGGTGTTTTCAAAGATTGTCAGCGAAACGTCCTCTATACCTTTTCAATGCTTCTTGGGATCTATGATTCCCAATATGCAGAAGCTATGGCTCTACTATTGGGTTTGAGAAACCTCAATCCATCCTGAGGCACACTGATTGTGGAAGGAGATTCCTTGAACACCATCTCTTGGGCAAGAGGCTTGTCCCCTCCACCTTGGCAGTTGTCCTCCATCTTTGATGAAATTTCCCATATCTGCAGGGGTACGAGCGTCTCATGGCAGCATACTTGGAGGATGTCCAACAATCTCGCAGATCTACTGGTGAAGGAGGGAGTACATATGGATACCAAGGCCAGGTCCAACTCCTTTTTTGTTCAAGACCACAGCCGTACTACATAGCCCGTCTTCATACGAGGAAGCCACAACTTAGTTTTTATTTTTATAAATCTCATTGTATATCTTGTAACATGGGCGAATCTTATAAGCCTATACCGAGAATGGACTACTAATGTATTTTTACTGTTAGTCACCCTGTGAGGGTGCTTTCAGTCCTAGATCCTGTAAATTTTTACTCTCTTAATACAATGTTAAAAGTTCTCAAAAAAAAATGTCGGTGATAATGGTGCTAAATTCCATCGCTTTATTCTAGTGGTTGGATGGGGATGGGTGGCTAGGGTATATTGGCATCTCATGTGCCTTTGGATAGATGCATCAAGGGTGTTGATGATATCCAATCTTACACACTATGTATATATACTTCTCTAAGTCTCAAACCCTACCCACTTGGAAAAATCGATTTGTCTTGAATTGAATAGAGAGGAAAAGAAAGAGATCAAACCTTGTGTGCTCCACATACACCCCTTTGCTCTTGAGAGTTCCCATCTTCATTGAGGATCTTTGAAGTTTGATGGTGGTCCTTCACTCCATAAGATTAAGCTTATCTCATACTTTGGATTAAGGTATTATCTTACTAAGCTATTTTTCATCAAAGATCGTTTTATCCTGCATCAAAGCTTCCTGGAAATTTCATTTATAGTTCTGTTTGGATATTATCTTCATGACATTCCCACATAGTGTGATCCTTCACTTGCTTTTGTGTATTATGCATTGATGAACCTTTGACCATGCATAGTTTCCCTTGACCTCTCTTGCACGAATTTTTTTGAGCATCTTTGAGTCTTGTTATTCAAATTCCAGGGATATCTAGATCCTCTTAGAAGTATATTTACTCATTTAGAGTTAGAACTTTTGTATGAAAAGTTGTTGTGGTGGACCAATGGACCACCATAAGTAGTATTGCTCTATCTTGCTCCATATTGATCCGATTTGCTCCATTCTTCACTCCATTCTTCTTGCAAACTATTTTAAATGATTTTGTGGACTCTTAGAAGTGGTTTTAAAAGTGTAAGAGCTTCCTAATTGGATTAGATACTCTTGCAATATTCATTAGAACAAAATTAAGCCCCTAAAAGGCTTGAATTTGTAGCCCGGGTACAAGGAGTTCGAACCATGGTTTCTCACATGTTTGTATACATGTTTATTTGTTGTATTTACAGTTATTAAATGATTCATGGTTGAAAAAGTTGTGTATGTTGAGTGAAAAATAGAATTGTGCTTGTAATCTTGTGGTATGAGCTTTAATGATATGTTTTATTGCTTATGTGAATTGAAATCTCTTTAGATTATTACGATCAAGTGTATAATGTGTATGAGACATTGTGTTTATTGATGAGGATGAAAAATGAAATTGGAGTTATCATGTAATTTTGGTATAATGAGAAATTTTAAGTGAGTTATGTAATATGTCGTCTAGATGTATATTGTGAGTATTTGGACATTGTATAGAGTTTAATTATATTTTTTAGTTAATGAATTTGTAAGGAACCTATTAGGGTTGAATTTGTATTATTCAAATGTGTATTATATTTTAATTAAACTAAGCTTGTAGGCTGGATTTTATGTATTATGGTTTTGTATTGAGATATTCATGCATTTAAACCCTTGAGTTTTAATACAATGGAAAATTTTTAAAGATTGTGTACCTAGCCACTTGGTTTTATACCTCCAATACGCCTTACAGCAGGAAATGCAGTCGAAGATGATTGACAGTGTCTTCGCTTTCCTTATACAAAATCCGTCCTGTAGACATTGGAAGACTATGTTTTTGGAGCTGATTTCTTGAGGATTCTCCTATGGATGGTCAGCCAAGTGAATAGCTAGACTTTTGTTCGGGGCAGGAAGGAGCCAGGCCTGGGAGGCCATATAGACTGGAAGGGGTTTTCATTCCAGATTTGCTTGTAGAATGAAGACACTTTGAACAGTCCTGAGTATGATTGGCTCCACAACAGTTGTCCCTTCCATGACCAGGGAAGAAAAATAAGCCTCAAAGGGTGATTAGAATGGTCTCCAACTCCTATGAATCAGCTTCGTTGAGGTTTCTCCAATGTAGGAGACCATACCTGATCCCCCCCCCCACCCCCAACCCCAACCCCCCCCCCCAAAAAGAAAAAAAAAAGTCTAGGTAATTGAAGACTGCAATTCTGGTCTAAAGTTGGCAAGAATATTGTGGGAATTGGCAGTCCAGGGTGACAATGCCAGGCCAAAAGTCTTTTCTTTCTCTATTTCTTTATTTGGGCATTAGGTGAACACAATTGCAGAAAGGATGAATGCCTAAAGGACTCCTGTCCACACCCTTGACATCTGATTGTTGCCAGGGCATTTTTGGAGTCAAACTCGAGTCATCAAAACCATTGACATGCTGTATAACTCGGAAGATGGCTTCCTTGCGATGCAAACCTCCACAGCCACTTGCCATAAGGGCAGTGTTCATTGTACTTCAAGGACTTAATATAGCCCGCCCCACGTTTTTAGCAAACATTTTCCCAGTTAAAAATGTGTTGCTTGAGGTCAACTCCATCCCTAGACTAGAGAAAATTCCTCATCATCTCTCCAGTTTCTACAACCATAATTGGCATGCAGAAAATAGATTATTGGAGGACAAGAATGCTTGAAAGGGTAGCTTTGATAAGGGCCAGCCTTCTGTTCTAAGAAAGGAACCTATCTTTCCAAGAGGCCAGGCACCTCTTGAAGTGTTCGATGATCAACGTCCCACCAGCGTTTCTTGGCCTCCCAATGCACAAGGGAAGCCCAAGATATTTTTTACGAACTGCACCCTTTTTAGCAAGTGGCTAGATAGTGTCAGTCCAACCGAAATGCCAATTAACAAGTCAATTCATTCTCAGACCCATGGCCATCTCAAATAACACATAGACAACCATTTTTTATCTGCCTGCTATGGGATAGCAACGCAAAACACCGTGTTGTCGGTGTATTGTAAGTGGGAAATAGCGGGGTATGCCTGAAAGATGTTGTAGTAGTATGCATTTCAGATGGACTTGCTGAAGACTTTAACAATGATAGAAAAGAGAAAGGGGACAAAGGATCACCTTCACATAGCCCCCTGGAGGCCACGAAGAATCCTTGTGTACTTCCATTTATGAGCACAAAGATTGCCACTTATGGCTGAAGAATGTAAGCTATAAAACATGGTAGAGGACTTGCCAATCAACATGTTAAGTCTAATTTCAACACTAAACCAGGGGCTATTAATAAATATCTATAGTTTAGACATTCATGTGATATTAATGCACCATCGAGGATTTGGTACTCTTTGATGAAAGTGCCTTGGGTGCAGAAACTAATGAAGTCCAGCACCCCTCTCAGGCGAGTGGCTAGGACCATGGACAGTATCGTATTGGTAATGTTTAGTAGAAAGTGTCTAAATAACTTGAAGTCTAGATTCTAAATGCAATCATGTGCCACTTATCTATTACGTATTGATGTAGCTTTGCAAATTCGAATCTCAAAAAACTTATACAAACAACACTAAAAACTTATCGACAGGTTATTGAATATTATTTTTTTAAATCATTTTAAATTTTGCAACCCCATATCCATGTCCTGATGCTTCAAATCAAACTACCTAAGTCATGAAAGAACATCAGTTACCCTTGTCATAGTTGTAATCCCCCTCATCACTGATCATTATCATCATTTACACTATGGCCCTCTTCCTCAACTCCCATTTGAAAAAGAATTGGCAATTAATTTCTAGGAACTAGCTATGATTTTTTAAAAGTTTTTATTGGTAAGAACTTGCTATGATGTGGTTTTTTTCTTAGATATCATTTTGAAGTTTTGGTTGAAAAACAGAGTTTGGCACTCCAATTCCTAAAATTTCACGAAGAATTTGGTCAGAACCTCAACAATTTGAGTAAAAACATCAGCCTTCATTTTCAAGATAGACTTCTCCAAACTTTTCTTTTTGAAGCTGGATTGCTGCACTTAATATAGGAGAAAGTTATCATGAACCCATGTAAATGTACTGAGCAAAATTTCTTATCTAGATGGTTTTATTGATTGTCATTATATCATTAACCCGTGTAATAATCATCCAACCTATAAAACGAAAGTTATCCAGACACCGCTGAGAAGTGGAGTAAATCAATCCCATTCTTGAAATCTTTCTCAACCTTTACGACAATATTGAGTCTTGATAATGGGGTGGTGTAAGTGATGTGGAGCTAGTTTGTTTTCCTCATGTCCTTTCAATTTTCTTATCTCACCACATCCAGAGCCAATGCTAGTACTCTCATCAATGATTATAATCTAGCCTTCCTTGAATGCATCTTGGTTCAAGTGGCAATCATGCCACTTCCTCTGAGAGAAGCTCTTACGCTGTGTGATGCTGCTACCTCACATTGCAGTTGCCTACTAACTCTGAACATTTTCTCCAAATTATGATGCTTGAATATCATGTATGCCATATATGTGTCATTTCCGGGAGTGTGTATATTTTGATAGGGTATTCTGGCATCTCCCCTTAATTTTTATATTCTGAATTGGTTTACTTCTCCAAAATGGAGCTGATATTTTGACCTTGTTGTATTATGCCTGTCAATGAATTTCCATCGATCATTGTTGTAAATTCAGAAGCTTATACAGTGAGTGGAGAACACTTGGCACCAAGCAGTTAGACTGACCATCAGCCCATATGCTTATTTAGTCCCTTTCAGTCTTTTCTTTTTCTGATCGTCACTGTTAACTTGATATGGTTTGAGGTTGAGATTGCATCTGCTGGTGCATCTTGCCATGCATAGTTTATGAACATATCAAATCCAAGGATCCTTTACCCTAGATACATAACATTGAAAGTTGCTTCCTTTTCATTCGTTATTGCAGGCCCAAATAAGCATTATGTTGCCAAATAATTGATGCCAACTGCTTGTTGTTACCCTTTTCTGATTCTTGCAGATTGGATTGGAAGGAGAATACTTGAACATTTACAAGGAAGATGGACTCCATAATGTAAAATGGATCTCCACTTCAAATCCTCCAAAGAATCAACCTCTCACATGGTATAAGGTATTCCTTACAGTACTCAATTGTTATTAGATAAGCAAGTAGGGCTCTTGTGTTGGCCACATGTTCATTGTCAACAACAGTAGTTTATTAACATAATCTTACTTGGATTTACATAATGTGATCCATTTCATAGTGTGAAACATGTACCATAATTACAAGATGAAAAATTAAAATAGTGATAGTGCATTTAAAAAGAACGGGGGAAGTATCCCACTTTGAAAGAGGTGATTCTTGATCTCTCGGTTTATTTTGGGAGGATCACATGCATAAGAAATTAATTTGTGTCAGCTTTCAGAGCTCCACATCTCTGTAGTTTTAGAGATGGCTTTAGTTGATTTGATACCCTGGAGTTTGTCAAAATTTGAAGTTTTATTTAGAATGAGTTTTACAGTCATTTGTTTCTCAACTTTTTGAAATCTCTCAAGAAATGAAGCCCTGCCCTTCTTACTATGACTTTCAGTAACGTAACTCTGTGCATCTTGGAATTTCACAGGCAATTGTGGATGCTCCAAATGGAAATGAACCAGTTGGATTGGACATGAAACATATGGGGAAAGGCCAAGCATGGCTCAATGGGGAGCCCATTGGAAGATTCTGGCCCCGAGTAAGCTCCATAAATGATGACTGCACTCCTAAGTGTGATTATAGAGGCAAATTTTTCCCAAGCAAATGTGGCACTAGATGTGGGGAGCCCACTCAAAGATGGTAAAGCACGAAGCAGCTGTATTATTATAAGTTCTTTTAAAAGATTCAAAAACCTGTTTGGAATGCCCAAGAACCACCTGAATCTTTCATGAAACTTCAATGCCCATGTGAAAATATTCCTGAATTGGCTTCCATAGTTTTCCGAAAGGCAAAGTAAAAAATGTAACTATTTTGATTCTGTAGCTCAGCTTCAAGAAAAACACGTTTCATGTATCAAAATATGCGTGGTGCTTCAGAAATGTGGAATTTCAAACCAGTACTGGAGGCAACCTCAGGACGTTTATCTAGACCGTTCAGTTATCTGGGCTGATTGATTATTTTACCTCCTGTATTTGGAAAATCAGAGTGTATCTTAGCAGAATATGCTTTTTGTAGTCCATAAATTTTTTCTATGATACACTCATTTGTGTGCTTCTGAATACATCCTGGTTAATACATATTTCTATAATACTCTTGCTCGTGTATTTGACATATAGCCAGGGGTAAAACAGTCACAAGAAAAGGCCTTAGACACTCAGTTTCTAGACACCTTTTTTATGATTTGTTTACTCTAAATGCTGTTTCCTTTTCTTTTTTTTTTAAATTACTGTTTCCTTAATGTTTTTTTTTTTTGAAACTACTGTTTCCTTATTGTTAGCAGTAATTGATTGAGTTTTGAACCCCCTGGAGCTTTGCCTTTTTTTTGCCTGAGAATCAAATCAAAAGCAACTGGAGTGTAGAGAAACAAAATCAAAAGAGCCTGCATTGTATGAAAAGCACCTCGAATTCTGTTTTCTGGCTTACTTTCCTTGCTTCCCCCTGCTCACAGGTATCACATTCCCCGGTCTTGGTTCAAGCCTAGAGAAAATTTGCTGGTGATTTTCGAAGAGAAGGGTGGGGACCCTTACCAAATCTGCTTTTCTAGACGTCGTGTAACTTCAGTTTGTGGTCTCATTTCTGAGGACCATCCGCCATCTAATACAGCATATAACAAACAAGACTCATCATCTAGTATAAGACCTCCAGCAGGCATACACCTCGAGTGTCCTGGCTCTTCTCGCATATCTTCTATAAAGTTTGCGAGCTTCGGGACACCTCAAGGAACATGTGGCTCATTCCAGATGGGAGCCTGCCACGATCCTCTCTCAGTTTCCCTGGTTGAGAAGGTTGGTTGGTCTTTTCTTTTTGGCTGATTTCTATCTCAATGATGCTAGTGTTCAGAAATTGAATGATGCTTTTTTTTTGATGAAGTTCAAAATGTTATTAATAAAGCCTTACAAGAAGGAAATTACATCAGTGGAGACTAAAAGAGAAGGTAAAGAGATGCCCCCTTTGGCAAGAGAGTCAGCCACAGAATTAGCCTCTTTGTAAGCATGGAGAAAGGCCACCGACATAGTGTCCACCAGATCCAAAATCTGTAACCAACTAGATCTAAGTTCCTAAGGAACACACTGCTCTTTCTTACACCATTTTATCACATTCAAGGAATCCTCCTCATTCTCACAACAATTACCCAAATTCCGAGAAAGGAAAATTTTCAAACCTTGAAGAAGAGCGAACATTTCAGTTTAATTAGTTGAGACTATACCAACAAGACCTGCATAGGAGAAGATGACATCACCATAGCAATTACGCAATACATCCCTAATACCAGCCAATCCCGGATTCCCCAAGGAGCTGCCGTCAAAATTCAACTTGAGACCACCGACACTAGAGGCAGTCCTTATACATCTATGTCTAGTCTTAAAACCTCCCATTAAAAAGACATTCTGCAAGTTAACCGTACATCTGGTTGCAGGATCCCCCAAGTTTCTTTTGTCACAGACAACCAATACCATATGGTCAACTTTATCTTTATGAGCACTCTATTAAAAGGCAAACTCTCCCCTTAAAAGGTCCTTCTATTCCTCTCCTTCCAAATTTTCCAAAGGACTGCCCGCTAGCAATCTTCAACACCTCTTTGCCTAGAGATGGTAAATGTTGAAAGGCTAACTGAGAAACAACATCCATCACATATTGGGGTAAAGAAGTATTAACCCCAAGTAGCCCAAACAACCAATACCAAATCCTAGAAACAAAGGAACAATGGATAAATAAATGTGCTCCCGATTCCCCATCTTCTTTATAGAGTAAACAAACATTCGGAAGAATTTTATTTCTCTTGATCAAGTTATCGATTGTCAAATTCTTGTCAAGAGCAGCTAACCATATAAAGACCTGAACCTTATGAGGGATGGGCCATTTCCAGATCTTTACTATAGAGGGCAAAGACCATCTCCATCTATCATTAAAAAGCAGCTTGTAACAAGACTTTACAGTGAAAAGACCATCACAGTGAATGATGCTTTTATTTCGAACATGCAGGTGTGCCTAAATGCCCAGGAATGCTTGGTGCAATTGTCAAAGGAGAATTTTGGAGAAGATCCGTGTCCTGGTTTGCTAAAGACCGTTGCAGTTGAAGCTGTATGCCAGTGAGGACGAACATTATCTCTGTCTTTCCCTCTCTCATTTTTAAGAAGTTGAGAGCAAAGCTCAATCTTCGTCTTCTCTCTTTTGAGCAGCTTCTTTTATATAATTGTTATCGTTTAAACAATCTTCAATTTCTGAAATATTGGACAAGTGAGGAGATGCTAGCCAGCCGATTATGCAGGAAATTCAAAGCTAAGTGTATTCCCTTTGAATTACTTGTACACAAGCCAATCCTTATATAATAAAAATGTTCTCGCATTTTGATTTCCTCCGTCTTTGAATGCTCTTCTGTTTGTGTCTAAACTTTGTTGGCACCCGATATCTCTCCATCTCGATCTGCCTTGTATGACGGCAATTACTCTCTATTTTTTGCCGATATCATATACATTACTAAACATGGTTATTGCTTTCCAATTGGTTGTTATTTGCATTAATTGTTGCTCCATTTAATCTTAATGATTACATGATTGGTCAAGTAATAACAATATTTGTATTTTTTTCGGTATTGGATTAGTCTTTTTGGTAGCTATCCTTAAATCTCCCATCTTGTGAGCAAACATTCTGGTTTTGGGATAGAGTCCCAAAAAGAAAGAAATTATAAATACTATATAACCTAGGATTTACCTTTATGAATTTTGCTGAAGATTATATGCTCCTGATTGTGTCCACTCATTACCTCTGGTAAAAGAGGAATATTTTATAACCTTTTTCAACCTCAATCTAGCGGCAACATCAAACTATTATATATATACATTATATGTGCATGGAAAAAAATATCATATAAGATCAACATATAATCCAATATTTGGATAGTCAAGTCTAAATGTTGAGAAACCTAATTCAAATTTCTTTTTAGTAATACCCTTGATGATTCTAAAGTGGATCGCTAAATTTCAAGCAGAAAAAATTCCTCCTAAGCAGCTCTTGTGACCAAGTGTACAAGTTGCTCCACCGTGCGAGGGTTCCATGTACACTCCTAGTTTTTCTTTCAAAATTATAAAAAACAAACAGTGGAGATGAACCACCTGGGGATGGAGCTCCACGGTGTGAAAACAACTTTTCATTTTTCCTGATTATCTCGTGCACATTATGGTACTTGCAAAAAATGACTATCTTTGATGGTAAGACAACAGTCATTATGAACAAGAAAATGCACGCAAAAAGCGCGAGTTCCAAAGAATATTTAAATAAAAAATAAAGAAAAAGACAATGCTTCAATAAATTGATTTTTAGAGAGGATGGAAGTGTAAGCATATTGGTAGTGTCTTTTGGAACAAAAGTGAGAAGATATGAAGCAATAATTAAAATTATTATTGATTATAAGTAGATCAACAATACCTCTAGAGCTGTAAATCATGTATGTTGTTAATAATCAGTATTATTTATTACTGGTAGATCAAAATAATATTATAGATTATTAATAGATCGGAAAAACTAACAATAGTATTAGCAATATATATTCTTGATAACTTGTATAAAAATCTCTTTTTACTCTCAAAATTTAAAAATAGTCAGATGTATTTAATATTTTACACTTAAGTCCCACTTTTTTTAAAGTGAATGTTCTATTTTAATTTTACCTCTTTTTTTAAATCCAAATAAGCCCAAATTTTTGGAATTCATACTTCTCATCATAATTCACGTGTAAAAAATATTAAAAACTATATGATTAAGTTAAAATAAAAATGACCAATAAAACCCACAAATTTCACAATCTTAAGGATATTTTGGCTATTTTATTTATTTATTGATTTTTTTAACAAATATAAAAAATATTAACTCCTCAAATTTGAGCTTAATGCGATGTACAGAAAATAAAATAAAATTAAAATGCAATACACACCTTAAAAAGGTGGACTTTAACATAAGAAATAAAGTATACATGAACATTTTCTAAATCTCGATAATAAAATGCGCTTTTTTAGAATTTGAATTCCTGATAAAATAGGATGTCTATCAATTGTGTGAAACAAAAATAAAACCCCTAGATTGCTAAATATCAAAGCGCTAAACCCCAAACTCATCACCCGTAAATCAAACCTTAAATACGTTAAACCGAAATTCAAGAGAGTGAGGGAGAGGACCATACATTGTAGATGAGAGAAAGAGTTGATAGAAAACTTTGAGAGAGATAACATTGTAACAATCCTAGGTGGTTTAAGGGCCTAATTTTCCGCATTTCCATCACCCAAGGGTTTTGGGACGTATTGGTTAGGTACCTAATATTTGGTATCAGAGCAACAGCTGCGACCCAAGTTCAAATCGTAGGAAAGGGCTACCTGAAGAAATAAAATCAGAGTGATGAGAACCACCATAGAGTGAGAGCTACTGAGGACATCGATCATAGGAAAAGGCTACCTTGTAGAAAGGGCTACTTGAACAAAGTGAAAGCCGCCATAGAGTGAGAGTCACCATAGAGTGAGAGCCGCCGAGGACATTGACTGTGGAGCATGGTGGTATGTAATGATCCTAGGTGGTTTAAGGGTCTAACTTTCCGTGTTTCCATCATCAAAGGGTTTTGAGATGTATTGGTTAGTACCTAACAAACATCATACATTGTATATGAGAGAGAGAGTTCATAGAAATCCTCCTTAACCTTCTTTTTCATCAATAGGGGGGGAAGAGAGAGATTATCCTTGTAGGGGAGAGAGAAGTGAGCCGATGGAGAGAGGAGAGTTCCAAAGGCAAGAGTGAGAGGAGTGAAATGAGAGCTCCCTTAGGGGGTATGACTCATCATTGGGAAGGAAGTTTTCAGACTTTCAGCACTCTACCCTCTACTACAAACACTCTCAACCCAACTTCTAACTTTTGACTTTCCATGCCAGGCACAAAAAGTTGGAAACATGGAAAGGATTTCCAAGTCTCTTTTCGAATATAAAATGGGGGAAGCTACAACATCGAGGAAAGTCGGAACCCAGCTCAAAATTTCCCCAACATCAAATGCCCTAAAGGCTTAGGTGGTTTCTAAAGCCCTTTCTTGAGCTAAACCTCCTTAGGATGCAAAGTGATATTCAGTCCATTATAAACGTATATTCTTTTTTCTTTTTTTGAATATAAACATTTTTGTAACTTTCAAGAAATAGTACAAGAGGAAAACAACAAGAAAAGAATAAGATATGGATTAATTAAGCAAAGTTAGTGATAACCAACGAGCCCCAGTGAACACCACTTTTGGCAAGAGAGTCTTCCTTGACATTGGACTCTCTGAAAATATGGCATAGTACAACAAATTGGGATAGTATTAGCTCTTTAATCTCCATAAATAATGACGTTAGCCTCCATGTGAACCTAGCTTCCCCCTTTCACTAAGCTATAATATTTGCATAATCCCCCTCGACAATTTTACCACACTCCATGCCTATAAGTGGTTTGAGCCCTTCTAGCAAACTCCTAGCTTCCGCCTCATTAACAGTAGCATTACCACAAGGCTCAGAATAAGACATAAGAATCAGCCCATCATGATGTTTAATGAGCCCTCCAAATCCTGTTGGCCTCATCTTTCCAAAAGAACTACCATCAAAGTTGAGTTGGACGCTATCCACATGTCGAGGGGACCAAGGAAAGGTATACCTCCTCCTAGAGAAGCGTAATTGGGCTATCTCCATAGGGTTCAGAATGGTCTGGATCCTCGGGATGAACTTGCAATCCTTATTCACTGAAATCCAATCTGCTACCATTCTCATATTCAATCGTGACAAATTGGTCACCTTATCCTCGAAAATTCTCCTATATCACATCCTCCAAGTATTCCACATAACGTTGACCCATAATGATCTCCAAATGATGCGTCCTATTTTTTGGATTCCTAGTGAAACCCACTGTTGTAGCATCATTCTCATAGATGTTGGTATTTGAATATGAAGGTTAAGCATCTTCCCCAACTCCATGAACCCGAAATATATGGACATTGGAGAAGAAGATGCTCAATAGTTTTATTATCAGATTTACATAAAATGCAAACGTTGGTTAACACAGCCTCTTTTATGGAGAATATAAATTGCGTCCAACTTACTTTGGGAAGCAATCCATAAGAACATTTGCACCTTTGAATGGACTTGTAGTTCCAGATCTTGGCCAATTCTTCATCCAACATTCTGCTACGATATTGGTAAAGTAAGGCTTCACAAAAAAATTACTCAAAGTGTTGAAATCCCAAGTATTGTAATCTTCCACTGAAGGAGAGTAGTGAAACTAATCTAGCATGAGTTTGGAATTCTTCAATAAATATGTCATTCATCCTTCTTTACCTATATGGAACATACTACATACCATTAAAACCGTTCTTCCCCTTATCTCTTTGACTGTACCCAAGGGATTACATACCTTTAAGAAACCCTCTGGGAATAGGTAGCGTAAATTGGAAATCCCCCGGCCATTTATCATATCAGAAAAGAGTGTTTTCACCATTTCTCACAATCTTACAATGTTGCCAAAGATAAACAGGTTTGCAATAATCAATCCCTTTCCAAATAGGAGAAATAGAAGACTTATTTCTTGGGCATTGGATAATGTTATTTGTCTCATCAACACCATATTTTTCTTTGTGGACAACACAATATAAAGAGTGGTTATTTTCATGACATCTCCACCACTATTTTGTGAGCAGCCTTATGTTCATAATTTTGAGTTTCCTAATACTTTAGCTTCCCTCTTTGGTAGTTGCACAACATTGATACCATTTAAAAAGGTGTAACTTCATGGAATTATCAAACTTCCCCACAAAAATGCTTTCATGATGCCTGCTAACCTTCTGACTACCTATCCAGGTATTCGAAACAAAGATATATAGTAAACCGGGAAATCGAAGAAGGTGGATTCAATTAATATTGCTCTCCCCCAAAGAAAAGCATTTAGATTTCTGAAGGTCTAATTTATTATTGCATCTTTCAACAATAGGATCCCAAATGGAGCGAGGAGGATGGCCAACCGTTGAAAGTATTTTCAAATATTTGCAAGGCAAACTTTCCACACTACATCCTAATATTCTCGCCAAGTGTATTACTAGGTATCTGCACATTCTACTCTAATAAAAAATATCTTCAATAGATTAACCTTAAGACCTATAACCAACTCCATGCACTTTAGAAAAATCCAAAGATTTTTTTATCTCATCCTCTTCAGGATTACTAAAGATGATTGTATCATTAGCTTATTACAAACAAGATACCAATAGGCCGTTGTTGCCAATCTGAAATCCAAATATATGTCCATGATCCACCACATATTTGAGCATAATATTGAAGCTTTTGACAACAATAGTGTCGAGAAAAAGCGACAGAGGGTCTCCTTACCTTAATCCTCTCGAGGTCTTAAATAACCCACATGTCTTCCCATTAAATACGATCTAAAAAGTGAGTGGTAGAAAGGCAATCCAATATCCAAATTCTCCATCTTGACTAAAAATCCATTCCGCCCAATGCCTTTCATGACAACTACTAATCAACTTTATTATCGGCTTTCTCGAAATCCAACTTATAGATGAGTCATGGTTTGCATTCTTTAGATCTAGAGTGTATGCATTCCAGAGTAACCATGATATTGTCCATAATTTGCCTATCTTTGATAAATACCGATTGAGGAGCACCTGCCGTAATCTATTTGTTAACACTTTTGCCACAATTTTGTATAGATTACCCAGCAAGCTAATGGGTCTGATATCTTTAATTTGTTTGATCACTGTTATAAACATATTATCTTTCTCCTAGCGCATCATATCATCATCATACAACTAAGGACACCCAAGCAAATAACTTAGAAGCATTCATACGGATGATATCCCATAACCCCAACATCCTCATATCTTTTACTAATAGAAAAGTTAATTGAACAACGAGAATCAATGGGGTTTTTATTACTCACTCGAAAGTCACACCCCATGTCGAAGCCGTGTGTGTCTTACTACTGTTATCCCTAGCTGTGTTTCATCTACACCATTTTTCTGCATTTTTGGTTTTGTTTTTTTTTAATTACGAAAATAACCTTGACGATAGTCGTTTTACCGTAATACATATTGCAAGTTTTATGGTAATTAAAATACTATAATAACTTGAAGTAATATTATGGTACTTTAAGTACCATAATAGATAACATTTTCTTTATTGCATTCTTTCTACCATAATAAGTTGAAGTTTTACTACGGCAATCGAAATGGCGTAATACTTTTACGCGTTATAACCCTAACCCGAAGCCCATTCTTTCTTTCTACCATAATAAGTTGAAGTTTTACTACGGCATTCGAAATGTAATAATTTTGCACGTTATAAACCCTAACCCGAAGCCCATTCTTTCTTTACGGTTCTTGTTCTACCGTTATAGAGCTCTCAACCTTTGAGTTCAATCTCTCACGGGACTCTCTCCCTCATCAGATATTTGGGGTAGAAATATTTCTCTAGATTTATAAATGAGGTTGTATATTTATTTTTTGATTCCACGTTTCGAGCTTATTGTGTGATGATCGATTATATTGTTTATATATTCTAATCTTTGTTTCTTTGAAGTTGTTCTTCATTGTGTATTTTTTTGTTGTTATGCATTGATCATATATATGCGTATACACTTGAAAATGTGCTACATATCTAACATATCAGGATAGTTATAGATGAGAGTTTCGCTTTATGAAACGGACGTTGTCTTATGGAGATAACAATAACATAATCCTAATTGTATATGAAATTATGTCTCATGGCTCTAAGAAATGTGGCGAACTGCCATTATATTCATGAGAAGCTATGATTTTTGTGATTTCTAAATACCATTTTTTTTGCTAAGCCCTTTAAATGAAATTATCAGTATTGTCTCTTTAATTAATTAATTAAATTAAATGAAAATAAAATAAATGCTAGTATAATTTTAGCGAGAAAAAGATGTTGAAATTTTAGAGAGAGATGTAGAGTTGCTGCTGTAATTTTAGAGAGAGCCAGAGACACATAACTGTTGCTGAAAATTAGTGCATTTTTTTGTTTGAAATATTAAAAGTTGTTATGCACACTACAACAAGTCGAGTAAAGGTCAACATATTTTGCATGCATTATTTGTGGCTTATAATTTAGGGATTTTCTACATATTTTATTTGCATCATAATTGTCATTGCCTTACATAATTGTCCTATGCTTTGGTCTCCTTAAGTGAGAAAATTTTATGATCTTGATTGAGTGAATTCAATTTTTGTGATTATGTTATGCTATATTTTTGTTGAAAATATCAAATATCATTGTAGACTATCTCTCTTGTGCTAAAACATATTCATATATTTATGAGAATTAGTCTTATGCAATACTTGACATAAAGTAGTTTGTTGCCTTTCTTTATTAGGCTTGTGTTGCATCACAACAGTGCGAACATAAACTGTTTGAGAAAATTTTCTTTGAGGTTGCAGCTCACTGAGAGTCGGCAACCTATTGATTTGACTAGCAGACAACCCTATTCTTTTAATCTTTGTTTCTTTGAAGTTGTTCAACGTTGTGTATTTTTTGTTTGTACTTTATTATAATTTCCTTTATTCATTTCTCATGTATGCAATGATTAGCTATTTATAACTTCTCGTGTTCACACCTAGGGCTTAAGCTCTTTTGTGCGTTTTGTGTAGTAATGATTGTAATTAAACCTACTTGATTCACTTGTATCAAAAGAGTCCAGTGTGATTAAACCTACTTGATTCACTGTGATTAAACCAAAAGAATCCAATGTGATTATTATGAGTTTGTTGTTTGTGATGGTTTTTTGAACATGGACCATGGCAGAAGATGCACCCTTCCTTGGAGCTCTTGAGATTCCTACATTGCTTAATAGTCAGAGAGAACATATATCACAAAAGATCTGGGAAGGAGATGTATGTACAAGTATTTAAAATTATATTATTTATCTATCATATTAGTTAATCAATTTATTTATTTTAGTATCTGAAATTATAAATTGCATTTCAAGATCGGGAAAATTACCTCATGATGAGAATCCCCTGCAACTTCTTTATGGCCTTTAGCAAACAACGATCAAATTAATTTGGTCTAGAGATCAGGATTGTATCCTCTAACCATAGTATTGATAACTCACCATGACCGTGATACATTATCTACTATTATCGAGAGGTGACGCGTAGAAACGAACACCGGGCACTTCAATATAGACGTCAGAGAGATGATGCCTACTCTTGAAGATGCATGAAAAATTCTCTGGTTAAAGGTGACTGATGTAACTGTAACTTTGAGGAGAGTGGAGAACTACAAGGATTATATAGTCTGCATGATAAGACCGCTGCCACCTGGTCGTAGCCATTCTATTATCCAGCTGACATGGTTGAGGAAAACTTTTAAGTGGCTACCACAGAACTATAACCGCACCACTCTTTTACGATACACTCGTGCCTACCTCCTATATCTAGTCGGCTTCACAATATTTGTGGATTTTAGAGATAGTACGATTCCTACACTATATTTACAACTTTTTGAGGATATGGAAGTACTTGGTCAGTATACATGAGGTACAGTTGGCCTAACTTTTTTTTTTGAGGCTCGTCAAAAGTTGTTCGTCCTGGCCATCAACACCTTAATGGACCAGTCACGTTTTTACTGGTAATGCTAGCATATTAATGTTTTGATAGTTTTTTTAAAGTTCGATAGATATTTGTTGTTGTGATTCTTATTTTTTGTACATGTATTTTAGTGTTGGGCGTACGAGCATTTCAAATTGTTGCGCCCAATTCTCAAAGCCCTTATCCCTCAGATGGGTCCCTGTTAGAGAATGGGATAACGCTTATAACATCCATCTTGTGAGGTGACAAGAGATTGATAACGCACTGATAAATGATGTTAGTATAATATAGTTATCATTTGTTTTGTTTATTTATAATTTAATTAATTTTTAGTGCACGTTATTTAACTTAAAAGTTGTCTTTTTGTTTTTTTATAGGTCATATGGACCCCATAAGATGATTATCCTAACCTAGGAGATGAAACTGAAGAGAATATAGATTATGGGCTTATTGTCCGTCTCATTGCTTTGTGTCATACATACCTCATATGTGGACACATTTGTGAGGAATACATCAGATCGTATGCTCCGACAATTTGGACATCACCAAGGGATACCCGCTGATCCCTTGCAGTGGGAGAGGAGGGAGAGAAGGGGGAAGAGGACTGACAACTGAGCAGATGAGCTTCGAGCTGAAATTGATATGTCGACGAATATGTTAGATTATATTTGTCCGACAGATGAAAATATGTTTAATGGGAAGCCGACACAAGAATACATCGAGTGGTATAGGCTAAGGGCTAGGCCCCTAATTCATAATTCATTTAGGAAACGTCCCTCCAAATACGCACCTTGAGGTTATAAATAGAATGGTAATAATCTATTTTCATACTTCATATGACTTGATTATTTGCGGCATTTTTTATTCACAACATTTTAAATTTAGAAGTCTCAATAATCTATTTTCATAGTTCATATGACTTGATGGAGCCTAGGGACATCAACCATGCAGCTGAACTTGTATGTGATGGTTACAATTCAAAAAATTGGGACCTAGTTCGGGAAGCATTAAAATTGTTGAAAATTTATAACCTAGAAGTTGCAGGGAAGATGATGCATCTGAGGAATTGGAATTGGATGATGAGATGATTGACAACATACCACCAGTATAGCTTCATTCTGGACCAGATGAGAAATACACAACCCATCCCCACATCGGTTCAACCAGATGAGCCTAGATGGCAATTATGTCTTCAAGTTGCAAGATGGGAGGAGAGCAGTTCACAATAAGAGAGCAGCTCAAATACCAAATGTTGTAACATGATATAGTCATAGCCCTCAGCATTTGCACTCTTAATCTTTGCCATATACTCATTAAAGTTTGATATAGACAATGTACGTGTAGCTTTCCAATAAAGCTTTGTGAGCGTTGAATTTCTATAGGCATTTTTTAAGTTATCGACGAGGTGATTCGTACAATAGTCATGTTCACTGATTGGAAATAATTTTTTAATTGCGGCTTGTAACCCTTTCTGACTATCTGAGACGATAGTCAATGCTGACAGATTAGGCCTCTCGCAAAACTGATCATTAAGAAGCTCTAGAAACCAAGTCCAACGTGGTCTATTTTCACTCTCAACCACTGCATATGTTATAGGAAATGTATTTTCATTCGTATCTACCTCAACTGCAGCAAATAGTTTCCCTTTGCATTGTCCCTTAAAAAAGATCACATTTAGTCCTATTAGTGGCCTACAACCAAATATAAAATCATATAAACATGAGCAATTGCTTATAAACACACGCGCAAACCTATCATGACCATCTGTTTGAATCATCGTTACGGTTCCAGGGTTAATGATTCGAATCTTATGAAGGTATTTAGCGAGAGCCTCGTATGCCTTTATATGGGAACCCTCATTTATCTATTGTGCAACTTTTTTGCCCTGCCATGCTTGGTTGCAAGATAACATGACACCGTGACCACATTGTATATGATCAACCACATCTCTAGTTGTCAGATTGTGTATATCATTCAAACGGTCTTTGATCTTGCTTACCACTCAGTGGCTTCGAGCAAGTGGCTGATAAACCCTACCTATTCTGCCGGCACATGAGTGCATGTTTACAAATTTCTTCACCCTGAAGAAGTTTGTTGTATTAACCCTCCAACAATACACTTGCCATGAACACCCATCTGCAGCACACCTTGCCCATATACGTCTCACCTCGCTTGAAGTTTTGTGATATGGCATAATCAATAAGGTGATTACGACATGCTTGTACGTCATCAAAATCTTGACCCACTCGAAGTACAACTTTGTAACGGTTAATCCTAAAGGGGCTTTCATTGGATTAATGTCGTTGATATGCCGCTCGATTTCTGAATCATGATCATCTTCTACTCCTATGCTAGCAACGCATTCATTGTGAACTACTTGCTCTGGTCGGAAAGTGTTGTAAAAAAGAAATTAAGCACAAGTCAGAATTGTCCTACACATAACAAAAAATTAACAAATAAAAAAATTAATGATTTTCATTGCAAACTTTTCATATGACCAATCTCGATGGACCATTATCGGGCATTGTTGGTGGTCAATATTCAGTGCAGTTAGACTCAATAGGTCTGTTTGATACCTACATAGCGATGGGAGACTTTCCTTCCATCATATTTATAATATCGTCATCATCATCAATACGTATCATAGTACTGTTACTTGGTAACCCTGGGTCAATATACTTAATAGTCATGTACTTGCGGCACAATTTGATACTTTTGACAAGTGATCCTTTACTTGGTCAACTGATGGGATCCCCTTAAAAAATATAACCTTCATGTCTCCACCGTCATAGAAAATATATCCATCATTAGATTTTTTCTTGAAAAAACCACCAAAGTGTAAAATGATTTTCACTCTATTGTCACTCATTATTGTTGCGTACAAGCTCAATCACTGCATAGAAATTTCAGATGGAAACAAGTATAAAATACTTATAAGAAGTTTCAAAATACTTACACTAATGAGGAGGTTACATTATGAAGGGGCATTAGATTGTAATACAGATGCCACAATATAAATAAAATTACAATGGCCAACTCAACTACATCAAGTATTATAAAAAAACATTATTTTGATGGCCAACCATTAAATAAATCTAAAACTTATTTATGCAACAATATAAATAAATCTAAAACTTATTTATGCAATATTTTAATCAAACTATATCAAGTACTATAGAAAAACAACATAATATTTTGATGACATACCTATAAAATAGTGTTGGTGTGTATATTTGATGCTTTCAGAGACCTCGTTCAAAGATTGATAATTAATAGATGATATGATAGAAAATGGATGACAGAGATAGAAAATCAATGAGAGAGAGTGGAGGCTAAGAAAAAAGAAAACGCTAAAGAAATGGTGAAAATAGGGTTTTATAAAAAGAAATGGTAAAACAAACAGACAGCATAACATTATGGTTATTTTACAATCATATAATCTATGTAAAGTATTACGGTAGTTCGAGTACCGTAATTAGATATTATGACATTGCGATAATTAAAGTACCGTATAATGTGTGCTAATAATTACGGTATATAAATTACGGTATAAAATTTGCTAATCATTACGATATTTAAATTATCGTAATATTCTTTACAGTAATACGACTATCGTAAAGGTCATTTTGGTCCAAAAAAATCCTGAAATAATGAGAAATGGTGTAGACGAGTTTTTTAGAAGTTAGGGTTTTTTTTTTTCCTATTAAGCTAAAATATAGGTATATTTTCGATAATTTTCCTATAGTTTTTTTTCTCAACTTTTAAAGGGACATAGAACAGGGACAAAAGGAGGCCAAATTTTAGCTTTAGATTTTTAAGTTCGCACCATTATACCCAACTCCATTGATAAAAGGGATTTTGAGGAAAAACAAATCTTTTAAATGAAAAAATACAAAAAAGTTCAAGTGTAATTGAATTCAACTAAATGCTAGATCGCTTTCATAAATCATATAATACGAAATCAACTAAATGCTAGATCGCTTTCATAAATCATATAATACGAAAGACAGGGAAATAAAAGGAAAGTAAAGCAAACTAGGAAAGGGTCTATGCCAAAAAGATTAACAAATTAACTACCCAAATAACAATGTATACCACTAAAAATCTAAAATTTGTTTCATTATACGAGAACCTAGTGATCATTTCTCGAATGTACTAAAACATTTTATGCAAATCAAAATTATAAAAATGAATCTAGCATAAAAAGAGATATTGGATAAATTCTTTTTTTCACTATCTTGGATTGGGGTTTTTCTTTTTCACTCTTCACTCACACGCTCATGCTCTTTCTCTCACATTCTCTCTCTCTCTTGAATTGGGTTTTTTTTTTATTCTTATACACACACTCTCTTTGAATGGATTCTTCTCTCTCTCTTGCTCAAATAGTAGATTTATTTATTTATTTATTTGTTTTCACTCCCTTTCTTGGATTGGGTTTTTCATTTTTCATCCCCCCCCTCCCCCTCAATTTAGGCACATGATTGCACCCCAATTAGACATAAATTAAAAGAAAAAGTTTATATAAGGTTGCAACCTTAAAATGTAGAATTACAAATGCACCTAAAATATCTATCGGAAAGGTTGTTTTAATGTTAAAAACCATCTAATTGATCATCTCGATATTGAGATGCATGAATGTAAAAAAAAATTGAGTCCCAGAAATAGTGCATCTTACAACGCATTATCTAGACCGTTCATTTCCAAGATTTTCACATGTTAATCATTTTTGGAGTTTAAAATTTTCTAATGAGATATGAAAATAGATTTTAAGATAATCCTAAAAATGTTTTACAATAAAATTATATGTTATGATAAAATTTGGAGGTGGGCTTTAATTGGGTCGTTTAAGGTTGCAACCTTATTGAAGCCACATCCTAAATTAAATACTATGCCTCTAACGAGATAAACTAAATTAAATACTAGGCCTCTAATGGGATAAAATATTAATAAAAATAAAAATATAAATAAATAATTAATTTGATAAATTAAAATTCATGAAATATAAAAAAATAAAAAATGAGTAGGCAAAAACCCGTCATTATAAGCACACGTGGTTACATTTGAAATTAAAAGGAAATAAATGAAAGAAACCACAAAAGTGAGAGAATCAAAACCATGAAACTTTTACTCACTGGGCATATTTTATTCGGTTTTTTATAGTCTTGGAGAGTTTAACAGGGCAAGGCCCCCCACCACTAGGGCACTGCTTCTCTAAAGATGATCCTTCACCATTGGTTGGACCCATTTCTCCATTGTCTCTCTTCCAGTACACGAGAATCCTCTCTCTTTGGGTTCTCATGGCGATCCTCTCTCCAAAAGCCCCTTGCAAACTTTCTCTCTCTTCAATTTCGCAGGGCAGTTTTGAGTCCAGTGACCTCTCTCAAAACGGTTGAAGCGAACATCTCTCGGTTTAATCCCAAATCCATCTGAATGAACCAGAAGACTCTTGATTGATTAATTCGAGTTCGAACCCATCTCTAATTTCAGTCACTCAAAAGTCGAATGTCTTTGTTCTTACCAAGGGGCTTCAAGGGTTCTCTTTCTCTATCTAATCTCAGAGCTTGACAAGAGCGTTAATGGCGAAGCCTCTGTGGGTCGGGTCCTGCTATCATATTTTCTTGAATATCATAAAATAATGGTTTACTAAGAATTTTGTATTGTGGAGGTCTAATCTTTTCTTCCAGGAGTGCTTTGTGAATCTTCCACATTGTCTCGCTTATGCTCGTTGAATGTGATAGTGATGGTTTTCTTTCACTTGCCACCATCCTTCTTGGATATGATCCAAATTAAATTAACAAGGAGAGATGCTTGTTAGAGCTTGTCTAGGGTCTTGTCATGGAACTTCTTTTGAAACCACTTGGTTTCACTGTGCATGGTGGAAGGTGGAAGGGAATTTGTTAAATATATTTAGATGGTGTCGGAAGGTTCAGAAGATAACATAGCAATTGAGGCAATGTTGGCTACAAATTATGGACTTAGTTGTTTTGTTGAGAGTTTCACTCTTTCACGTCTATAAGGAAGCTAACGAAATGGCAGATGCATTAGCTCCCTCTCTGAGTTTGTGATTTCTGATGATGTATCCGGGTTGCTATGGCCTGAATTTTGTAGTACTTTGATTAATAAAAGTTTGGAATACTGTCAAAAAAAAAAAAGAAAACTTTTAATATTTGAACAAATTCTTGGTCTAGTATTGAATCTCCATATTAGTCCTTGCCAAATCCCCCCAACAAAGGCACTTGTTATGAAGATATTATTGTGATCTTCGACGTTGGTTATACAGGCAACACCTATTGCACCCACAAAAACCAATTTTTTGCTCACTTTGTTGACGGTTGGAAGCATAACCAATCCATGGATGATTCTCATTACCGTCGACTTTGATTGTTCAAGAGTGAACTGAAGAAGACTTTTACAGTTATATGTTAGATTTTGGAAGCAATTACAAAAACATGTAGATCTTACAAGTTAAACAATATTTTGAGCTGAAAATTGGCATTTATAAATTAGACTTAACGACCTTCCAATTGTTAGGATATGGATATCTCGGGTTCATATTGATATATATCATTATGGATGTATGGCTATATATCTTTTGATAAGATTAGATATCTAAAAGATAAGAAGAGACCAAGTCATTAGGATATAGATATCTCAAGTTCATATTGATATATATCATTATAGATGTATGAGTATATATTTCTTGATAAGATTAGATATCTAGAAGATAAGAAGAGACCAAGTCAAAGTTTCTTGGTCATCAAGTTAGTTTGATGATAATGCCTTCTACTATTTACCTCTATCTCTAAGAATCATACCATATTTATCTCTTGTCCTCTATATATAGAGGTACTTATTGATGTAAACATTCATCCAAAAATAGTGAAGATGTAACCTGTTAGGCTTGGGATCCGTGGATATAAGGCTTTGGCCTGAACCACGTAAATGTTGTAAACATTCATCCAAAAATAGTGAAGATGTAAGCTGTTGGGCTTTGGATCCGTGGATATAAGGCTTTGGCCTGAACAACGTAAATGTTGTAAACATTCATCAAAAAATAGTGAAGATGTAACCTGATGGGCTTTGGATCCATAGATGTAACCTGATGGGCTTTGGATCTATGGATATAAGGCTTTGGCCTGAACCACGTAAATGTTGTGTTCCCTCTTTCTCTCTTCT
The DNA here is from genome assembly GCF_000471905.2 of Amborella trichopoda. The sequence goes on along the minus strand of NW_006500144.1, from coordinate 1,836,603 downwards.
TTTCTCTCCATTCTCCATTCAATGTCTGTACATGTATGCTCCCACGAATTCTAACATGGTATCAAAGACATAGACACCTCAGCTCATATCTGAGCTCGCCAACCTCAGATCTGAGGTCGGGAAATTTCAACACCAATTTAGGAGCCGACAATTTTGGCTGCTCCCTTAAAGATTCAGTCCTCGCCTACCTCTCAGGCCATGGAATCCCCTTTGAAGACCTCGGAACCAATATATACGGCTCCATAGCTCAAGAAATTAGGTGCTAGGTCAGTGACTCATGCGGATGTGATGAGCCCTTTGAGACCAGAGGCCTTCTCACCATGTAATTCCATGATGTTTACGCTGCGAACTACAACTCGATAGACGTTTTGAAAAAGCAAAGTTTTCCTTTGCTTTTGCTTCCTTGGCCATTGACCAACACCTCTCCCTTTTTACCTCTTTTGTTTGACGAACACCTCTCTCTTCTGGTTTTCTGGTTTTGCTTGACACCAATCTGGATGTTTTGGCTGAATAATCAAACCCTAGATAAGCAGGCTGCCTCTCTCGAGACAGGGATAGAGGAGATATGGAGATATAAAAACCCACCTACAGTTTCTCTCTCTATATGAAACCCACCTTCAATTTGTCCCTTCTCACAGAGCCCGCCTTTAGTTTCTCCCTCTACAAATCCATCTCCCTCTACAATTTTTGAGAGGGAAAAAGATTGGCTTGGATATCTGCTTGCTAAAGATGACGATGTTTCAAAGGTTTCAGATTTTCTTTTGATTTTTGTTGGCTTTTCCAAGCGCATCCTGTTCGATGATCGAATCTTTTAATCCTGGTTGATGATTAAGTTTTTTGTTACTTGATCATGTTTGATGATGGAGTTTTTCAATACTCCATCTTGTATGATGATCGAGTTTACTCAATCCTGTGTGATGATCAGGTTTGCATGATCCTGTCTGCTCCGAATGCCTATGTTTAATGATTGAGTTTTCCATTACTCAATCCTGTTGGATGATGGAGTTTTCCGTTGCTCCATCCTGTAAGATGATCAAATTTCTTTCTGTTACTCGATCATGTCTATTGATCGAGTTTTTCATTACTCGATCCTGGGAATTCTAAAGCCTGTTTGTATGTTATTGATCGAGTTTTTTGTTACTTGACTCCAGATGTTTCGAAGGCCTATTTGTCTGCTGCTGATTGAGTTTTTCGTTACTCGATCCTGGATGTCCCAGATGTTCTTGAGGCCGTATATTGTTCCTGACGCTCTATGTTCCTGAGGCTTGTTGACAATCTGTGCTTGTTGTTCAAGCAATCTGAGCAATCTAAAGATCACTAAGTATTGTTCAAACTCCAACTGCTTTGTGTCAAAGCATCTTGAGTTTAAGGGAGAGTGTTAGGATATAGATATCTTCGGTTCATATTCATATACATCATTATGGATGTATGGGTATATATCTCTTGATAAGATTAGGTATCTAGAAGATAAAAAGAGACCAAGTCAAAGTTACTTGATCATCAAGTTAGTTTGGTGATAAGGACTCGTACTATTTATCTCTATCTATTAAACTCATACCATATTTATCTTTTGTCCTCTATATATAGAGGTAGTTATTGATGTAAACATTCAAGTGAAGATGTAACCCGTTGGGCTTTGAATCCGTGGACGTAAGACTTCAGCCTGAACCATGTAAATATTGTGTTATCTCTTCTTCTCTCTCCATTCTCCATTCAATGTCTGTGCATGTATGCTCCCATGAATTCTAACATCAGTGATCCAATGGTCATTGAGACATGAAGCTCCTAAGCCCTTAAATATATTGTCAAGTACTTTTCTTCTTCTTTTTTTTGGGTAAATTATGGAGACCCCCCCCCCCCCCCCAAAACGAACTTATCCTACCCCTAATATTTTTAGTATCACACCCACCCCTCAGTCACTGTTTTTTTTTCTTACTTTTAACCCCTAGTTAAAAAGTCAAAATATTTGGCACTAAACTACTCTTCTCCTCTCTCTAAAGAGTTTGATTTATTTATTTATTTATTTTTGTATTATATAGTCTCCTATGGCAATGAAAACTAACTTCAAGTCTAGAAAGAGAAAATGGCATGAGCACCACAAAAATTCCCATGTTACCCTTAGGGAATCAAATCCATGGGGAGGGGAGGCATAGCCTATCAAGATTTAAGGTCAATACTCCCTCTCTAAACAACGATAACCGAGTATAGTGAACAATGTTTTTTGGAACAAACCAAATGACCCTTCTTAATCTAAGTAAAAGCAATTCGAGTCAGTCCACCAACCACTCATGTGTCTAGGAGGTCCATGTCCATCGATAACAATGAGACACTTGTCCTCTCATTCCATTGATAAAGACATGTAGCCTTTTACATCTCATCCAAGAAATATCCTCCTGTATCTCAACCAAGAGCATGTGTCATTCCATCTCTTAACCAAGAGACAATAGCTCATCTTCTTGATCCATTTATTAACTTGCGGAAAAAAGTGTACTTATGTGGATCTTTCACCATGGGCTTGCATGTATCTTGTCTTTAACTAAGGCCTCTTGAGGTCTATCCAATGCCTCTCTTTGCAGGTGCTTAGTAGTTCAGATTTAAAACCATCTTACCTTGGCTATAGGTGACTGCCTTTCCATGGTCTAGGGCACGAACTCATAGGTCCTTTCGAAACTTTGGCGTGTCATTATAGATATTCATCTCCCTCCTACATGATTGGCTAGGTATTAATTTCAAAAAGTCACTGGGCTTGTGCCATGTTCATGTATCTTCAGTCATGCAGCGGCATAGAAATTCCATAAGAGTGAAAAAAATCCCTACCTTAGACTATATGATTGGGCCGCTCCTACAATTGGACTTGGTGGCATGTTAGAGGATCATTTTTTTTGTTTTTTTTTAATCCATTAACTTTGTATTAAAATGAAAATGTATACAAATCACACCCACGTTTTGGGTGCAGTATACATAAACCCTCTCAGGGTGTACTATACAAAAAGAAGTAAGCCGTTCTCAGAGCTACACAATAGTAAACAAAAACACAAAAAATGACAGGACCACTAGATCAAGATGCTTGAACTTATTTTTCAGCACCTTAGTCCCTGATGCAGAATAAAGAGGAAGCAGGTTCATAAAGCCTGACAAAACAGTGGAAATCCTGACAATCTCAAAAATTCCCCAGAACTGGTCAAGATCTTCATCAGCACTCCAAAAGGCCACTTGCCAAGTTTCATCACAATCAGACATGTTTAAAGCAGTGAACACAAAGAAACAATTTCGAAAAAATTGCCCTCTAGCACCCTGAAATGGACCCCGTAACTAGAACTATATTTTTAGTGCATCAAATTGCTGTGGGACTACCTCCATTAGATCCGGTACAGTCGAAAACCCGTTTGGGTCAAGTTTCGGCTTAATCGGGCATTCCAGGGCAAAATTATGGGTAAAATATCAAAAAGGGTTAGGCCGTACAAGTACCAAAACACCATTAAAGATGGTTGTTTTTACAATTATGGGCAGTAACTTTCGGGCCCATATCTCACTCGTTCTGAGTTGGATAGTGCTCAAATTTTGTGGGCGTGTTCGTCTCGTAAAAAATAACGTTGTGATATATGGTACGCCGCGTGACGATGCCCAAATAAGGAGAAAAACTAGAGAGAAGTTGCTGATCCGTGAAGAAAATTACGGAAAATTCAGCAGCAGCACGTCTCACTCGAGTGGCCAAATTACGATGCTCGCATACCCAATCGACACGAACCAATTGCATTATATGTATAAGGTCCGAGGCCATCTTGGTCCGAACCCCGCGTAGGATAAACGGTTGGATTTCACACATGGAGGCGTCGAAGTTGCTGTAAATTTCGGCAGTCTGATTTCAAGATTCTGACCAAAGACTCAAGACGACAAAATCTTCATCCGGATACAAAATCGATCTGTGTTTGTTGCAACGTGATCGTGACGACATGCTTAGTGTGATTCAGCGAAGAAACTAAATAAAACCATCAAGAAACGAGCACATAATCGAGTCAAAGTTTTCAAGATTCAAGCAAATTTCAAGTTTCATGATCATGGATTAAAAACATCATTCATGGCTCGAAGTTGGTATCAAATCGATCGCCATGCCGAGCCATACAAGAAAACAATCATCTTTCGATCAAACAGGCATTAGAACAACCTCGGATCAGTCCTGAAAGATCACGCAAGTTAGCAGGGATTGTTCTGAAATTCCACACATTGTTAGGTTGGGGCAAAATAACCATTTTGCACCCATTTTTAGAATTTATTTTAATTCAATTAAATTATAATTATCTTCAATTTAGGTAGTTTTTGGGCGTCCACCCATAGTTGGGCCCAATTTTATATAAACATGCAAAGTCACATTGTAAAATCCCTTAGGGTTCATTCTTCAATATTCAATAACGACTTCAATTTTTTCTTGAGTGCGTCTTGGAGAGAGAGAGAGGAGAAAGATAAAAAAACCTGATACCCCTCAATAAGGTAATTTTCTCTCTCCTCTTTTCTCATCTCTATCAATTTCTCATTTATTTTCTCTCTCATATCTATCTCTCTTTCTCTCTCCTCTTTTCTCATCTCTTCTCCTCTTTCTCTTTTTCTTTTTTCTCTCATCACTTTTTTCTCTCCTCTTTTCTCATCTTTATCCCTCTTTCGCTCTCTTTCTTCCCATCTCTAGCTCTCTTGTTCTCTCTTTCTTCTCATCTTTATCTCTCTCTCTCTTCATCCTCTGGTTCATCATGTCTCTCTTTGCATGCTTTTGTTTCTTTTCTCTATGCGCCCATGGCAGACCTCTGTTAAAACTCTGTCTTCCCTCTCCCTTCGTTTTCTGATACAGCTGACGAACGTCTAGCACCGCCTGTGTCCCCTCTCCCTTCTTTTGACACAATCAGTGAAGGCCTAGCGTCTCCTGTGTCCCTTTCTCTGTTCTTCTTCTGACACAACCGATGAAGGTCTAGCGCCGCCTGTGTCCCCTCTCTTTTCTTCTTCTAACATAGTCGGTGAAGGCCTAGCGCTGCTTGTGTCCTCTCATGCCTCTTCTCCCGCCACCACCGGTGAAGGCTTAGCGCCGCTTGTGTCCTCTCATGCCTCTTCTCCCGCCACAACCGGCGAAGGCTTAGCGCCGCTTGTGTCCTCTCATGCATCTTCTCCCGCCACAGCTGGCGAAGGCCTAGCGTCGCCTATGTCTCCTTCTTTTTCTCTCTTCTGTCACATTGGCAGAAGCACATTGCCGCCTATGCCTTCACCTTCTTCTCCCTACTCGTCATAACCGGTAGGGACATATCGCCAACTAAGTTTCTTTCCCCTCATCTCATTGCTGTCTTTGCCCCTTCCTTCTATCCACTTTCACACCTTTCTCCTCCTTTCTTTCTCGTCCTCTTCTTCTTTCTATTATCTTATTCTTCTCTTATCTTACTTCGCATTCTCTCTCTAATATATATTCTTTCTGTTATTCTTTCATTTGATTAAGAGGGGTCGAGATTGGTCTTCCATGGTAGTCCTGTCGTCTAGCCATAATGACGTTGTGCCTGTCAGAGTCACTGTGCCCACTTTATCATCACGATAGACTAACCATCGGTCTAGCCAGTCACTATTGGTACTGTCATCTAGTAGTAATTCTGTTGAGCCTGTCTGAGTTATCGAATCCTTTTTACTGCCACACCAGGTCAATTACTTACCGATTTAGTCACTATGTTGATCTCCCCGCATGGTCAAATTCTCTTCTCCCTCATCTTTCTTCTCTCATTATTCTCTTCCTCTTTTTGAATGTGCACGCCTGTGCACGTTCACCAAAAAGGCAAGGTGAGGTCTATTGGCCTACCTGTCTTATAACTTTTGTCATATGTGTGTGAGAACATGAGAATAGAGGACAAGGGAGGTAATTCCGAACCAGTTTTACTGCTGGGGGGATTTCTTCGTGATCTAAGAGAGCGTCCATGCGAGCCAGCCAGAGTAAGTCCCAAACCCACATTAAATTCCTCTCATCTGTTGGTCTACCTGCCCTTATTTTTGAATGAGGTTCTCGAGAGAGCTATCTCAAAAGTCCCGGGTCTCCCTGAAATCTGAGATGCTTGCTGCCCGATCATCCAGATCTGGAGGACGAGATCGAGGCACCTAACCAGCTTGGTGACTCCACTGGGGACTTACTACCCCTTAGTCGGATCGGACTTGTTTGGCTAGTTTCTCCTTTTATTTTGTTCTTTTCCCACTTATGGCTTCCGGGTTCTGTAATCCATTCATCCGGATTGAAGATTTTCTTATCCTCGCATTCGCGAGTGTCCCCAGGGAACAAGTTCCTCGAACTTTATTCCCAACCTTCATATTGTAGCTCCCAGGTCTTAACCTGGACAGGTTGTAGGTGGGACTTAAAGGTCCCTCACTCCCCATCTCCCCACTTTGGTAGAACCTCCACCAAGGCACCCTGCATAGGTGGCACATACGCCACCACTCACAGCATGCACCTAGCTACCGGCAAGTTACTTGTCGGTCGTATTGCCAAGGTACGCTAGAAGGCCTTCCAGTCCTTCTTTGCAAAAGGAAACCAAGTTGTCATTGCTTCTGTAGGTCGCCACAAGGCTACCCCCCACATTCCTACACCACCATGAGCCTCTATCCTTAGAGGCTTGACACATCAAGGCGGAGACCCTGCGGTCTCCACCTCTCGCACACACCACAAGGCTCGTGGATCATCCACTCGAGCCACACCTTGAGGCAATTCTTATATTACCTTGAGTCAGCACCAAGGATCAGACCTCTCAAGGCCGGGTCCTGCATACACTGTTCATATGCATCCCACTGCTCGGGGCAACGCCGTCGTTGTGCCAACCTTAGTACACAGGAGACGATCTTCTTGTCCTCCTACTCAACACACACAAGCACACCTTGTAAGGGGCAGGCCTTCTCTTGCAGACACTTGCTCGCAGTTCTCGGCCTCCTAAGGCCAGACCACTTGCTCAAGCCCGGGCTGACCCCCAGGTCACTCGTGACCCTTCTTCATGGGGAGCACACGCGTAGCTATCGTAGACAACCCCTCGCCCTCGACTCAGGCGTCCTCATGAGTCAACCATGCTTTTGTCTTCTCCTCCTTCTTCAAGCAAGCACCTCCAACCTTGGTACTCGATGATTTTCCCCAAGAGTACCATCAGGAACCAGCCTTGTCATTTCGATCATGTCTCCAGAGTCCACAAGAGAGCTTGGGGCAAAGACCAGATGGAAGACTGAGTCCTTCATCCTCCCTGACCCAAGATGACTCCAGTCCCCGGCCCTCATCCTTTGCCGCACTTGATGGAGACATCTCTCTCTTGTGCAAGAAGAGCTGACCAGCTGCAGTCTCGATCACAGTTTTTCCTCGAGGTTCATGAAAGCCTCAAAGCTAAGTGTGATAGAGGTTTGTCAATTCTGACCAAGGAAGTGACCAAGGCGGTTGGGGCAACCAGCTCTGACGACCCTCTGTGCCTGAATCCGTTCTACCCTCTTCAGATGATGAAGCTTGAAGAGGAGCTCCATGAGCCCTGTAATGTGGTTAGTGTTGTAAAAGATGACCCAGCCACTTAGCAGCCACGGTCCCAAGATCGTCGAGAACCTGTCCTCACATGATCAGCATAAAAGAGTCGAGCCCAGTCGGGGCATGTTGACCCCCTGCTGACCGATCTGCCACATGCGACCCATCAAGTTCGCAAGCTCTCAACTACAACTAAGGCTGACCTCCCTGGAGAAACAGTTAACGTAATGGTTGTGAACGAGCGTGGCGACTCGCAGGAGGAGCACATGAACAAATTTGAAGATATGGTGCATGCGATGATGGAAAAGATCGATCGTCTAGACGCCACACATCAATCAGCTAACCATGAGGTCAATTCCCATCACTCTGATGGTGCACCTCCAAGGCAGCCCCTTCCCTTTGCCTCACAAGAAAAATCTGTCTCTCACCCCATCTCACAGGCAGACATTGATGCTATGGTGACCCATAGCCTAAAGAACTGACAAATTCTAGGGATACAGTGACCAGGTCCCATTTCCCTCAGATTACAAGAAAGGGAAGTTTCCCCTATTCAATGGAACCACGTCTCCGAACCAGCATATCGCCCACTTCTAAGCAGCGTGTCGAGAAACAACGGCTGATGGGGGACTCCTTATCTGTCAGTTTGTTGAAACCCTTGACGGCCCAGCTTTTGGTATGCTCGACTCCCTCCAAACTCAATACATACTTGGGAGGAAATGGAGAAACTGTTTCACTAACGTTTCTATGAGGTCGAGAGGGAGGTTCAAACCATTGAATTTCTCACCCTGACTCAAGATCTCGATGAGCACGTGGACCAGTTCATCTCAAGATGGAGAAATTTGGCCTCTCGCCATCCCAATCCTATGCTTGAGAAGGAAGCAGTTCAAACTTGTGTACGAAACCCGAAATTGCTGTACATGTCGAGGCCTCCAATCTAACTTCCATGTCAGAGTTGATCTCTAAATCTGTCCTCATAGAAAGCTAATCACGCCACCACTGCGAGTCATGACAACAACCTGCAAGCTCAGGGAACAACTGAGGCAATGGTAGCTCTCGGACTAACACCCGGGGCAGCCAACAAAAAGGAGTAATCAGTGCAGCCGTCACGGTCAGTGATCCAAACAAGGCGTCCTCCCAAACTTTAGACCTCTTCAAATGGGTGAGCGCAGTAAAAACAGCACCCCAGGTAGGCAAGCAACAACAGTTGTACAACCGAGTACCCCCGTCGGTGAATCTTAATCGGGACGTTTATTTCACCAGGCATAGGAACAAGGCTTACCCCTTTGAGAAGGAATGGGTCCCTGCACTATTCCGAGTATTATTGGAATAGAATATGATCGAGCTTCCAGAAGCCAAGTTCCCTGAGCAAGCTGGGCTCGATACTCAGGCGAATTATTGTGCTTACCATCGAAGGATCAATCACCCCATAAATGACTGCCTCATGCTAAAAGACATTATTGAGGCCCTGATTCAGAAGGGTCAGACAAAGCTGGAGGACTTAAAGAAGGCCTTCGGGGCAGCAGAAGCCTCCCATGCAGTAGCCGTCCAAGAGGAAGATGAAGCCCCTGGTATCCTTCATGCCTTCTTTGTTTATAGTTCTTCAAGAAGGCTTAATCACTTTTTAACCAGTCAGGTAACCTCGACGCCATGCATAGGGGATTGAGGACCGTTGATGCCTGTACCACCAGATATGGGGCCACTACCTATGGGAATGCATCAGTTTTCATGATATATTCACAAAGGAAATACGGGAATGTCAAGAGTCTTACAATGTTCCAGTCAGTGATCCCCAAGCCACTGCTCCACCGGTGCAAGAGGACCTCCCAACACAAGACCTTCCTAATAATGATTCAGACTCTGCTTAACCCTTGACTTCCCAGCCATGGATATTCCATCACGGGTGAAGTAGACTCAAGTCCTTAAGACGAGAAGCGGTTCACCAAGCTAAGGCTGTTCACAAGCCTAGCGAGACAAATCAAGCACCACCTCAGAAAACCAGAAGGAGACGGGCACCAAGGGCTGCTCACTGGAGAAACACGATGGCTCAACCTCCAGTTGAGCAGAAATTTCTCAAGCCTCTTCCCCCACTACCAACTTTGCTGGAATTTCTCCCTAGCACGATCCTCCTTCCTTCCCATCAAGAGGACGTCCTTGAGCCATCTTCCACTCATAGCACGTCCAATGAGGGTGACGATGTTAAAAGTACTTCCCAATGGTCTAAGCAAGGGAAGACCTAAACGACCTTTTACACATGTCCAACCCTGGTGATGATGTAAAAAGCTGCCCTCACCAGATCGATCTGATGAGGGGAACGACCATATAAGTCCCCCACTTTTTGACCCTTCTCCTTCTTCTTCTTCTGCTTCTCATTCTTCCTCTTCTCTGTCTCCTGCAGGTACAACCTTGAAAGGCTCAGACTTCGAAGTTTTTGATAGCGAATTTGAAGGAGTCAACATAAGCAGGACGCAACGGAGGTGGTTGAAAAAGACCTTGGCCCAAGGAGCTAGATTCTTAACAGTTCCTGATACCCTAATAGCTAAAGCCAAGGCAAAGCCATCGTCTTCAAAGAAGCACAAAAAATCAAAGCCAAAGAAACCCTGGTGGCCTCTTGAGCTCAACTTTGAGCAAAGACTGAGAGAGTCAAGGGGACAAAGCTTCTATTCTCTGGAGGCTTGTCATATGGTGCAAATATCAAGAGCATCACATAGCACGGGGCAGATGAATTTCAAATCGAGGAAGACGTTGTAAACTCCACCCCAGAAGTCGGGCATCTTGAAGTTTCCTAGTTCTTCATAGAGCCCTAATCCAAATACCAATCTGTCTATCCTACTGCTCCCTGGGTTCCTTCCTAATCTGAATACCCCAAACAATCCACCTATTCTCGAATTCCCAGGGATGAACCCCTCCTCTTCCTAAACAAATGCTTATCCCGGTTAACCAAACCACCCACACTAAGCCGGCTACACAACCAAGCTAGTTAGCTAACTAAAATAAACCTCTTCCACCCAAACCAGGGTCAGGACTAGGAGCACAAAGCCTTGACCAAGAAAATGTGAAATATGATGTGATAGGGCATCTGAAGAAGACTCTAGCCCTTCTCAGCATCTATGATGCTCTCTTGCTCTTGAAGGATTATCGAATGGCTTTGGTTCAGGCTCTCTCTAACCTAGAGGTGTGCAAGATCGAAGTAGAACCCATTGAAGTGGACACGGCAATTTTAGGAGGATGTATGCCAATCACCTTTTCAGAGGATGATCTACAATTGGGAGAAAAGTTCCATAATCGCCCTCTCTTTGTCACTGGTAATTTACATGCGTGCCCCATCAATAGAATTATGTTAGATGGAGGGTCGACAGTCAACCTTATCCCAAGGAGGATCCTTACTCTATTGGGATTTGAAGATCTAACTCCAACCCACATCACGGTTCAAGGGTTCAACCTATCGGGAGAGAAGCTAGCTGGCACAATACGCCTTTGTCTTAAGATCGGTAAGCTGAATGATTATGCTCAATTTCATGTAATCGACACCTATACTTCCTACAACATTCTCCTCGATCGGCCATGGCTCCACGACCAGGGGGTGGTTCCATTGACATTGCATCAGTGCTTTAAGTATAGTCGATATGGGAGACAACATACGGTCCATGCTGACAAAATGTTGTTTCCTATAGCCGAAACTCACTATACTGATGCTAAGTATTACTTCACAGATCTGGTGTCACCTCAGAAGTCGAATGATGGGGATCACAAGTCTACAATGAAGACAGCATCTTCGCCTCATGAAGATGTTGAGGATGTGGGGAGAAAATTGGTAAACATGTTCAAAGAAGAAGAAAGGCAAGGCAGACTTCTCCCTTTAACCCCCATTCATTCTAGCGTCCCCACAATCATCCCTGAAGAAATTCTGTCTTCACCTGAAGAGGAGTCCTCGCTCTCTGCCCTTAGTTCTGGGCCACTTTCGCAAGAAGATGAACTAGAAATCCCTTTTGAGATTGAGCAAGTCATGGGGATAGAATTCTTGGCTCCAAAGATCACCTATACTCTGGACCATCACAAAGTCCTGCATATCCTTGTTGCACTCTTAAAAGAGGAGGTGGCACGACAACCCCTGCGATCGATTTTTCAAAATGTGGTTGCTACAAGCATATAGGATGCTCCCCGTCCCACAACAGGGCCAGTCTAGACTAGTGACCACCCATAAGTTCTGCACTTCCCTGGTTTGGCGGAAGGAGAGCAGTTTGATAAAGGACAAGCTTCTTCCCATCAAGAATAGGATCCCCTAATAGAGTTTAGAGGTGAAGTGCATAGTCTCCAGAGCCAATTGGAGGTTATGCGCATCGCTTCAAAACATCTCAAGGAGTTTGTGCCCGAGACCAAAAACTATGATGGGTTTGAAGTGAATGCACCACTAATGGAGGCTAAAGCCCCTCCTGATTGGACTATCTATAGTGAGAAGGCTCACCAAATGATGAGGAAAATGAATTATGAGCCCTTGGCCAATCAAATATTAAGAGGAGAAAAATCAATGACTCCCCATTTCGAAGCTATCCAAGCTACAGTAATCCATCATGGGACAAAGCAAGGCCTAGGATATTAGCTCCTCGAGACAATAAATATGTTGAGAGGCATTCAACTAAAAACAAAAGATCACGTGAGGTACAACAAAGTAGGACAAGAATAAAGTTATACAGCAATGTCAGTCAGAAGAGGAAGAGAAACAGTTTATTCATGAGTTCATACTTTTACAAGTGTTGGCAAAAGAAAATGCATTTTAAAAAATGATCAATTATCTTATTGACCTCTGTCCTGCATTGTATAGAAGAATCCTCAGTGTTCTGAACACGTTCCTTCAGTTCAGCCACAATTTGAGTCTCCTCCTCCAATGCTACAGTTTTAGACTCAATGGTGCGAGTGAGTTCAGATAAACCCACAACCAAAGAGGCCTCTAGGGCTCTTCTCTGAATCATCTTTGTCTTAAGAAAAATGAATTCCTGCCTTAATATTCACTTCTCCTCTCTTATCTCGGCCATCCTCTTGTAGCAAGCTCTCGCCTCGCTCTTGAGATCCAGCTGACGACCAGTCAAAGTGGTCTTCTTCTCAGTACAGGAATCTATCTTCCCGTGACGATGCAAGATTGACTCCTCTAAGGAGGCTAGCTTACTGGTTTCTGCCTCATGATGCAGCATTCCCGACCACCAGCTCTCCAACTCATTTAGGGTTGCATCAATATGGGAAAGGACTTCTGGTGCACTCCCAACCACAGTGGTCACAGCAAATTCCCTTAGTTTGGCCAAACCTCACCCAGCTCATTGAAAGGTAGCTCCCTTAAGCCCTGATGGCCTGCTCGAAGCTTGCCTGCAATCAAACCAGAAACCCCGCTAAAATGGGCCTAGATGATGTTATTGGGATTATTGTTGTTGAAGAGACTTCGGGTTCAAGGACCGAGGTTGTTGAACTGATAGCCATCTAAGTCACCGGCTCCCCTGAAATGATGGCAAGCCCCAGAATTTTGTGCACCGCAGATTTAGAGACAGCGCCAACCTCAACGTGTCTGGATTCTTCAATACCAGCCCGTTGCCTTGACCCCTGGCTATGGGGGCCTCCACTTCTGTCCCAGCAAGCTCTGAAGAAACCTGTTCCCCTTGCTTCTCACCCTCTTGAGCTGCCACATCAGCATTGGCAAGTTCAGAAGCTGCCTCTTCCCTTTGGCCTTCTCCAATCACCGATTCAGCCTCAGCCATGGTTTCTTCCATCTGGCCTGCGCCCTCAATAGCCAAAACCTAGGTCAGAAAAAGCTCAACCCCTGCATCTTCATGATCTATGCCCTCGGGGACAACAACCTCTTAGTACTCAGGGGCATTAACCACAAGCCCTGGTTCTTGAATCACAGCCCTTGCCTTTGTCGAAGCACTAAGCCCCTGAAGCACGGAATCCACATCACCATCAGATTACCTTCCTGAAGCAGTTGTTTCGGGGCCTTTAGCCTCATCGGTCTCCATCGGAGCTTGCTCTGACTCAAGAACTACCCTTGGACTTAGAAGTGCCTCCCCAAGATCCAAAGTCATTTCCCGGTTAGAAGCAATAACAATGGGCGGTCATCATTTTCTTCAGTCTCTGAAGAAGAAGAAAACAATTCAGGAGAGACAGAAGATGGTGGAAAAAGCACAGAAGGTGACACTGGGGAAGTTGCTAAAAGATCAAAGGAGGAAGAGCTACCTCTTGGTTTTGAGATTACAGGAAGTTTGACATCCCTACGCCTCTGAGTATGCTCACAAACTTGAGCCGGTGCACGAGTGCCGGAAGGGGTGGAGCGTTTCCTTTTCTTTCCCCCTGCCGGAGGAGGAGTAGCCGCTTCAGAATTCCCTCCTTGAGAGGGGCCCTCAGCCAGTCTACTGTGAGGACCACTCCCGATCAGTGTGTTTAAGTCCTGAATAGGACACCCCTCATGAACGGGGACCTTTCGGCCCTCACTCCACTCAAAGACGGAACTAAGATTATAAAAAATGCTCCCAGTTTTCATCTTCATCGCAAGAAATTTTGGCGAGATGTTATAGGCTGCTATCTCACGAGGAATCCCTAAAGCTTGCCAGTTCGAGGGATATTCTAAGACAAAGACCTCACCAAGAGCAGGAGTATCCACCAGTCTCCTCTGCCTAGAATTCTGATGCCAGTTACCGTTTTACCTTTTCTAAGCAGCATCCCAATATCACTTGTTGGTAATTATCCATCAGTTTGCATAAGACTCAGTCATTTAGACCCTCCTGTCGAAGTGAGGTAACACATACTTGTTGATCTCTATCATTTCTAGACATGTGGACCAAGAGGTCCGTATGTGTCTGAGAAACCAGCACTCACGAAGATTCCCAAGCTCTTCTGCCTTCCCTACGTTTACTCTTCCCCTACGCTTTTTGAAAAACACAAAGAAGGGGCAGCTCTGATCAATCCCATGCTGACGGGCTAAGCGATGGGGGAAATACCCCTTTAATCTGAAACTGTGTGGAGTCCGATAAGGTTGAACTCCTCCTGTAATGCTCAAGATGAACATGGACTCCCTAATAATAGTAGGAGCACCATCCAGCGCCTTCCCCAGTTCGTCAATAAAATCAAGATCGGCGAAGCTACCAACCGAAAATGGTACTCGTTGCATATTTAAGGAGTCATTCCCAAACAAGCCCAAAGCTTCTCTTGGGCTACGAAAGAGAGCCTTTTGACCAGCAATCCTCATTAATAAGGGCCACAATTTACCCCCCGTGCCCTGGTTCCTGACATAGGTGTCAGGGAAGTAGGCCCCTTGCCACCCATATACATAATGGATGGGGAATGGAGTCTTAAAATCCCCAAGATATGCCTCTCCTCCGACAATGCCATTTCCTCCCTCTTTGCCTTTGTAAGCCTTTCCACAAGAGATGGCCCCTAAGCCATCGTAAATATTGCACAAAATTTGTTGAGCAAGGGTGTACTCACACCCTCGTGCCATGTCACAGGCTACATAGAGGGTGCCTGGATGAATGTCATCTACCCCTCTAAGGAGCACGAACTTGCATAAAAATAAGGCCTAATATGCGATCAAGAAGACACAGTCATCGCTGGTCTCAGATTGATACACGGGAGGCGTCCCCTTTACAACTGCCTTCCCTTTCCCTCTTGGAGTGCCTCGACCACCTTCAAGATAGTCCCCAAAATAGAATTTCCCCCATTCGGTGAAGGTTACCCGACCATTGCTAGCCTTGGCATGGACCAATTGGTCAACCTCGAAAATATTTTGAAGACTGGCTGGCTGCTCTTCTTCCCTCAGGCTGGCACCGCCAAAGATGACCGAGTTCTGAGGTACGAACTCGTCATACATGGCCCCGATCATCGGAAGGCCCCCAATAAAATGAAGATCTAGCAAAGAGATTCCTGCTTCCCTATGCCCAAGAAGCCAGGTATTGCTAATTTGACTCCATGTCTCCAGTAGTACCTTGACAGTATTGGAGCACTGATCATAGTAGCTGCCCGAACACTGGACCGCTGCTAGCAGAGAAACACGTTCAAGAATGCTTCTATGTGACTCTAACACCCTGGTGGTCCAAGAGGAGTATCCCTTTAAGTACTGATGCTCCCCCTGTATTTGAAGACCTTTCCTGGACCACATTAGTAGCTCCTTTTCTTGCACCATTTGTATTCCTAGGGTAGGCAATTTCTCCCCAGAAGCTATGTTCCTGTGCATACAATGAAGGAGCGCCACCCCTTCTTCAATACTAATATTGCCTTCATTGTCCTCGACGACTACAAATTGAACGGGGTCAGTGATAAAAGTGACCCTCAAAGGCAACTCTGGTTTGCGTACTGGCTTTGTCAGCCAAATGGGCTCGCCCCTTGATAGAGCCTCATCGGTAAATTCATGGGTACCCACCTCTCCTCCCTTTGGAAGGTTCTTTACGTCAGGAATTCGGTAAGAAGACTCGACCATTATAAAGGGCTCAATCAGTCACTTCCAAATCAAAATTCTTAAGGCACTGGATAAGCGTCAGTTGTGTCTTTATTGGCTGAGAACCGACTATATTGTCAGAGGCCTAGCGCCGGCTGAGTTTTCAGAAGCCTAGCGCCTATTGCATTTATGATCGTCTAGTAGCGGCTGTGATTTTAGAAGCTTAGCGCTGGCTGTGTTTTTAGGGATCCAGTGCTATTTGTGCATTCAAAGCTTAGCACCGGCTGTGTTTATTAACGCCTGCCACCGACTATGTTCTCCAATGTTTAGTGTCGGTTGTGTTTGTCAACGTCTAGCGCCGGCTGTGTTTTCAAAGTACAATGGCCGCTCGGGTTCAAATATCTCACACATGCCACGAATTCTGCGCATGGCACCTCGAGCCCTGCTACGCCGCTTGACACACGTCTCACAAGTGCAGACGACAACTGCACAATTTCCAAGCCCAACCGTCAACCACCAGCAACTATTTGTCTCCCCCTGACCCTTCAATTTCTCGTTAGAATTCCCCTTCCACTATTGAAAACCCTCTACAACTTCCCCCAAATCACTGGGAAGCCACTACGCATGTCGAAAAACTGCTAAAAATGCCAAAAAGCCCTAAGTAGCCCACTGTTACAACCTCTGCACTTTTCCTCCCTTCACAACAACCCTCAAAATCATGGCCGGAACTCCCTGTTTCCATGATGAACACCCTTCTTTCGGTGTAAATTCTTGCAAACTCTAGTGAAAACCTAGCCCTCCTTGTTGACTATTTCTTTCTCTCAGTTGGAACTTCCCGTGTTTGCTGGCAAGCTCCTGCTAAGATCCTTGCTAGAACACCCTATGTGTTTGCCGAAACTCCTCACAAAAGACACTCACCCTCAAACCCAGATTTTTGCCTTAAGTTTTTCTTGAAATAGTGAAAACAGGGTTTACCCCCCCCCCTTTATAGTCGATGCTTTCTCAAATACCCCTCGCAAACTAGGAATCCCAGCCACATTCAAGAAGGCCAAATGCCAATGGCCCGGATTGGGTCGGGCTCAGACCTGAGGCCCGAGAAAATTTTACCGTCGCCCATGACTCGTGCTACAGAGGCCAAGACCAAGTTAGGCTCGGGTCGGAGCCCAAACACTAACCCACACCCAGCGCCAGCTGTGTTGTTGGTGACTTTAGCACCAGCTGTGTGCTCTGTGACTCAGCGCCGGCTATGTTCAAGAGATAGCACGGGCTATCCTTAGCGTCGGCTGTGTTTTTAACAACGTTAGGGCCGATTGAGAGTTCAAGAAGTAATGATGGCCAACCTCAGCGCCGGCTGCGTTTTCAAAAGAGAGAGAGAGAGAGACTCAGCGCCGGTCGGGTGTTCAAGGAATAATGGTCATTGCGCCTGACGCCAGCTGTGTTTTAAACAGTCTATATTCACACACCCCATGTCGAAGCTGTGTGAGTCTTATTACTGTTATCCCCAATGTAGTTGCACCTTGACTGTGACCTATTAACCCCAGCAAAGTGGTACCTAAGTCGTTCATGACTTGTCATCCCCAGAAGGAGAGTCATACTCGTATTGCAGTTTATTATCCCCAGTGGAGTTAGGGTCATTTTTAACGTTGCAACCCCCAATGAGTCTGCCTCACACCTGGTTATTCTGTCCTCAAGGATATAAAAGACCCACATTTGTTCGCTTTTCCCCAATGAAGTTGGCCTTCCTATCTGAACCTTTTGCTAGTTCTAATCATTTTATTCCCAGGGAGTCACACTTGCCCTCTTAATCTCCAGTAATGTTCACTTTCATTTGCCACTCCTCATAGGGCAACAATCTTCATATAAAGCTCTTCACTTATGTATAGCCTGAACTACTTTATCCCCAGGGAGTCGGATTTCCATTTACATGCTTATTCCCCACTGAGATTCACCTGCATGGCGACTCACACCAATGGTCTATGCTGCATGACCTTAAAACTGCATAGCTATGGTCTGCACTGTATGACCTTAAACTGCATAGCTTTGGTCTAGGTGCACGACCTAACCTGCATGGTCCAAACTATATGACTTAAAATGTAGCATAGGTCTAGTTGCACGACCTTAAACCGCATGGTCCTAATTACATGACTTTAAAATACATAACTACGATCCAAGCTATATGACTTTAAACTATAGTACACGTCCTGGCGGAATGACGTTCAAAGACTTCTCACTACGGTCCAAATTATATGACCTTAAATTGTAGCGGAGGTCTAGTTGTACGACCTTAAACTGCATGGTCCTATTTGCATGACTTTAAACTGCATAACCACGGTCCAAACTATATGACCCTAAACCATAGTGCACATACCGGCTGCTTAACAATAAACTGCTTTGCACAGGTCCCGGAGGTATGACTATAAACTCGCCCCCACATATGCGCACATGCCTTTTACGTCCATCTTCACACATGTCATCCGTAACCTACCCGTTCGTGTGCACGCACCACCTTCACTACCTCCCCAGTGAGTCCATTCATTTCATCATCCTCCACCATTCCCCAGTGAGTCTCACCCATGCTCACAAAATAGAGAACCATCTCGCCACCTATACTTGTCGTAAGCTAGTGGGTCACCATTTTTCACCCACCTTTCATGCATCATTATATTTCATAGGTAGCCTCATGCCATCTTCTCAAAAGTGAGCTAGAACCATTACCATACTCACTCTATGGCCTCTACAGACTGCCATTCATCTCTACCATGATCCAGCTGTATGACCTTAAACCATAGTGTATGTCCTGGCTGCATGATGTTAAAAGGCTTCACACAGGTCTCGGAAGCATGACCTTAAACACGCTGTCACAAAAAAAATGAAATAACGGGCATGGTGTATATCTTAATAAGGGAACATCATGAGTAAAAATGACAGACGGGCATGGTCATCAGCCTATGAATTGAATAAAAATTGGTTTCTTGAAAGAGATTATTTTTGGGGTGGATTCCGTTGCAGACCTTTGAAAGAGGGTATTTTTCTCTCAAACTTCCTTCTTTCGAGTTTTATTCTCTCCTTGCATCAATTGGTATCAGAGCAGGTTCTGATGGCTTCATAAGAGACACCCCTCGATGGATTAAAGGTATTGACTGGATTAGTTCAAACCCTAGCAGAGAGAGTAGACCAATTCGTGCATGTAGTGTGAAAGTCGATGAGCTTGCACAAAGGTTTGCTCAGTTTCATGATGGAAGGTATCTAGAGACTGGCGTTGGAACTCAAGGCAACAGAGATGAAAGAGTTATGCATCTTGTTCCTAACCAACCTCAGGTGGCCCCGGCTAATAACGAATTCAATGAACGAATTCTTCAGTCGTTGGAAAGAGAGAGAGAAATAAAAATTGATATTTTAGAGTTCCATGGTCGATTGCATGCAGATGATTTTCTTCATTGGCTAAGTACAGTAGAGAAAGTGTTTGAGTACAAAGATATTGCAGATCACAAAAAAGTAAAATTAGTAGCCTCAAAATTTTCTAGCCATGCATTAGTTTGGTGGGATGATTTGCAATAGGACCGTGTTCTACAAGGCAAGGAAAAGATCAATTCATGGGAAAAGATGAAGACAAAGATGCGTCGAAAAATTTTACCAGTAAATTATGCCTGAAATTTGTACCAAAGGTGTCAAAACCTCAAGCAAGGTGAAAAGTCTATACTGAAGAGTTATTTATTTTGACATTTAGGGCAAATTTACAAGAGTATGAAGATAAAAAAATAAGTCGTTACTTGAATGGGCTAAATCAAGGCATTCAGAATGAATTGGCCTTCAATGATGCCTATAAGATGTCTGATGCCTATACTTTGGCCCTCAAAGCAGAGGAAATAGTCAATCTGGGCCTTGGGAGAAATAGCTCAGTGATAAGAGGCTCTACTTCAATATAGGAGCAGCAAGCTTTAACCTTTAGAAGATCACCTATAGGGCGTGGAAACCAAAGCTCTCAGAATTTCCCAACTAGGCCAAACCCTAATATGGGGAGAGTTGGTGTTGGGAGTACACTTCATGATAATACACAAATAGTATGTTTCAAGTGCCAACAGCCTGGACATATGGCATTCAATTGCCCCTCACGTTAATACCTTTTCAAAGTTAATTTAGTTGAAAAAAATTATGAAGAAGAAGTTGATGAAGGATACACTTATGAAGGCCAAGGTGATATTGGGACGAGGCAGTCTTATGAAGGGACTGAGCCTTTCAAAGGTGAAGTTGAGGATTTGTATAGCGATGAAGACGGTGAGTCTTAGTTGTCCAGCGAACTATGTTATCAACCTCAATACCTAACGAGGATGAGAAGTGGTTGCGACATAATATTTTTCGAACAATTTGTACATCAGGAGGCAAGTTATGTTCAATTGAAGGAACTTAAGCACCCACGCCCATATCACATCCAGTGGTTCAAGAAAGGAGGTGAGGTACCAGTTCATACTTATTGTTTAATCTCTTTTTCCATTGGTGCTAGATAAAGTGTGGTGTGATGTAGCACCTATGGATGCATGCCACATATTGCTTAGTAGACCATGGCTTTATGATCATGATATGGTGCATAAAACTAGGCCAAACACTTATTCTTTTGTTAAAGATGGTATTAATATAATACTCCACCCTAGGAAGCAACTTCCTACACCCAAATCCACTAAAGAGGAGGGTTCAAAGTTGCTTAATGTTCAAAAATTAAAAAGGGACAGCAAGGATATGGATGTGATTTATGTATTGGTTGCAAAAGAAAATTCTGTACTGACTGCAATGATTAGGTCTCTTGAACCTCTACTTGATGAGTATAAAGATTTGATGCTTGAAGAATTACCTGATGGTCTTCCTCCGCTGACAAATATTCAGCATCACATTGAATTGGTGCTTAGATCTGGCCTACCAAATTTGGCCCATTTTCGAATAACCCCATGGAACATGAGGAGTTGCATAGATAAGTTGTTGCTTTGTTTAAGAAGGGATTGCTTCGAGAAAGCATGTCACCATGTGTCATCCCTGCATTACTGACTCCAAAAAAAGATGGGTCATGGAGGATGTGTGTGGACAGTCGGGCAATCAACAAAATCACAATCAAGTACCAATTTCCCACACTAGGCTTGATGCTATGTTAGATACGCTTAATGGAGCCAAGGTTTTCTCAAAGATTGATTTAAGGAGTGGGTACCATAAAATTCGGATTCATCCTGGAGATGAATGGAAAACCGCATTCAAAACTCGAGATGGACTATATGAGTGGCTTGTGATGCCATTCGGCCTTTCTAATGCACCAAGCACATTCATGCGCTTAATGACTGAGGTACTTCGCCCTTTTATTGGAAAATTTGTTGTGGTTTATTTTGATGATATCTTGGTTTTTAGCGCTAACCCACATGATCATCATAACCACTTGGAACAAGTTTTTGATGTGTAAAAGAAGGAATCACTTATTGTGAATTTGAAAAAATGTTCATTTATGACAAACAATATCGTCTTTCTGGGGTATGTTGTTTCATCTGAGGGAATTAAGGTGGATCAAGAAAAAGTGAAAGCCATAGCTAAGTGGCCGGTGCCAAACTCACTCACTGAGGTGCATTCTTTTCATGGCCTAGCGACCTTTTATCGTCGATTTATCAGAAATTTCAGCATTTTAATAGCACCAGTGACTGATTGTATGAGGGTTGGAAAGTTTTATGGAGTCCCGCTGCAGAAAAGAGCTTCACTCTAATTAAACAAAGATGATGCAAGCATCAGTACTTGCCTTATCAGATTTTTCTAATGTATTTGAGGATGAAACTGATGCATCAAATGTTGGCCTAGGGGCAGCTCTAAGTCAAGAGGGACGATTATTGGCCTTCTTTAGTGAGAAATTGAATGATGCACGTAAGAAGTATTCGGTTTATGACCTCAGGTTTTATGCAGTGGTGTAAGCCTTACGCTACTAGAGGCACTACCTGATTCATAAAGAGTTTGTTCTATACTCAGATCATGAAGCACTCTGGTATTTGAGTTCTCAAAAAAAGTTGAATGCCCGACATGCTAAGTGGATGGCCTTCCTTCAAGAATACAATTTCCTATTAAAGCACAAGGCTGGAACCCAAAATAAGGTAGATGATGCTTTAAGTAGAAGGGTAGTGTTGCTTAGAAATTTTTCTATGAAAGTGTTAGCATTTGAAGTGATAAAAGATCAATATAAAGTTGATCCAATTTTCAGCAAGGTCCTTGAAAGGCGTGTTGATGGGTGAGACCCTATGAGTCATTATCGCATGCATGATGGTTGTTTATTTAAAGGTATGTGGTTATGTATACTTGATTGCTCCCTAAGGGAGAAGATAATCATGGAGCTTCATAATGGGGGCTTGGATAGACACTTTGGGAAGGACAAAACTATGGCTATGGTTGGAGAAAAATATTTTTGGCCACATATGCGATGAGATGTTGATCGATTTGTGACCCGATGTCGAACTTGCCAAGTATCTAAAGGTCACACACAAAATACAGGTCTTTATACTCCTCTTCCTGTTCCAGATGCCCCATGGGTTGATATTTCTATGGACTTTGTACTTGGACTTCCACATACCAAACGAGGTATGGACTCTATTTTTGTTGTTGTTGATCGATTTTCCAAAATGGCACATTTTATTCCTTGTAGAAGAGCTATGGATGCTACACATATCGTGAATCTCTTTTTCAAAGATATTGTAAGTCTACATGGTGTTCCTAAGTTTATTACATCTGATCGGGATACAAAATTTTTAAGTCATTTTTTGTGCACTTTATGGAAGTGCATGGGAACCAAACTTCAATTTTCTAGTGCCTATCATCTTCAAACAGATGGGCAGACCGAAGTAGTGACTATGAGCCTTGGTAACCTCTTAAGGAGTATAGTTGGTGATAACATATCTCAGTGGGACCTCACTTTGCCTCCGGCTGAGTTTGCTTAGAATAGTTCAATAAATCGATCGATAGGAAAATCACCATTTGAGATTGTTAATAAGCGGATGCTTAATCATGTGTTGAACCTAGTGCCATTACCGATGCCAGGTAAGATAAGTGATGATGTCAATGCTTTTGCTAAGCATATTCGAGATTTGTAAGCCCAAATCAAGAAGAAAATTGAGGAGAGCAATGCAAAGTATCAAAAAACCTCAAATAAGCATAAAAGAGAGAAGATTTTCAAGAAGGGTGACTTAGTAATGGTGTATTTACGAAAAGAAAGTTTTTCGTTGGGAACCTATAATAAACTCAAGTGCAAGAAAGTGGGTCCTTGTCGCATCTTGAAGCAATATGGGAACAATGCATATAAGGTAGAATTACCAAAGGCATTGGATATCTCCCCGATAATTAATGCTACTGGATTATTTGAGTTTCATGGAGACCCTCTAGAAGTTGCAGAAGATGTAGTTGATATGATGAAGAAATTACCAAGGAAGAAAGAGAAGGAAATTGAGCAAGTTTTGAAGACTGAAAGCTTTCAAACTTGAATGGGTCCCTATTGCCAATTTCTAATCAAATGGAAGGGAAGGCCATACTCGGATAGAACGTGGATTTCTGAGCCAGAGTTCAAAAGAGTGGATCCAGACTTATATCGCATATATACTGAAGCCAACTCGCCAAAGTCGAGTTCCTTTCAACTGGGGGGGGGGGGAATGATGCAGCCATGCCCCTTCGTGACTGGGCCAAAGAAGGCCCGCAGAACCGAAGAGGGAAAGAAAGGGTAATGATGTAATAAGGGAAAATTATTGGGGTTATTTATTAAGATTATTTTAATTAGGGAGTGCGTAGGGATAATTAGTAGGGCAAGACTTTAGAATTTATATTGTGCTTATCTTGTATCGATTGGGTTAGTTTGAGAGATATAATTAGGATAAGGGTAAATTTACAAGAGAGTTTATCTTTATCAATAATAACTACTTTGGGAGGTTTTTTTTGGGTAAAACATGAGAGGGAAAACATAGCTATCTACAAGCCCAATTTTGGCACATGAATATAAGAGAGAGAAAATAGGGATAGGTTGGAGAGAAGCTTTTTTATTAGTTATCTTATTTTAGTCTATTTAAAAGAACATCTCTTTTCATTGTAAATCAGTCTATGGATTGAATAATAATTAGTTTCCTGAAAGAGATTGTTTTGAGGGTAGATTCCCTTGCAGACCTTTGAGAGAGGGTATTTTTCTCTCAACCTTCCTTCTTTTTATTGTCAATTTTCTGGTTTTATTCTCTCCCTGCATCACCTACTCTCCAAGGAATAATTGGTGCACGACAAAAATGAGCGCCGACTAAAGGCTCTTTTGTTGTCTATCCAAGATAAAGAAACCCAGACCAAATGGGAACAATGCCCTTCGACACGGCACTCAATTGCCAGATAGGCCTAATTCTGACTGAAAAGGTCTGTGCAAAATCCTCAGCTTCAGAATCACAAACAGTCCACACGAGGGTGAAGACTTCGATAAGATCTCTCAAAAAAAAAAAAAGTCTCTTCTCCCCCTAATGTCTCCAAGGATGGATCTGTAAGTTTCATCCAAACTTTTGAGCATCCTTGTTACACCATTGCGTGAATCTCCTCGACGTTCACGTGGTCCGGTGGCTTGGAAGAAAAAAAGTAATAAAGCTGAAGGAAATTTTCCAAATTTTATCCTTCTCTCTTCTCTCGAAGTACAACATTCGGTAGGAAAAGCAGTTTAAACGCATTTTTCAATACCTTGGTCCCTGATGCAGAATAAAGAGGAAGTAGGTCAATAAAGCTTGACAAAACAGTAGAAATCTCGACAGTCTCATAATTTCTCCAGAACTGGTCAAGATCTTTATCAGCACTCCAAAAGGCCACTTGTCAAGTTTCATCGCAATCAGACATGTTTAAGGCAGTGAACACAAAGAAAAATTTCAAAAAAATTAGTCTCTAACACCCTGAAATGGACCTGTAACTAGAACTACATTTTCGATGTGTCAAATTGTTGTGGGACTACTGCTATTGGATCCGGCACGGTTAAAAACCTCTATGGGTCAAGTTTTAGCTTAATCGGGTACTCCAGGACAAAGTTATGGGTAAAATACCGAAAAAGGGAGGCCGCACACTATTTTCGTGTGACCACCTTACACCAAAACACCATTAAAGATGGTTGTTTTCACTATCATGGGCAGTGACTTTCGAGGCCCATATCTCACTCGTTCTGAGTCGGATCACTCTCAAATTTTGTGAGCGTGTTTCGTCTCATCAAAATGAGCATTTTGATATGTGGTACGCTCCATGACGATGCCTGAACAGGGAGAAAAACTCAAGATAAGTTACTGATCCGTGAAGAAAATTATAGAAAATGCAGCAGCAACACGCCTCACTCGAGCGGCCAAATCACGACGCTGCATACTCGATCGATACGAAACCAATTGCATTATGTGTGTAAGGTCTGAGGCCATCTCCCATGTACGATAAATAGTTGGGTTTCACACATGGACATATCAAAGCTATTGTAAATTTCGGCTGCCGAATTTCCAGATTCCAGTAAAAAACTGAAGATGACAAAATCTTCATCCGGACACGAAATCGACCTGTGTTTGTTGCAACATGATCGTAACGGCATGTTTAATGTGATTCAGTGAAGAAACTAAAGAAAAACATCAAGAAACGAGCATACAATTGAGCCAAAGTTTTCAAGATTCAAGCAAATTTCAAGTTTCATGATCATGGTTTAAAAACATGATTCATAACTCGAAATTGATATCAAATCGTTCGTCATGCCGAGCCCTACAAGAAACAATCATCTTTTAATCAAACGGGCATCAGAACAACGTCAGATCAGTTATGGAAGATCACGCAAGTTCTCAAGCAGCGGCAGGGACTGTTCTGAAATTCCACACATTGTTAGGCAGGGGAAAAACAATCTTTTTGCACCCATTTTTTGAATTTCTTTTAATTCAATTAAATTGTAATTATCTTCAATTTTAGGTAGTTTTTGGGCATCCACCCATGTTTGGGCCCAATTCTATATAAGCATGCAAAGCTAAATTGTAAAATCCCTTGAGGTTCATTTTTTAGTATTCAATAAAGACTTCAATTCTTGCTTGAGTTCATGGGTGCGTCTTGAAGAGAGAGAAAGAAGAGAAGAAAAGGGTCGGTACCCCTTAGTAAGGTAAATTTCTCTCTCCTCCCCTATTTCTCTCTCCTCTTTTCTCATCTTTATCTCTTTCTCATCTCTTTTCTCTCATCTCTTTTCTCTCTCATCTCTTTTCTCTCCTCTTTCTCTCTCATCTCTTTCTCTCTCCTCTTTTCTCATCTCTATCCCTCTTTCTCTTCCTCTTTTCTCTCTCATCTCTTTTCTCTCTCCTCTTTTCTCATCTCTATCTCTCTTTCTCTCTCTTTCTTATTATCTCTATCTCTCTTGCTCTCTCTTTCTTCTCATCTTTATGTCTCTCTCTTCATCCTCTAGTCTATCATGTCTCTCTTCTCATGCTTTTGTTTCTTTTCTCTGTGTGTCCTTGGCAGACCTCTATTAAAACTCTGTCTTCTCTCTCCCTTCTTCTTCTGACAGTCGGTGAAGGTCTAGCACAGCCTGTGTCTCCTCTCCCTTCTTCTTTTAACATAGCCAGTGAAGGTCTAGCATCGCCTGTGACCCCTTCTCTCTTCTTCTTTTGACTTAGCCGGCAAAGGTCTATCGTCACCTGTGTCCCCTCTCTTTTCTTCTTCTAACACAGTCGGTGAAGCCTTAGCACTGCTTGTGTCCACTCATGCCTCTTTTCCCGCCACAGTCGATGAAGGCTTAGCGTCGCATGTGTCCTCTCATGCCTCTTCTCCCGCCACAGCCGACGAAGGCCTAGTGTCGCTTGTGTCTCCTTCTTTCTCTCTCTTCTGCCACACTAGCAGAAGAACATTGCCACCTGTGCCTTCACCTTCTTCTCCCTACTCGTCATAGCCGATGGGGATATATCACCGACTAAGTTTCTTTCCTCTCATGTCATTGTCGTCTGTGTCTGTCTTTGGCCCTTCCTTCTATCCTCTCTCACACCTTTCTCCTCCTTTCTTTCTCTTCCTCTCCTTCTTTCTATTCTCTTCTTCTTCTCTTATCTTACTTCCTATTCTCTCTCTATGTTCTCTATTCTTTTTGTTATTCTTTCGTTTGATTATGAGGGGTCAAGATTAGCCTTCCATGGTAGTCCTGTCATCTAGCCATAATGATGTTGTGTCAGTCAGAGTCACTGTGTCTGCTTTATCGCCACAACACTAACCATCGTATCTAGCCAGTTAGTATTGGTACTGTCGTCTAACAGTAATTATGTTGAGCCGGTCTGAATTACAAAGCCCATTTTACTGCCACGCCAGGTCAATTACTTACCAGTTTAGTCACTGTGCTGATCTTTCCGCCTGGTGAAATTCTTCTCTCCCTCGTATTTCTTCTCTCATTCTTCTCTTCCTCTTTTTGAATGTGCACACCCGTGCGCGTTTACCAAAAAGGCAAGGTGACGTCTGTTGACCCACCTATCTTATAACATTTTCTATATGTGTGTGATTGTAGAAAACAGGAGAATACAGGCTAAGAGAGGTGATTTCGAACTAGTTTTACTAATGGGGGGCTTTCTTCGTGACATTGTACTCACTGGTCTAACCATAGTTCAAAGGCCTTATGACATTCAACCACAATGTTATCCCTTTGAACTATGGTTAGACCAGTGAGTACAATGTCATCCTAATGTGTGGTTCACATCATACGAATGGGTGCGTTCTACAATTCCCACATCATGATTCCATTATATAGAAACTGTTTTACATGTACACCATCATATAATCAAGATAAAAAATTAAGTACATCAAGGATATAACTATAATACCCATCCTCTATGTTCTCCAAGTGGTCCTAGGAGAATGCTTTGATCAAGATATCAGCCACTATTATTGCTATAGGAAGATATTCCAAGGCTAATATGTGCTGCTTTACACTCTCGTGAATCATGTGATAATATATGTTAATGTGCTTTGACTTCCCATTCACTGTGTTGCTCCTAGTTACTGCACATGCCTCCTGATTGACTTTCATGAACCTCAAATGGCATTTCCACTAGCGACCTTAGAAACCACAATGCTCTGCCAAAGACAGTAGATGCATAGCTACATACTTGGCCTCCATATAGATTGTGCTTTTACGTCACCGGATCAAGAGACACTCCCACCACCAAGGGTGGATAGTCAAATCAGAAGTAGACAAATTTTTATCCTACCTCCCCAATCTACATTATTGTATCCTTGTCGTAGACAGTATTTTAAAAAGTGGTCTGCCTAGCGCCTAGGAAGCCTCCTAGGCTGACCAGGGCGGCCTAGGTGGGCTCCCTGAGTGGGAGGTCCTTGAGCGGTCGCCTAGGTGCATGGGTGCCCACCTAGGTGAATTCCTAGCCCAACGCCTAACTCTAAGCGGGTGCCTAAGGCTTGTGCTCTGCCCAGTGACAAAAACTCCACTCATGAAAGGGAATTTTCTTTTTTTTGGCCTATTAGAGGGTTTTTTAAAAGATTTTAAGAATGGAAAACATTTCAAAGGTGAAAGTTTGAAGATCAAGCAATCAATGTTATTGAAATAATTTTGCTATTCAGATTGCTTAGATTAATTTGAGATGCCTTCTTCGGTTTAAAATAAAAGTGGTGATCTGGGTTGAAAATATGACTATACCCCGAATCCTTCAAATAAAAATTGTATAAGATGTAGTTATTGTGAGAAAGATACAAATGAAGTATAAATCGGTTCAAGAAACATATTGTCGGTATCAAGGTAATGTTGCCCTTTGTAAAACCATTCCTGATGCGATTAGAGAGGAGATAAAAAAATTATATGAATATATTACAAAGGAAAAAAGATGAAAGAACATGAACAATAGAGCTAATGTCTGGGGTTCATGTTAATTACGATGATAATGATAGTGATGAGGTGGAGCATCTTGCTATGTCCCAGACTACAAGGGAAAGGAAAATGAGTTGTAGTTAATTATGGAGGTAGAGGGACCTATATATTCTATTTTATTCCGACCTGACCCTAAGGTTGCAAGTAAGAAACTAAAGAACCAAAAAACCATTGAAAACAAAATCAAGAAGGAAGTGAAAGCGAGGGAGATAATTGCTCAATACATTACTAGGAAGTTTTATGAGGCAAAAATTCCTTTCAATATTGTTAGCCTAAGTAGCTTCTACACCTTGGTCGAGGCAATTGGTCAATTCAGGATTGAGTTAAAGCCCTAAACCCTATATGAGCTTTCAAAGCCTCTTTTGAAATAAGAGGTAAATGTCATGAGGGAGACCGTGGAGTCACAGAAGGATGCATGGGTTCAGTATGGGTTCTATTATGACTAATACTTGGAATGACAAGAATGGAAGAAGTCAGATAAATTTGTTGGTGAATTGCCCTTTAAGGACTACTTTTATGAGGCCTATTGATGCCTTTGATGATAGCTATGATGCCCATTACATATTTAAAGTGATGGAGAAGGGCATCAAGGAGGATGGGAGCAGCATGTTATACAGGTTGTCACAAATAATGCTTCTCTTAATGTTGGTATGGGTAATTTGTTGAGCTTAGCCTACCCTCATATATATTAGACACCATGCGCAACACACTATAAAGACAACATGGTTGAGGCTATTAGAGGCTTGAGCGGGATTGCAGTTGCAGTTAAAAATGCTAGGTCAGTTACAACTTTCACTTATAACCACACCCTCATTCTCAACATGATGCACAAATTTACAAAGGAGATAGTGAGGCCTAGGGTTAGAGATTTTCTATTTGGTACCTGTCTACGTAGCATACATTTGAGGAGAGTCCAGTTGAGGCAGATGTTCACCTTTGATGATTGGAAAGCATGCATGTGGACCACGATCCGAAAGGGAAAAAAGTGAGAGATATTGTCCTATCTAAGGCTTTTTGGCATGGAGTGAAGGATGCTCTCAAGGTATATTTCTTATTGTCAAAGTATTTTGCATGGTTGACATGACAAGCCCTCCATCGACTATATATACGAGGCAATGGAAGGTTACAAGAGAGACATAGCCCATAATTTGGATAATGATGTGAGCCTTTATAAGTCAGTTTGGAATATTATTGATAAGAAGTGGGATAGGAAGCTACATCGAACATTGCATGCAAGTGGTCATTATTTGAATCTAGCATTTCATTATGGCAATAGGGATATACACACAAATGATGCAATTATGATTGGATTCAATAAGTATCTCATGTGCTAGTCCCTAATCAAGATATCGAAGATATTATATGCATTGCAGAACTAATAAATTACAAGTGCGCATTGAAGTCTTTTGGGAGTGTAACGACAGTGCGACAAAGGGCCAAAATTGATGTTTGTATTTTATATATCATATAGAAGTATATTACATAATAAATATGCAACTAATTGGTGGAGCCAACATAGGTGTAGTGCTCCAAACTTATAAAAGTTGGTGATTTGGATCTTGAGCCTGACCACTATCTCGTCCAACTATGAGCTAGAATTGGAGTACTTTTGAGATGGTAATTTATTATTAGTTTACAATTTACTAATTAGTCTAGATTGTATTAGTATTTGCTAGTTAGTAATTACTGATTCTTATATCAATTGTAAGTTTGTAATATTAATTAGTTCCACTTGATATTAGATTCATAGAAAGATAAGAAACATGCTTGAATAAAAAAAGCTCAATTACCTAGTTTATGTAAAGTACAATCAATACTCGAATGAGAAATTTATGATGAGAGATGAGAGGGGCCCCCTTAGATTAAAAAAATGGATAGTGCCACGGAGTGATCTGCTGATGATGATGAGGTCAAAGGGCATGAAGGATTAACATGGGATATGGTCATAGAGGCAGCAAGGACAACCACCGACCCTCCAAGGGCCACTGGAACTTCACAAAGGACAAGGGTGGTGGAGGAAGTAGAGGCAGATTCAAAAGAGATAGAGGAGGAAAACCATTATGTTGAAGAGGGAGATGGGTCCGATGATGATGGGCTCGACTCTGATGCATATGATACAACTGACCTTACTTTTCTGATGATGACTGATCACTGAAGACTCTTTGAGCCTTCAAGTCTATTTTTCTTTGCCTCCTCTTATGTGTGTGTATAGACTATGGATATAGAGTATGGATGAGTGCATGTGGACTATGACCCTTTGATATGTCATATGTGCTATTTTTTTCATTTTCTTGATGAAGAATTGATGACTGAATTCGAAAATTTTGAATGTTGAATTATATTTTCCTATTTTTGCTGTGTATGGAGTCTATGGAGTATGGACTAAGTATAGACTAATGGTCTGAAATGTAGGTGTTATGGAGTAATAGACTATGTATTATGGAGTAAGTTATCTACTCTTATGTTTTATATGCCTCAATATGCATTTTTTAGTTTCTAGACATAATCTAGCTCTAAAACAGTTGGATCATATACCCTCAATTGCTTAGGCGCTAGGCAGCTTGGACCCCTCCAGTCACATAGTCGCCCCCCGATATTTTCTGGAACACTGTCGTAGAAGTGCCAATCCTGCAAACCACACTCCATATCCCAATGCCTCATTGATACCTCATAATGTATCTCATAGCAACACAATACTAAATACTTGGGTTGCTCAAACACTAGCTGATCACACTAACTATGAAGGCAATCTCAGGTCTGATATAGGTTCGTATGTCACTATCAAGTAGTATAAATTTCATGTGTCACTTATATTTAACATCAGTGAACACATCTCCGCTAACAACGTAAGGTCTACATCCATGGTTTATTAAGAGACGTATAGTGGTAAAAGACTAAAGCCTCAGCTTATTTTCATAAACAAACAAAGATCTACATAACTCAGTTGAAAACCAAACTCTAGGATTTCAAATGTGATTTCATACCATTTCAACCAAACTCTAGGATTTCAAATGTCATTTCATACCATTTCCTGGGTGCCTGCCTCAATCAATAAAAGGACTCGAGTAATATGGACACCTTGTGTTCCTCACCTTCCAGGATGAACCCTTTTGGTTCCTTTATATATACATAGTCAACAAGTTTTTCATTGAAAAATGATGTTCTTAATCAAGACAAGCAACAATGGCAAACAAAGCAGGAGCAATCTTAATCCTTGTTAAAATCAAGTGTTGTTAACAAAAAATCCGTTTTCTAGCAGGTGGGCCTTTTCAATATTGCTAGCTACATTCAGCTTCTTTTTTAAAAAAAGTAACTTGCATCCGGCTTTCACTCCAACCATTGCATCAAGAAATTCCTAACTTTCAGTCTTCATAATAAAATTCATCTCCTCCAATGACTTCCTTCCATTTGTCACATCAGGAGACTCCATAGCATCAGCAGGGGATCATTTTGACACTCAACTCCCAAATTTCCTCTATTTTCATATTGAGTACCAAAATGATCCCTTAACCTCTACTGATGCCTTGGAGTCTCCTTAATGTGATAAGAGTCTACAAACTCTGGTGGTCCTTAAGTAGAGGTACGACGGGAGGACCTAAAGGGACATAAGAAGGGGAAGGCGTTTCAAGCTTATCAAGAACCCGAAGATCTTTGATTGTAAACCTTTTAGAGGGATCCATAAGTATAACCCCAAAAACCTAAGCATTCCAACAAATAATCAACTTACAAGTCCCAAGATCAGAAAAATTGTAACCCATGGTTCCCTTTTCATATGCAATGAAGACAACAAACGGTTTTAGGGTCTATCTTAGTTCATTGATGAGATGAGATGAGATAAGAATATATACAATACAAATCCAAGTGAAGGGCTCAAAATTCATCCGTTCTGGTTCCGAAACCCCTAATTTTGGTCCAGGTATGGATCAAAAATTCAGATCCGGATCCAAAATTCAGGTCCTAATTAAAATCCGAGTGTAGGTGGATCCGACGCGATTGTTAAAAACAATATAATTTATATTATATATACACATATTAATTATATATGTAATATAATAAAATATATAATAGCTTTAAATTTGAGAAGACTTAATCCCCACCATATATGAATTGAAGATGAACAATGGGGATCTCTTCTCTCTCTCTAAACAAATATCGCACTTAGCCTTAGGGTTTCTACCGTATAACTGTGTTTCCATCTCCATCGTTGTGCCATCTCTAGTTGCTTCTCTCTCTCTCTCTCAACAAATCACAGAGACGAAGAGGAAGAATTGTTGTTCCTTTGTACCAAGCCACCATCACTCAAAAAACGAACGCCTAATCCATTCTATCAGTTTTTGCTAGGGTTATTGTGAGCGGAAAAAATATTTCCGCCAAAGCTTAGATCTCTCTCTCATCCCTCAATTATTTTTTATGATTTTTTATTCTTTTTGGAGCTCTTCGGATCCCCTAATGAAGCCCTAAATTTACTTTAGTTTTCTTGCTCAAGTCCATTATTGTGATATCACCTACATATTTTATTTTATTTGGTTTCTTCTCTACATAATCTCATTTTCTTGTTCCTTCAGAGTGTAAGTCATTGTCTCTCTATCGTTCTGTATAACCTTTTGATTATCATGTGGTGATGCTATCAAGATTTGTAGGCTTCATTCAAAATTATGGGATTTCTATAATCAATGTTCCTTATCCAAATTTGGCTTTTCGAGCAGAAGGATTTGCGAATTGAAGGCCTCATAATTGTAGGTGATTTCAACCTTGTATTCCTTTTATGTGATAAATATACATTTTGTGATTATATTGGTTAGATGCCTCGATATCGCCCCCCGGCCGGGTTGACCTGGTGGCAAGTGTCTCAGGTTTCAAAGAAAACCCGGGACCTGAGATCGCTCTCTTGGGATCTTTGTGTATAAAACAAGGGCAAGTACACTAACCGGTGAGAGAGGAATTAGGGTGTGAGGCGGGACACACCTCAACTGGGTTCGTGATGCACTCGGGCTAACTAGCGTGGGCACCCTCTTAGATCACGATGAAAAGCCCCCCAAAGCCTACGGCTGGTTCGCAATCGCCTCCCTTGACCCGTTCTCTCCTGTTTCTATAATTGCACATCCACATGTTAGTATACAAGACAAGTGGGTCAGAAGACCTCACTTTCTCTTTAGGTGAATGCACACGAGCGTACATTCGAGGGGTAAAATAAAGAGATGGAGACCAGTCTGATGTTCACCTGGTCTTCCAAATGAAGAAAAGAGAGTAGAATAAATATGATAGGAAAGGAGGGGGGGAATGTTAGAAAATGAAAGATTAGTATGACAACTAATCTCTCAAAGAAGAGAAAAATAAACTCTTAGAGGTTGGTCTGCTTTTCACCCAGTCCTCCAAGGAAGGAACTTTAAAGACTAATAAGGCTTTTAACCAGCACTTTAAAGAAAGGGCTTTAAAGACTGGTATGACTTTCAACCAACTCTTTAAAGAAATGGATCTAAAGACTGGTATGGCTTTCAACCAATACTTTAAAGAAATGGCTCTAAAGACTGGTATGGCTTTCAACCAATACTTTAAAGAAATGTACATTTTTAGAAATGAATGAAAGTTAATATGGTCAAGAGAGAGAAAGAGAGTACGAAGGAATAGAATAAGGGAAGAGATGAGCAGAAAAGAGATGATAGAGATGAATGAGAGAGAAGAAATTTCGACAACCCAAACTTTTCCTGCCCAATTAGAATGCATGGAGGGATAGGGAGGCAGGAAAGATCAGCGCTGGCTGAGTGAGAGAGGCTAGCACCGACTGAGTAGACCAGCGCCACCTGGGTTATGTTATATGCAGCGCCGGCCGTGCCTCTGACATGCATGGATTGTGAGTGCCACCTGCTGAGGGCATGCCGTCATACGTGCCACTTGTCCTATTGCACACCACCTAGCGCCACTTGGACTGTTACCCAGCCACAGAGTACTTAAGCCCTCTCCTCTCACTCTCGCACCAGTTTACTTCATCTTCACCTTTATCTCTCTAAGGCAAGTGAAGAGCCAAGAAACCCCTTTAGCTCACTGTTATAACAACCATTGTAGGGGTTGAAGAGGGCTGTGGAGGAAGGCCTTGGAGGCATAGTTTACCCAAGGTAAGTGGATTGCTACCTTGTAAGTCCTTAAGCATGGATTTGACATGAATCAAGCATGATAATTTGCATAAGTAGTGGTATGATTAATGGAGGAATATGCATGATGTTATGCTGTAAATTCCAGCAATTTAACTTGCCTTTGCATGATTACAATGAGCATCAAATCTGCCTTATTCTTCATGAAAATTCTGAATTTTTGTGTCTATGAGCATCTATTTGAAAGTAGAAGATTTAAGTTAAGACTTAGCACAGTTAGAGGCCATTTGAGCATCATGTGTTAGTAGTATGGGGACTGTGCTGTGAATTTCCAGGGGGTCATCATGTTCTTATACTCTACCTTTATCCTATCAAACGAGGTCCAATTTACCTCAAACTAAAGCCATTAGATGTAATTTTGAGTCTATTTCAATGTGCATGTTCAAAGTTTACTCTAATTCTTAATGCATTAGAAGTTATGCTTCAAAATGTGACAATATGTCACTATGGACAGTTTTATTGAAACCACAAACTGATGCCTCTGATGTCGCGAGTTTTGTCTAACCAATTGAAGTCCGTTTTTTTTCAAACTACTGCCATTTAAAATATTTATGAGTAATCTTGAGATCACATGTTTAATACTTTTTGAAATTCCTCTTGGTTTGGGAGATATTGAGTGAGGTCGTGACAGTTATGGTATCAGAACAGCCAGGATAGGATTCTTGGCCTAGGGACTTTAGAAGTGTCTTTAGAATAGTTTTGGGTAGATTCGTAATTGAGTGTTTGTGTCTTAGGTTAGAGATGCCGAGAATGAGGACCAATAATTCAAGCTTCAGTAATGAAAACACCGAGGCCCTCAATGAATTCGTCAAGACTTTAGGGGCTATGACACAAATGATGAAGGAAGCTATGCCAGCCCCATATACACCTGCCCTTGACTCGAATGATAGCAGCTTAATAAAGAAGTTTAGGAGGTTGGCTCCTCCGCCCTTCTTAAGGCTTGGGAGAGTAGAAAAGGCTGAAAAATGGAAAAGACAGGTGGAGAAGATATTTAAAGTTTTAAACTGCACTAATGAGCAGAAAGTAAGGCTAGGCACTTTCATGCTTGAAGGGGATCCTAAGCACTGGAGGGGTTCGGTAGAACAATCTTGGGAAAGGTTAGGGATAGAAATAACTAGGAGATTTTTCTAGAAGCCTTCAATGAAAAGTACTTTCCTGATTCAGTAAGGGAAAGAAAAGAAGTAGAGTTTATCGAGCTGCAGTAAGGGAATTTAACTATGGAGCAGTCTGCAGCCACGTTTTTTGAGTTGTCAAGGTATGCCCCACACATCATTAATACTGAGGTGAGAAAGGCTAGTAAGTTTGAAAAAGGTCTCAGACTAGAAATAAGGAGGGGGGTAATAACAACCAATTTACAGACCTTTTCCCCTTTAGTGGATCTATCCATGAAGATAGAAAGGGGAAGATGAAGAGTCCCGGGGTGGAGGAAACTGGAAGATGAGACCAGCCCAGTTTGAAAACTCGGCGAGAAAATCTCGACCACCACTGAAGAGGAACTTTCAGGGAAGAGAAAATCATAGGAGCTAGAAGGTTCAAAGGACATTACCGGGTGATGTAGGAGAGAATCGACGCCCAACGTGTCCACATTGTGGGAAGGATAATCACTTGGCGGCTGATTGCCGAAGGAAGACGGGGATGTGCTTCAAGTGTGGCAAGCCGGGCCACCAGATTAGATTTTGCCCAGTAAGGGGACGTGAGAACCGACCAAAGACTCAAGGTTAGGTATTTGCTCTTATTGAGTAGGAAGCTAAGGCATCGACTTCATTTATCAGAGGTACACGCCCCGTTTATGGCATTGAAGGAAAAATCCTAGTTGATCTTGGATCCACACACTCTTTTGTTGCACCTCACGTTGCATGCCACATAAGTGCTAGACCTTCTTTGCTTGACTGGATATTGGTAGAATGCACACCTATTGATATTGTTTATAAACACTATGGGTTTTTACTTGAAGGGTGTGGACTGCATATAGACTTGATATTATTAGATATCCAAGACTTTGATGTTATTTTGGGCATGGACTGGCTATCCACTCACCATGCTACGATAGATTGTCATGATAAGACTGTAACCCTTAGACGCCCAAACCAGCCGGAGTTGAACTTTATTGGCATCAAGGATGTTCCCCCTCTGCATTTTATTTCAGCTATTCGGGCTTCTCAGTTGCGGGCTAAAAGATGTGTTGGGTATCTAGCTTATGTTGTAGAAAATCAGGATGACCGGTCTTAGTTAGATGATATACTAGTGGTGAGATAGTATTCGGAGGTCTTTCCTGAAGAGTTAGCCTCTCTGCCTCCTGTTAGAGATATAGAATATGAGATAAAAGTGATTCCCAGTACTGTCCCCATCTCCAAAGCCCTATATAGGATGGCCCCAGCTAAGCTGAAGGAGTTAAAAGAACAATTACAAGAGTTACTGGAGAAGGGTTTTATTTGACCTAGTGTGTCACCCTGGGGTGATCCTGCCTTTTTTGTTAAATAGAAGGATGGATCTTTGAGGCTATATATAGACTATCGGTAGCTGAACCAGGTCACTGTGAAAAATAAGTACCCCTTGCCTAGAATTGATGACCTTTTCGATCAACTCGAAGAGGCTCAAGTATTCTCTGAAATCGAACTTCGATTAGGTTACCATCAGCTGCGAGTCAAGGAAGAAGATGTACATAAGACTGCATTCAAGACTCGTTATGGTCACTACAAGTTCTTAGTAATACCCTTCGGGCTGACTAATTCCCCGACCGTCTTTATGGATTTGATGAGTAGGGTGTTTAGACCCTTTTTGGATGATTTTGTGGTGGTTTTTATAGATGACATTCTGGTATATTCAAGGAAGCTAGAAGAACATGAACAACATTTGAGGATGGTCCTCCAGACCCTAAAAACAGAAAAGTTATATGCTAAGCTGGAGAAAAGCAAGTGTTGGCTTTCAAGTGTGGTCTTCCTTGGGCATGTTATTTCTTAGGAGGGGGTCACAGTTGACCGTTATAAGATTGAAGTCATGCTTAAATGGGGAAGATCGACAAATGTGACAGAAGTTCATAGTTTTCTAGGTCTGGCTGGATACTATAGGCGTTTTGTATAAGGCTTTTCAAAGATAGCACTTCCCCTGACTCGCCTGACCCAGAAAGGAGTAAAATTTATATGGTCAGATGATTGTGAGAAGAGTTTCCAAGAATTAAAGAAAACATTTACTACAACCCCAATACTAACTTTGCCCGAAGGAAATGAAGGCTTTGTAATCTACACTGATGCTTCTCATAAGGGACTAGGGTGTGTATTAATGCAGCAAGAGAAAGTTATAGCTTATGCCTCCAGACAGTTAAAGCTATACGAGCAAAGTTACCCAATTCATGACTTAGAGCTCACGGCTACGGTTTTTGCCTTGAAATTTTGGAGACATTATCTCTATGGAGCCCAGTTTAAGATATTTACAGATCAGAAGAGCCTCAAGTACGTATTTTCTCAGAAGGAGTAAAATATGAGGCAAAGGAGATGGATGGACCTACTAAATGATTTCTACTGCACCATCAATTACCAACCGGGCAGGACAAATGTAGTAGTCGACGCTTTGAGTCAGAAACCCTCAATATCAGTGGCACATCTGATGGCCCGAGAGATGAAAATATTAAAAGATGCAGTGGAGTGGCGCCTGACCTCACCCTCAAGTTCTGAGATAGGAATAACTACGGGTATAAGGGTGGAACCTCAACTCTTTCAACACATCTTGGTAGCTCAAAAGATAGATCCCCGGCTGAGTAAAATTCTGGGGGACATAAAGCGGGAAAGTAAAGAGGATTTTTCTGTCAGTAATGATGATTTATTAAGATTTAAAGAATGGATATACGTACTAAGTTGATGAAATTATAAAAAAAGGCTATTTTACAGGAAGTGCACCACTCCTGTTATCCTGTGCACCCAGGAAGCACAAAAATGTACCAAGATTTAAAGAAGACCTTCTGGTGGAATAACATGAAGATAGATGTGGCACAATTTGTTTCTAAATTTCTGATCTATCGGAAAGTAAAGGCTGAACATCAAAGACCTACCGGGTTGTTACAACCATTACCTATACCTGAATAGAAGTGGGAACACATCACTATGGACTTTGTGTCTGGTTTGCCAAGGTCATGCATAGGATATGACAGTGTTTGGGTTATTGTGGACCGATTAACTAAGACTGTACATTTCTTACCAGTCCGGACTACCTATACCCTAGATAAACTGGCTCTATTGTATGTTAAGGAGATTGTAAGGTTGCATGGAGTGTCAGTTACTAGTGTGTCGGACAAGGACTCTAGATTCACTTCAAGGTTTTGGAGCAATCTACAATCCACTTTGGGGACAAGACTTACCTTCAGTACTGTTTTTCATCCCCAGACTGATGGATAGTCAGAGAGGACAGTTCAGATCTTAGAAGATATGTTAAAGGCCTGTGTTACTGACTTCAAACGAAACTAGGATGACCACCTACCTTTAGTAGAATTTGCATAACAAAACAGTATCCAAGCCAGTATTCAAATGTAACCTTTTGAAGCTTTATATGGGAGAAAGTGCAGATTGCCGGTATGTTGGAATGAAGTCGGCGAAAGGAGACTCTTAGGGCCAAAAATTGTTTAAGTAACATAAGAAAAGATCCCCCTAATTCGAGAAAGGCTTAAAACAACTCAGAGTCGGCAGAAGAGTTATGCCGATAATCGCCGAAGGAACCTTGAATTTCAAGTAGGTGATCGGGTATTCTTGAAAGTGTCGCCAACAAAGGGAATTACGAGGTTTAGAAAGAAAGGGAAGCTAAACCCGCGATTCATTGAACCCTTTGAAATATTAGAAAGAATTGGAGTCGCGGCATACCTGCTGACCTTACCACCCGAATTGGCCAACAGTCATGATGTTTTTCATGTTTCATTATTGAGGAAGTATCAACCCGATCTGTCCCATGTCTTGAGGTATGAACCAATCCCAATCTGGGAAGATTTAACTTACGTTGAGCAGCCAATTGAGATTCCAGACATAAGGGTTCAAGTTTTGCGCAACAAAAAGATTCCCCTTGTCTAGGTTTTATGGCAGTATCATTCACGAGAAGACTCAACGTGGGAGCGAGAATATGAAATTCGGGTGTTCGACTCCCATTTTTTAGGACAAAATCTTTTTTTTTAAGGGGGGATGATGTGACGACCCGAACTTTTCCCAGCCAGTTAGAATGCATGGAGGGATAGGGAGGAAGGAAAGAGGCCAGCGTCGGCTTAGTAGACTGAGAGGCCAGCGCCGACTGAGTAGAGTGAGAGGTCAGCGCCAGCTGGGTTATGTTATGTGCAACGCATGTCGTGCCTCTGACATGCATGGATTGTGAGTACCACCTACTGAGTGCATGTTGTCATGTGTGCCACTTGTCCAATTATACACCACCGAGCACCACTTGGACTGTCACCCAGCCACAGAGTACTTAAGCCCTCTCCTCTCACTCTCACACCACTTTACTTCTTCTTCATCTTTCTCTCTCTAAGGCAAGTGAAGAGCCAAGAAGCCCCTTTAGCTCACTATTAGAACAGCCATTTGAGGGGTTGAAGAAGGCTATGGAGGAAGGCCTTGGGGGCATAGTTTACCCAAGGTAAGTGGATTGCTACCTTGTAAGTCCTTAAGCATGGATTTAACATAAATCGAGCATGATAATTTGCATAAGTAGTGGTATGATTAATGGAGGAATATGCATGTTGTTGTAATGTAAATTCCAGCAATTTAACTTGCCTTTGCATGATTACAATGAGCATCGAATCTGCCTTATTCTTCATGAAGA
Organism: Amborella trichopoda; assembly: GCF_000471905.2. Next base: position 1,795,867 of record NW_006500144.1, on the reverse strand, counting down.
TTCTGTATTTTGGTGTCTTTGAGCATCTATTTGAAAGTGGAATATTTAAGTTAAGACTTAGCACAATTAGAGGCCATTTGAGCATCATGTGTTAGTAGTATGGGGACTGTGCTGTGAATTTCTAGGGGGTTATAATGTTCTTGCACTATACCTTTAACCTAGCAAACGAGGTCCAATTTTCCTCAAACCAAAGCCATTAGATGTAGTTTTTAGTCCATTTCAATGTGCATGTTCAACGTTTACTCTAATTCTTAATGCATGAGACGTTATGCTTTAAAATGTGACAATATGTCACTGTGGACAGTTCTATTAAAACCACAAAACTGATGCCTCTGATGGTGAGCATTTTGGCCAACCAAACGAAGTCCGTTTTTCTTCAAACTACCACCATTTGAAATATTTATGAGTAATCTTGAGATTACATGTTTAGCACTTTCCAAAATTCCTCCTGGTTTGGGAGATATTGCACCAATTTTGAAGACATGTCACTGCCTTTACTGCACAGAAGATTTCAGATGTATTGTCTTCATTTCTTCGAACGTTTGAGGGCTCCAACGAGGTCCCATTGGCTTCAAACCACCTCCATTTGAAATGTAGAAGGGTCTAGTGTAAAGTTGGTTCTAAAATTGTTTTTAAATTCCAAATGAATTGAATGTAATGACCCTATTTTGATCAAATATTACTGCCTGGATTTGCAGAAAATATGAACTCTGTTATTCTGTGAATTTGATATTGTTACTCTGTAATATGAACATTGTTATCCTATAAATCTGATATTGTTACTCTGTAATATGACATTGTTATTCTGTGAATCTGATACTGTTACTCTATGATATGAACACTGTTATTTTGTGAATCTGATACTGTTACTCTGTGATATGCACATTGTTATTCTGTGAATCTTATACTGTTACTCTGTGATATGAACATTGTTATTCTGTGAATCTGATACCGTTACTCTGTGATATGAACTCTGTTATTCTGTGAATCTGATATAGTTATTATGTGATAGGGATACTGTGATTCTGTCATATTGATAGTATTATACATGTCATGATCGCTTCATAATGGTTCCTCCATTGGTAGTGAATATTCTGACTTTGTTTTATGGAAACTAATATTCTGTGATTTCTGACCACTATGCATTGGGTCCTCCATTGGTAGTGGATAATCTGATTCTGTTACATGAATTTTGTTATCTTGTGATTTCCTGCCACTACGCCATGGGTCTTCCATTGGTAGTGGATATTTCTACTTCTATGATCGCTACGCATTGGGTCCTGCATTGGTATTCAAGTAGTCTGTACCTCGACTCCTATGATAGGAGTGGAGTCGAGATACTATAAATAATTGGGAGTGTCGCGCACCCGAAATTTTCATGGGCACTGGGCACTATGCATTAGGTCCTCGAATGGTAGTATAATAGCCTCTCGCCTAAGGCACAAGTGAGGGTCGTTTCTTGCAAGGCCTCAGCCTATCGAAAACCCCAAAGCGCGTTGGGATGTGTGCGTCAGTGAGGATATTACAAAGTGGGACACCCACTTGTCATTATCCTCCCTCATGAATGCTCCGTTAACAGATTTTTATCCTTGTTATATAGCATTCATGTATACTCTGATATGTGACTACAATCTGTAAGACAAATGTGATTTATGATGAACTATGGGCATGTTATCATGTAAATATATTGTTAGTCAGAAATGTAAGGGTAGTGATCTTTTTATTGGGCTTTTAGCTCATTCCATCTTAATCTCATAACTGTAAAGTGAAGGGTGGTGGCAGTTGTACCAAAGGTGGGTGGCAATTTGAGGGCTTGAAGCCTGAAATTAAGAAGTTTGAGAAGCCATCTTCTGAAGACTTTCACAGTATGTTTTGGTGATTTCAGCAGCACGATGTATACTTTATTTTGTGTATTTTGGGCCAGTAGTGCCTCTAAGAAATTGTAAAGACTTTTGATATTGAATGAATGAAATGGTTGTACCTTTGGTTTGATTCTTGTTTGATGAATGGATTTATTCTAGTTTTCTTTTGTGGTTTGCTCTCGATTCCGTGTTTTTATGCATTAAGCCACTCACACCTAAGTGACGTTTGTGACCTCTGGTCGCGATCCAGGGCTCTGTCACCCTCCAACAAGGGTCAAGGAGTGGGGTCGTGAAAAAATTTGACTTGGTAGCTAGACTGTCGTGAGGGCAAGACTAGTACAGTGGTTGATTTGACGAGGTAGCTAGACAGGCACGATGGCTCTAACCTACTCGACGGCCAAACTACTCGACAAAAAAACCAACACACTAACTAATCTGACACCATGGTTAGCTTGACGTAGCAGCTAAATGAGCAAGATGACTCAGACCATCGCTGTGGCTAAACTACTTGATGGCAAGACTAACCTAGCAGAGGAAGGCTTAACCTGTCCTCTAGTCAAACGAGAGAAGAAAAGAGAAGAGAGAAGAGAGAAGAGAAGAGAAAAGAGGGGGAAGAGGAAGATTTAAAGGACAGAGGGAAGAGAGAGGGAAAAAGAGGAGAGATAACAGAGATAGAAGAGAGATAAGAGAGAGAATTCAAAAGGGTGAGGAAGGAAGAGACAGAAAAGAAAAAGAAGGCAAAGGAGAGGGAAGATGAGAGAGAAGAAAGAGAAGGAAAAGAAGAGAGGGAAGATGAGAAAAGACGAGGAAAGAGAAAGAAGAGAAGAGAGGGAAGATGAGAGAAGAAGAGGAAAGAGAAGGAAGAGAAGAGAGAAGATGAGAGAGAAGAAGAGGAAAGAGAAGGAAGAGAAGAGAGAAGATGAGAGAGAAGAAGAGGAGAAGAGAAAAGTCATGCACGGCGATGAGCACTGCCATGCATGATACGTAAGAGAGAGATGAGAGGAAGCCATGGACGACGATAAGCTCTGCTGTTCATGACAGGAGAAGGAGTAAGAGAAAGAACATGGACGACGACAGGCTCTGCCATCCATGACAGGAGAGAGAAAGAGAAAGAACATGGACGGTGAAAGGTTCTGTCGTCCATGATAAGAGGGGGAGATGTGTGAGAACATGGACGACGATAGGCTCTACCGTCCATGACAAAAGAGAGAGAAATAGAAAGAACGTGGATGATAATAAGCTCTGCCATCCATGATAGGAGAGAGAAAAAGAGAAGAACATGAACGACGATAGGTTTTGTCGTCCATGACAAGAGAGAGATGAGTGAGTCCATGACAAAAGAGAGAGAAAGAGAAAGAACATGGATGGCGATAGGCTCTGCCGCCCATACCAGAAGAGAGAGAAAGAGAAACATGTATGACAATAGGCACCGTCATGCATGACAAGTGAGAGAGAGAAGAAAAGCCATGTGCGGCAATAAGCACCGTTGTGCATGTCAAGAGGGACTCAAACATGACCCAGACCGCCACTCAGGAAAGGGCCTGGTCCAGTGTCTTTGTCAAAGAATGGGGTAAGAGACATCATGCGAGGAGGTTGGTACCGTCGCGCACAACATGAGGAGAAGGAATTTGGACAGAGGCTCGGCCCGCTACTCGGGAAAGGGCCTAGCTCACTGTACTCATCCTAGAGAGATTGACAAAAGGGGAAAAACGTCATGCTCGGCAATAGATACCACCGTGTATGACAGAAACGAAGAGAAGGGAAAGAGAGAAAAGAAACTAGGGGAGAGGAAGAGAGAGAAAAGGAAAGAAGAGAGAGAAAGCAGGAAGAGGGAGAAAGAAAGAAGAGGAGAGAGAAAAGAGGAGGAGAGACAGAAAATTACCTTAACCCAAGGGTACCAGACCTTTTTTTCTCTCTCCTCTTTCTCTTTTCAGGACGTGGCTCACAAACTCAAGCTAAAGCCGTAAGTTTTATTCATTCTGTTGGAGGTCCATTACATTGAGATATCACGTGTATATATAGAGGTGGGCCCAAACATGGGTGGACGCTCAAATTCACCTTAATTGTTGAAAATTACAATTTATTTGAATTAAAAGAAATTCTAAAAATGGGGGCAAAATGATGATTTTTCCCTTGCTCAACAATTCACGTAATTTCAATTCAATTCCTATTATTACCCTAAAACATGTGCAATCTTCCAAGGCTGATTCAAGGTGGTTTCGGCGCTTGTTCGGCTAAAAGACGATTGTTTTCTTGTTGAGCTGGAAAGGACGATCGTTTTGATACCCATATCAAATCACGGATCGCGTTTTTGGGCCACGATCATGCGATGAAAAATTTGTGAGAAACTTGCGATCTTTGGATTGCGCCCATTTCTCGACATGTCTTCACAATTTCTTTGACGCGCACATCGTCACAATCGTTTGGCCACAAGCACAGCTCGATCTTGTGCCTAAACAATGATTTTTCAGTTTTTGGTTTTTGACGAAAATTTGGAGCAAATTCATTGGCCTCTTGTGTCGAATCCAACCATTCATCACATGCAAGATTTGGCCCAGATGTAGCCTTAGACCTCGAGCACATAATGGAACTAGTTTCACGTCGATCTGTTGTATGAGCACTGTGACATGGCCGCTCGATCAATGTGCATCACTGCTGATTTTCCTATAACTTTTACCATAAATAGTCAACTTCTCTCTAGCATTTCTCCCTGCTCGAGCGATGTCGCAGGCCGTGCCACATATTAAAACGCTCAGCATGATGAGACGAACACGCTCCCAAAATTTGGGCTTGATCCAACTCAAGACGAGGGAGATACAACCTTCCAAATTTGAGCCCGAAACTGTAAAACCCAGTCTTCATTAATGGAAACTGGTGCAGGGAGGGTGCACAGGAATAGCGTGCGGCCTACCCCTTTCTTAGTATTTCGGCCATAACTTTGTCCTGGAGCTTTTGATTGAGTCAAAACTTGACCCCTAGGGGTTTTCGACTGTCTCGGATCCAATGGTGGTGGTCTCACAGCCATTTAACGCTCCAGTAATAGGGTTCCATTTATAGTGTCCGTTTCAGGGTGCTAGAGGTTTATTTTTCTCGAACTGTTTTTTCGACTGCGCTACCTTAAACATGTCGGATTGCGACGAAACTCTACAGACGTCCTTATGAAGTCCTTAAGAACATCTGCACTCATGATTGGGAAATTTTGTGACTATTGAAAATTCCACTTGTGAATCAGGGCTTTATTAACCTGACTTCTCTTTATTCGTGTAGGGGACACAAGGTGCTAAAAAATGCCTTTAAATAGCTTGTCGTGCCGCATGTCATGCTTCTAGAGAAGTGAGAAGGACAACATTCAAAAAATTTCCTTTAGCTTTATTATTATTTTTCTTCCTGGCCACATAATCACACGAACACCAGGGAGATATCCACGTAATGCTATAATCATGATGCTCAGACGTCTGGATGCATTTGTCGCAGATACATTCATGGAGACTTCAGGGGAGAAGGGACATTGAGGGGTATGATCGAACTCCTCACCCTCATTGGACTTTTTTAGGGATGTATTTTTTAAAGTCCTCACCCTATCGGACGGTACCTGTGATTCCAACAACTGGTGATTTTGTACGAACCCCATTAGTCAGAATCAAGCTTATCTGGTGATCGAGTGTCATGCCTAAGGGCATTCTTCCCATTCAGTCGAGGGTTTTTGTTTTCTTTTTAGTTTTTCTTGAATGGACAACTAAAGAGCCTTTGGTTGGCATTCGTCTACTGCTACACCAGATTTGCCTTGACGGGCAGGGTACCTCATTTTCAAGGTGACCTCTGTGGGCTCAACCCTGCTTTTTTCCAGCAGTTTCAACAAGCAAGATACCTCTTTTTGAGGCGACCTCAGGGGGCTCAATCTTGGTTGTTGCATAACAGATCTAAGGTCTCGCTTGTTAGTTTACTTAGCCTTCTAGAGGCATCTTTGGCATATCAGAATGTGGCTTCTTGTTTCTATGGAGGCTAGTTTTCTTTCACCTAGCTCACCGAAGTGACTTCTTGGAAGTGGGGCTCTTTTGCATGGAACTTGACATGCCTTCTTGGCGATTCTTCTGACTTCTGGGTCCTTTTGTGTTTGGACTCAGACTGTAGAATTCTTCCTTGAAGCTCTTCACTTTGGGTCCCATTAATAGGGAATTCTGATACCAAGGATTTTTGCTTGAATGCCTGTTGAATGCACCTATGGAATAGAGCGCTGCATCAACTTGTTTTATTGGTCCAAGCGCCCTTTGTGGGTTTTCACTTGGACTGAGAAAATGGCATCGTAGAGATGGTTTTCACTAATCTCTTTTTTATTTGGGGCTTTTTTACCCATGACCTTATGGCCACGTCCACCTTTTTCGATTCTTACTCACGGTGCCCTTTCGGGTTTTCACCGTGCCCAACTTTAATTTTACGGAACACTCTTACTCATGGTTTCGTTACCATGCCTGTCCGTCATTTTAACTCATGTCACTCCCTTATTCAGGTTTACACCATACTTGCTCCTTTTTTTTTTCAATATCTTGTTTTGTGAGGGCATGTTTGTTGGAACGTATTTTTCAGCATCTTGGTCCCTGGTAGGAAGCAGGTCAATAAAGCCTATAAAACAGTGGAAACTCCCAATAGTCTCGAAATTCCCCAGAATTGGTCAAGATCTTCGTTAGCACTTCAAAAGACCACCTGCTAAGGTTCATCCCGATCAGACATGTCTTTCAGTGAAACAGTTTCTAGCACCCTGAAATGGACCCTGTAACTAGAGTCATACGTCTGGTGTGTCAAAAAGCTGTGGAACCACCACTACTATAGCCAGCACGGTCGAAAATCCCTATGGGTCAAGTTTCGACTTAATCGGTCACTCCAAGACAAAGTTATGGGTAAAAAAATGAAAAGAGATAAGCTGCACGCTATTCCCATGTGGCCTCACTCCATCAAAACAACATTAAAGGTGGTTGTTTTTACGGTCACGATCAGTCACTTTCCATGTGAACGTATTCGTCTCACTAAGACGAGCAATTTGATATGTGGTACGCCCCGTGGCGATGCCCGAGCAAAGAGAAAAACTAAATGAAAGTCACTGATCCGTGAAGGAAGTTGCAGAAAATTCAGCAACAACAAGCCTTGTTCGAGTAGAAAAATCACGATGCTAACTTACCCGATCAGCACGAAACCAATTGCATTATGTGCGTGAGATCCAAGGCTATCTCTGGCCCAAACGTCCCGTACGATGAACAGTTGGATTTCACACACGAAGGCACCAAAGCTACTACAAATTCTGGCCACCGGATTTCAAGATTCCGGCCAAAAACTTCAGACGATGAAATCTTCATCCGAACACGAAATCAAGCTGCATTCTTTGCAGCGTGATCGTGACGGAATGTTCAATGTGATTCAATCAAGAAATCATGAAGAAACATCAAGGAACGAGCACACAATTGATCTGAAGTTTTCAAGATTCATCCAAGATTCAAGTCTTATGATCATGACTCAAAAAACATGATTCATGGCTCGAAGTTGGTATCAAAACGATTGTCATGCTGAGCCTTACAAGAAAATAATTATCTTTTGATGAACCAAGCATTAGAACACCCCAGGGTTAACAGTAGGGACTATTCTTCAATTCCACACATTATTAGGTAGGGGCAAAACAGTCTTTTTGTACCCATTTTAGAATTTCTTTAAATTTAATTAAATCGTAATTACCTTCAATTAGGGTTACTTTTGAGCGTCCACCCAAGTTTGGGCCCAATTCTATATAAACAAAAACTTGCCTCATTGTAAAAGGACTCTCGATTCATTCTTTGATAATTCAATAGAAATTTCCATTCTTGCTTGAGCCTGTGAGTACGTCTTAGAGAGAGAGGAGAAAGAAAAAAAAAACTGGTACCCTTCAAGCAGGTAACTTTCTCTCTCCTTCTCTCTTTCTCTCGCCCCTCTTTCTCCCTCCTCCCCTTTTTCTCATCTCTCTCTCTCCTCCTCATTGCAATTGGCACAAGTCTAGTGCCTGTTGGTTCTCTTCTTCTTTCATCCCCAACACCGGGTGGGGTTTTCCCTCTCTTCTTCTTTCATCCCCAACGCTGGTTGGTTCTCTTCTTCTTTCATCCCCAGCACTGGGTGGGGTTTTCCATCTCTTCTTCTTCTTTCATCCCCAGCACCGGTTGGTTATGTTCTTTTTCATCTCGAGCGCCGAGTGGGGTTTTCCCTCTCTTCTTCTTCTTTCATCCACAACGCGGTGGGTTTTTCCCTCTCTCCTTCTTCTTTCATCCCCAACGCCAGGTGGGGTTTTCCCTCTCTTCCTTTTTTTTCAACCCAACGCTAGATGGGGTTTTTTCTCTCCTCTATTCTGTAACAGTCGACAAGCCCCAGCATCAATTGAATTTCTCTCTTCTCTCTTTCCTAACAGTCGGCGAACCCTAACGTCGATTGGATTTCTCTCTCCTCTCTTGTCACAGTTGACCCCATCGCAACCGGCGCAAGCCTAGTACCGGTTGGTCCTCTCCCACTCTTCTCTTCTGACAGTTGGCGAAGTCTACGCCGACTATCTTTTCTCTCTCTTCACCGACTACATCTTCCTTCCTTCCCTCTTTTAACCTCTTGTCTTTTCTCCCCCCTGTGTCTGTTCCCTTCGTGTTTTAATTCATCCTTTCCCCATGACCACCACTCTGCTATCTTTACGTTCAACTAAGAGGGATTGAGGTTAGCCTCTCATGAAAGTCCTATTGTCTAGCTATAATGTTGTTGTGTTAGAATTGCTTGGCCCGTTTTATTGCCATGATAGACTGACCATCGTGCTTAACTAGTCGGTATTGATAATGATGTCTAGTAGTAATTCGTGAGCCGGTCTTAGTACAGAGCTCGTTTTACTACCACGTTAAGCCAAATACTCACCAGCTTGATCCTCTCGCTCAGTCAAACTCTTCTCTCTCCCGTCTTTCTTCCCTTCTTCTTTTTTGAATGCGTCTGCTTGGGTATGTTCACCAAAGAGGAAAAGGGTGAGGTCTGACCCACCCGTCTTACAACCTTTTCCATATATGTGTGTAATTACAGAAAATAAGAAGAATATAAGCCAAGGGAGGCGATTCCGAACTAGTTTCATTATTGCAGGGCTTTCTTCATGATCTAAGAGGGCGCCCACACGAGCCTAAGTCTCAAATCCACCTTTAAAATTCCTCTCTCACCGATTTGTAACACCTGCCTCAGTTCTCGAATGAGGATCCTGAGAGAGCGATCTCATAAACGTCCCTGGTCTTCCCTAAAAACCTGAGACACATGCTACCCAATCATCCATATCTGGAGGGTGAGATCGAAGCACCTAACCAGCTTGGTGACTCCACTGAGGACTTACTACCCCTTTGTCGGATCGTTCTTGTTTGGGTAATTTCTTCTTTTATTTTCTTCTTTCATTATCTTTCACATTCTCTTATGCCTACTGGGTTATGTAACCCATTTATCCGGATCGGCGATTTCTTATCCCCATGTTCGAGTGTCCTTAGGGAACAAGTTCCTTCGACATCGTTCCCGATCATCCTTTTGAGCAAGGACCCCCTGTCTAGCTCCCCTGTCTTAACCTGGACTGGTGTGAGGAGGGACTTGAAGGTCCCTAACTCCCCATCACTTCACACTGGTGGAAACTCCACCAAGGTGCCTTACATAGGAGGCACTTATGTTGCTCCACACAACATGCACCCCAGCCACAAGAAAGTCACTTGCCGGTCGTGTTTTGAGGTACGCAAGAAGGCTGCCCACTCCCTTTCTACAAAAGGCAAGCAAGTTATCATTGCTTCTATGGGTCGCCATAAGGCTACCCCCCACATTCCTATACCATTGGTCTCTAACTTTAGAGGCGCAACGCATAGAGGCGGAAACCCCACACACCACAAGGCTCATGGGTCACCCACTCGAGCCACACCTCGGGGCAACCTTTTGTTACCTCGGGTCCGTGTCTAAGATTGAACCTTCCAAGGCCAGGTCCTGCGCACGCTACTCATATGCATCTCACTAATCGAGGCGACGTCGTTATTGCGCCAACCCAAGTACACAGGAGACCACCTCCTCGTCCTCCTACTATGCACACACAAGCGCACCCTATAAGGGGCAGGCCGGCACCTGTTCTCTTACAGACACTTGCTCGTAGTTCTCGGCCTCCTAAGGCCAGATCACCTACATAAGCCCCGGGTGGACCACCAGGTCCCCCAAGATCCTTCTTCAAAGGGCACACACACATCGCCATCTCAGGCGTCCCCTCACCCTCAACTAATGCCTCCTCATGAGTCAACCCTGCTCCTGCCTGCTCCTTCTTCATCAAGTAAGCACCTTCAGCTTTGGTACTCAAAGGTTTTCCCCAAGAGTACCATCCTGAACCCGCCCCATCACTTAGGTCGTGTCTCTAAAGCTCATAAGAAAGTTCGGGGCATGAATCTCATGGAAGATCAAGTCCTTCACCCTCCCCGGCCCAAGATGACTCCCAATCCTGGCCCTCATCCATTGCCACACTTGATGGAGACAGCTCTCTCCTGTGTGATAAGAACTGACCAGCCACGACCTAGATCACAGTTTTGACGCGCGGTCCATCAAAATCTCAAGGTTAAACGCTCTAGAGGCCTGCAAATTTTGACTAGGAAAGAGACTGAAGCGGTCGAAACAGCCAATTTTGACGACCCTCTTCGCCTGAATTCCTTCTACCCTCTTCAGATGATAAAGCCTGAAGAAGAGCTCCATGAACCCTGTGTTGTGGTTACTGTCACAGAACAAGACCTGGCCACTCAGCATTCACAATCCCAAGACTATCGAGAACCAGTCCAAACGCGATCCACTTATAGGAGTCGCGTTCAGTCAGGCCATACTGCCCCCCTACTGACTGACCTACCAAGTACGACCCGTCAAGCTCGCAAGCCTTCAGCTACCACTAACGTTGACCTCGCTAGAGAAACGGTCAGCATAATGGTCGTAAATGATCCGGTGATGCATAGGAGGATCGTATGAACAAGTTTGAGGATATGGTGCACGCAATGATGGAAAAGGTCGATCGTATTGACATTGCACGGCAGTCGGTTAACCATGATGTCAATTCCCATCACTCTGATGGTGCACCTCCACAACAGCCCATTCCGTCTACCTCACAGGACAATTCTATCCCGCACACGATCTCTCAGTTAGATATTGATGCTATGGTCTCCCATAGCCTAAAGAACAGACAAAGACCATACCCCTCTTATATTAATTAGGTCAAGTTCCCCTCAGACTATAAGAAAGGGAAGTTTTTCTTATTCAGTGGAACCACCTCCCCGAACCAGCACATTGCCCACTTCCAGGTGGCATGTCAAGAAACAGCGGCCGACGGGAGACTTCTTCACTGACAGTTCGTTGAGACCCTCGATGGTTATGCCCGATTTCCTCCAAACTCGGTGCATACATGAGAGGAGATGGAGAAACTGTTCTATCAACACTTCTATGAGATCGAGAGAGAGGTTCAAACCATCGAACTTCTCACCCTGACTCAAGAACGTGATGAGCCCGTGGATCAGTTCATCTCAAGATGGAGAAACTTGGCTTCCTGCCACCTTAATCCTATGCTTGAGAAGGAAGCAGTCCAAACTTGAGTGTGGAACATGCGACCTGAAATCGCTTTACATGTCGAGGCCTCTAATCCGACCTCCATGTCAGAGTTGATCCCTAAATCAGTTCGCATAGAGAGTTTATCATGCCATCATGATGGGACACGACAACCATCTGCAAGTTCAGCAAACAATCGAGGCAATGGTAGCTCTCGAAATAACACACGGGGCAGCTAACAGAAAGGGGTAATTGGTGCAGCCGACATTGTCACTGATTCAAAGAAGGCACTCTCCCAAACTTTGGACCTCTCTAAAGAGATAAGCACGGTGAAGATAACACCCCAGGCCGGCAAGCAGCAATAGTCATACAATCAGGTACCTCCACCATCCAACTATGATCGGAGTGATTATTTCACCAAGAATAAGAACAAGGTCTATCCCTTCGAGAAGGAATGGGTCCCTGCGCTGTTCCGATTATTATTGGAACAAAATATGATCTAGCTTTCAAAAACCAGGTTCCCTGAGCAATCCGGCCTTGACACTCAGGCGAATTATTGTGCCTACCATCGGAGGATCAATCATCCCACAGATGACTGCTACACGCTGAAGAATATCATTGAGGCCCTGATTCTGAAAGGTCAGATAAAGCTTGAAGATTTAAAGAAGGCCTTCGGGGTAGCTGAGGCCTCCATTGCTGCAACCATTCAAGAGGAAGATGAAATGCCCTGTATCCTCCACACTTTCTTCATTATAAGGCTTCAGGAAGGCATAATCACACTAAAGCAGGCAAGGTAACCCCACTGCCTTACTAAGGGGACTAAAGATCGTTGGTGCCCATTCCATCAGATAATAGGTCATTATTTGTTAGAATGCACGACTTTCCTTGATATATTCGCAGAGAAGATACTGGAGTATCAAGAATTTTACAATCTCCCCGTAACTGATCTCTAAATCACTTCTTTATTGAGGCAAGAAGATCTCACAAACCAGGACCTTCCTATCAGTGACTCAGACTCTGCGGAACCCTCAAATTCCCAGCCATGGATAACCTACCATGGCCGAAGTAGACTCAAGTCCTTAATATGAGGAGCGGTTCACCAAGCTAGAGTGGTTTTGCCACCCCAGCAAGATGAATCAGACATCACTTCAGAAAAGCAGAAAGAGACGGGCACCAAGGGCTGCTCGCCGAAAAAACATGACCGCTCAACCCATAGTAGAGCAAGAATTTCTCGGGCCCCCTTCCCCCGTTACCAACCTTACTGGACTTCATCCCTAGCACAATCCTTTTTCCTTCTTCATCCTGTCAAGAAGATGCTCTCGTCTCATCTCCCACTCAGCAAATGTCTGATGAGGGTGACGACGTTAAAAGCACACCCCAGCGGTCTAAGCAAGGGAAAGACCTAAAACACCTCCTACATCTGTCCAACTCTGGCGAATACGTAAAACGATGCTCAGATCGGTCTAATGAGGGGAACGACCTTAAAAAGTCCCCTACCTTTTAACCCGACTCCTCCTTCTTCTCCTGCTTCTCATTCTTCCTCATCAGTGTCTCTTGTAGGTACAACCTTGATATGTCCAGACTTCGAGCCTCTCCATAGAGAACTTGATGGATCAAACATAACAAAGACGCAACTAAAACCATTGAGAAAGACCCTGGCATAGGCAGCAGGAATCCCAACAGTTGTTGATGCCCTGGCAGCTAAAGCTAAGGCAGAGCCACCTACCACAAAGAAACCCAAGATGGCCAAAGAAACCTCAGTGGCCACCTGAGCCTAACTTTGACCAGAGATTGAGAGAGTCGAGGGGGCAAAGTTTCAACTCTCAAAAAACTTGCCACATGATACAGATCTGTGAAGCACCAACTCGTGTGGACTAAACATTGTAGATAGCTGCTCAAAGGCCAAGTGATTCACATTGGCCTACTTACACTACAATCATTGAGTCCCAAATTCCTTGTGATCTCCAAGACATACTCCTACAGTCCAAGAAACAACCCCTGTTTATGGAAGACCCTTCCATTCCTCAAATGGGGAAAGATGCAGAAATTATAATCCACTCTGAGCTTCTATCGGAGGCAGAGATGTCAAGATCATGGGTCTCTGCATTTTAGGTTGACCAAAAGATCCCTGAAAACAACGATGAAGAGTAGCAAGAGGCTCTAGAAGAGTTGGAAGAAGGTGGCCAGGCCACAGCTGAAAGGGGTCTTATGTTACATAATGATGCCTTTTGGATTAAAGAATGCTGGCACCACATACCAGAGAGCAATGACGACCATTTTTCTAGACATGATGCACAAAGAGGTGGAGTGTTATGTGGACGACTTGGTGGTAAAATCCAAAGAGAACGATGCTCATATGAGAGATCTTGAAAAGGTGTTCAAGCACTTGCGTCTCCATCAGTAAAAAATGAACCCGCTGAAATGCACTTTTAGCTTGCATTCGAGAAAATTCTTAGGGTTCATTGTCAGACATCGAGGGCTTGAAGTTGAGCCAGTTAAGATCAAGGCAATCCAAGAAATGTCATCATCGGCTTCACTGCGATAACTGCACTCCCTCCAAGGGCAACTGGCATACATTTGCAGGTTCATCTCAAACCTCTCAAGTCGTTGTAAACCCTTTACACACCTACTAAAGAAAGATACAACATTCATCTGGGATGAAGCATGTCAGGCAGCCCTTAACGACATCAACCATTATTTACTCAACCCTCCAGTACTCTCTATACCAGTATTGGGAAAGCCCCTCATTCTATACGTGACTGCTTTAGACGAGCCACTCGGAGCATTGTTGGCAC
>NW_006500144.1:1763508-1774712 GCF_000471905.2 Amborella trichopoda | reverse complement strand
GTTGACTTTCTTCTTCAGTTCTGGGTGAACAGGTAGCCCAGTTGACATCTTTCTTCAGTCCTAGGTGAACAAGTAGCCCAATCGATTTCCTCTTTGGTCCTGGGTGAATAGGTAGCCCAGTTGACATCCTTTTTCAATCCTAGGTGAACAGGTAGCCCAATCGACTTCCTTCTTTACTCCTGGGTGATTAGGTAGCTCAGTTGACATCCTTCTTCAGTCTTGGGTTAACAGGTAGTTCATTCGACATCCTTATTTAGTCCTGGGTGAACAAGTTGCCCAATCGACATTCTTCTTTAGTCTTGGGTGAATAGTTAGCCTAGTCGACATCCTTCTTCAGTTCTGGGTGAACAGGTAGCCCAATCGACTTCCTTCTTCAGTCTTGGGTGAATAGGTAGCCCGGTCGACATCCTTCTTCAGTCCTGGGTGAACAGGTAGCCCAATCGACTTCCTTCTTCAGTCTTGGGTGAACAGGTAGCTCAATCGACATCCTTCTTCAGTCCTGGGTGAACAGGTAGCCCAGTCGATTTCCTTCTTCAATCCTGAGTGAATAGATAGCCCAGCCAACATCCTTCTTCAAGATTGGGTAGCCCAGTCATTGTCCCTTCTTTAAGGCTGGGTGACAACGTAGCCTAGTCATTATCCTTCTTCAAGGACCCTCTCCCCATGCATGAAATGTGCATTCCTTATCTTTCTTCAAGGACCCTCTCCCCATGTAAAAAATGTGCACGCCTTATCCTTCTTCAAGGACCCTCTCCCCATGCATGAAATGTGCATGCCTGCTCCTCTTCTCAGGGACCTTATCCCCATGCATGACATGTGCATGCCTCTCTCCATGAGGCTAGGTGACAAAGTAACCTAGTCATCATCCTTCCAAGGAATGAAACTGACAAAGCCAGGGTGGAACTTGCCAGAGACGTCAGCTCGCCTAGCCAGCACGACTAGACCTTCAGGATCGGCTAATAGAACCTACCCCCGAATGGACTCGGTAGACGAGACCCATAATGGTACTCTGATTGTCAAAAGCAAACCTGGTGTAGCAGCAAACAGCACTGGCAATTTGTCTCATCTCCCCCTAAAGTTTTCATGGATGGACGCGTGAAGAATGCATCCCTACATCTGAGCATCCTGGTTACACCGTTACATGAATCTCCTCGATGTGCATGTGATCCTGTGGCTAGGAAGGAAAAAAGTAAAATTCAAAGGAAACTTTGCAAATGATTGTCCTTCTCGCTTCTCTTGAAGCACAACATTTGCCGGGGCAAGTTGTTTAAACGTATTTTTCAGCATCTTAGTCCTTGGTAGGAAGCAGGTCAATAAAGCCTATAAAATAGTGGAAACTCCCAACAGTCTCGAAACGACCCCAGAACTGGTCAAGATCTTCATTAGCACTTTAAAATACCACATGTCAAGTTTCATCGCGATCAGACATGTCTAAGGCAGTGAACACAAAGAAACAATTTTCAGTGAAATCAATCTCTAGCACCCTGAAATGGCTGTAACTAGAGCCATACTTTTGGCGCGTCAAGTGGGGTTTTCCCTCTCTTCTTCTTTTATCCCCAATGCCGGTTGGTTCTCTTCTTCTTTCATCCCCAGCGTCGGGTGGGGTTTTTCCTCTCTTCTTCTTCTTTCATTCCCAGCGTCGGGTGGGGTTTTTCCTCTCTTCTTCTTCTTTCATCCCCAGCGCTTGTTGATTCTCTTTTTCTTTCATCCCTAGCATCGGCTGGGGTTTTCACTCTCTTCTTCTTCTTTCATCCTCAGCGTCGGGTGGGGTTTTCCCTCTCTCCTTCTTTCATCCCCATCGCCAGGTGAGGTTTTCCCTATCTTCCTCTTCTTTCAACCCCAGCACCGGGTGGGGTTTTCTCTCTCCTCTCTTCCATAACAATCAATGAGTCCCAGCATCGGTTGAATTTCTCTCTCCTCTCTTTCCTAATAGTCAGTGAACCCTAGCATTGGTTGGATTTCTCTCTCATCTCTTGTCACAATCGACGAAGCCTAGCGTCGGCTCGATCTCTCACCCTTGCTTCACTCTCGTCGCAACCGACGCAAGCCTAGCTCCAGTTGGTCCTCTCCCTCCCTTCTCTTCTGAAGTTGGCTAAGTCTAGTGCCGACTGTCTTTTCCCTCTCTTCTCTTCTGAAACAGTCAGCAATGTCCAGCACCGACTGCATCTTCTTTCCTTCCCTCTTTTATCCTCTTGTCTTCTTTCTCCTCCCCCCCTCCCCCCCCCCCCCCCCCTACTGTCTGTTCCCTTCTTCTATTACTTCATCTTTTCCCCCGTGATCACCCCTCTGCTATCCTTTCGTTCGACTAAGAGGGATTGAGGTTAGCCTCTCATGGAAGTTCTGTCGTCTAGCCGTAATGTTGTTGTGCCAGGATTGCTTGACTTGTTTTATTACCACGACAGATTGACTTAGCTAGTCGGTATTGGTAATGACGTCTAATAGTATTCCCGTGAGCCGGTCTTAGTACCAAGCCTGTTTTACTACCACGTTAAGCCAAATACTCGCCAACTTGATCCTCTTGCTCAGTCAAACTCTTCTCTCTCTCGTCTTTCTTCCTTCTTCTTCTTTGAATGCACCTGCTTGTGTACGTTCACCAAAGAGGAAAAGGGTGAGCTCTGACCCACCCGTCTTACAACATTTGCCATATATGTGTGTAATTGCATAAAATAAGAAGAATACGAGCAAAGGGAGGCAATTTCGAACCAGTTTCATCACTAGAGGGTGCCCACGTGAGCCAGCCCGAGTAAGTCCCAAACCCACCTTTTAAATTCCTCTCTCACTGGTTGGTAACACCTGCCCCTGTTCTGGAACGAAGTTCCTGAGAGGGTGATCCCAAAAACGTCTCGAGTCTTCCCTCAAAACCTGAGACCCGTGCCGCCCGATCATCCACATCTGAAGGGCAAGATCGAGGCACCTAACCAATGTTTAAGGTCATACCTCCGGGACCTAGGCAAAGCAGTTTAACATCATGCAGTCAAGACATGCGTTATAGTTTTAAGGTCATACAGCTTGGACGGTGGTGATTGATTAAATGCCTTGATCTCGCCCCCTAATCGAGATGACCTAGTGGCATGTGTCGTGGGTTTGAAGGAGAACTTGGGACTTGAGACCGCTCTCTCGGGAACCTTGTTAAGAAACAAGGGCAAGTACACCAACCAATGAGAGAGAAATTTAATGTGAGGTGGGACACACTTAACCTGGGTCCATGACTCACTTGGGCTGACTCGCGTGGGTGACCTCTTAGATCATGATGGAAAGCCCCCCAATCCTACAACTAGTTTGAAATCGTCTCCATTGACCTGTACTCTCCTGTTTTTGTGATCACACACACATGGTTAATTTACAAGACAAGTGGGCCAAGAGACCCCACCTTGTCTTTGGGTGAATGCACATTCAAAAGAAGAAAGGGAAAAAATGAGATGAAGATGAGATGAAGATTGGGGTGATAAAAGGAGAAGGGAGAAATAGAATAGAGGAAAGAGAAGAGAAGAAAAAGGCATTTGACAGGGTGGCTAGCCTGACATAGTGGTTAGACCAGTATGGTGATTGACCTAGCGTGGTAGCAAGATAGGCAAGGTAACTCAGACCAGCACTGTGGTAATACTACTCAACGACATAATCAACCCCAACTAGCGTGGCACGATGGTGAGTCTGACGTGGCAGCAAAATAGGCACAGTGACTTAGACCGGCACGACTACAATACTGCTCGACGACGAGACTACCATGATAGTGCTAGACTTAACACGTCACTTGGTCAAACGACAGAGGAAGAAGAAAGAAGAGAGAGAAGAAAGAGAGGGAGAAAAGAGAAGAGAGGAAAGAGTAAGAGATAATAGTGAGAGAGAAGAAAGAAGAAAAGCAAAAAGAGAAAGAGAGAGAAGAGAGAAGAAAGAAGAGAGGGGAAATAAAGATGAAAGAGAGACAATAGAGAAGAATGAAGAAAGAAGAGAGAGAAAAAAGAAGACAGAAGAGAGAGAAGAAGAAAAGAGAGAGAAGAAAGAGAAGAGAAATAAGAGAAAAAGAAAGAAGATAGATGAAAGAAGAAGGAGAGGAGAGAGAAAAAATAAGAAGAAAGAGAAACATGGAAGGTGATGGGTTCTGCCATCCATGATAGAGGAGAGAGAAAGGGGAAAGGGAGAAAGAACATGGATGGCGATAGGCTCCGCCATCCAAGACAGAAGAGAAAGAGCAAGAGAGAAAGGAAGAAGAAACATGGACGGCGATAGGTTCCGTCGTCCATGACAGGAAAGAGAGAGTAAGAGAGAACGGTGATGGGTTCCGCCATCCATGATAGAAGAGAAAGAGTATGAGAGAGAACATGGACGGTGATAGGCTCCACTGTCCATAACAAGAGAGAGAAAGAGAAAATATGGACGATGATGGGTTCTGTCATCCATGACAAGAGAGATAGAACGAGAAAACATGGACGGTGATGGGTTCCACAGTCCATCACAAGATAGGAGAGAGAAAAAATAAAAGACGCACACGACGATAGGCATCGCTAGGCATGTCAGAAGGGACTCAAACACGACCCGACCCACCACTTGGGAAAGGGCCCGGTTCAATGTCCTTGTCAGCGAATCGGGAAAGAAATGTTGCGCGTGGTGATGAGCATCGTCATGCGCAATATGAGAAAGGAAGACTTTAGACAGAGACCCGGCCCGCCACTCGGGTTACGGCCCGGCTCACTGTACATATTCCAATAGAAGAAGGGTGTCATGCTTGACAATGGGCATCGCCATGCATGACTGGGGAGGAGAGGGAAAGGAAAGAATAGAGAGAATAGGAAGGAGAGGAGAGTGAAAGGAAGGAATAGAGAGAAAAAAGAGGAAAGACAAGTGAAAGAGAAAGAGAAGGAAGGGAGGAAAGAGAGAGGAGAGAGAGACATGTACAGCGATGCTTACTGTAGTGTATGTTGAGAGAGAGAAGAGAGACAAAGAGAGAAGAAAAGAAAGAGAGAGAAAGAAAGAAGGGAAGAAAGAAAGAAAGAAGAAGAGAGAAAGAAAGATGAGCAGAGAAAAAGTTACCATCACTGAGGGGTATCAGACTTTTCTTCTCTCTCCTCTCTCTCTTCTCTCTCTCCTGGATGTGACCCTCAATCTCAAAGCTTAACTCTCAATTTGTTAATCAAATTGAAGATCCCTTATAATGGGGGTATAGCGTGATATTTATAGACTCGCACCCAAAATATGGGTGGATGCCCAAAATCTAACCTAATTGATGATAATTAAAATTTATTTGAATTAAAGAAAAATCTAAAAATGGGTGTAAAATTATGATAGCCCCTGCCCAACAATACACAAAATTCGAAAAACATCCCTGCTGCACCTATGAAACGTGTCCAATATTTTTATGTCGATTCAAGGTTGCTCTGATGCCCGCTTGACTGAAAGATGATCACTTTCTCGTTGGGCTCGACATGACAATTAATTTGATATTAACTTCAAGCCACGGATCGCGTTTTTAGGTCACGATCATACTAGTTGAAATTAGTTCAAATCTTGAAAACTTTTGATCGATAGTGCACTCGTTTCTTGATGTATTTCTTTGATTTCCTTGCTGAATTGCTCTGAGCATGTCGTCATGATCGTGTTACAACAAACGCAGCTCAATTTTACGCCTGAACAAGGATTTTACCATCTTGGGTTTTTTGCTAGATTTGGATTCCGGCAGTCGAAAATCTGTAGCAAATTTAACAACTTTGTATACGAAATCTATCCATTCATCACGAGTGAGGTCTGGACCAGACATAGTAATGGATCTTACTCACACAATGCAATTGGTTTCGTGTCAATCGGGTGCACGAGTGTTGTGATATGGCGGCTCGAGTGGAATGCGCTACTGCTGATTTCCTGCAACCTCGTTCTCGAATCGACATCTTCTCTCTACTTTTTGCCTTGCTCGAGCGTCGTCACAGGACATGCCACATATCAAAATGCTCGTCTTGACGAGACGAACATGCTAACAAAATTTGAGCGTGATCTGACTCGTAACGAGGAAGATATGAGCCCCTAAAGTTGCTGGTTGTGACTGTGAAATCCAATCTCCTTTAATGGAAACTGGTGCAAGGAGGGCGCACGGGAATAGTGTGCGGCCTCTCCTTTTTCATTCTTTCGCCTATAACTTTATCTTGGAGCATCTATTTAAACTTAAATTTGACCCCTGGGGGTTTTGACCATTCTATATCGAATGGCGATGGTCCCACAGCTATCTGATGCTCCGAAAATAGGGTTCCAGATATAGGGTCCATTTCAGGGTACTAGAGACCGAATTTTTTGAAACTGTTTCCTTGTCTACACTGCCTTATATATGTCGGATTGCGACAAAACTTGGCAGGTAGCCTTTTGAAGTGCTTAGGATCATTTTCACTCGTTCTGGGGAAATTTTGAGACTGTCAGGAATTCCACTGTAAATCAAGGCTTTATTAACCGACTTCTCTTGTATTTCGCATCGAGGACCCAAGGTGCTGAAAACTTTGTTCAAACAGTGATGTATGGCACTCTGTAAGGGTCATGGAGTGACTATGGTGGTGATCTGACTTACTTTTGGGGGAATAGCACAAGGCTATCTATGAATGATGGATCGTATTTGTACGGAAGATCAATAATGGTGACCCACTCGCTGATGATGAGTATGGAGGGTGGAATGGCTCACCGTTGTTTTTTGAGTGTGGGTAGGACTCACTAGAGACTTTTGAATGGTGATGATAGACATAGACTCACTGGGGAGGCAATGAAAGTGGTACGCGCACTCGAATGATTCAGGTAGGGAAGGTGTGCATGGATATGTATGTAAAAGGCGTGTGCACAGTATAGTTTAAGGTCATACAGTTGGACCATTTTGCTAAGCATTTTAACGTCATGCAACCAGGACATGCACTACAGTTTGTGCTAAGAAAGGGAAGAATAATGAGATGAAGATTAGGGTGATAAAAGGAGGAAGAAATAGAATAGAGGAAAGAGAAGAGAAGAAATAGAAATTTGACCAAGTGGCTAGACTGACACAATGGCTAGACTAGTACGGTGACTAACTTGGCGTAAAAGCGAGATAGGCATGGTAACTCAGACCGGTATGACGGCTGAACTACTCGACGATATAACCAACACCAACCAGCTTGGCACGATGGCTAATCTGAAGTGGCAGCAAGACGGGCACCATAACTCAGACTGACACGAGGCTAAACTGCTCAACGACAAGACTATCATGACAGTATCAGACTTAGCCTGTCCCTTGGTCAAACGAGAGAGGAAGAAAAAAGAAGAGAGAAAAGAAAGAAAGGGAGAAGAGAGAAGAGAGGAAGGAGTAAGAAAAGGATAGTGAGAGAGAAGAAGAAAGAAAGGCAAAAAGAGAAAGAGAGAGGGGAGAACAGAGATAGAAGAAGAGAGAACGAGAAAAGAAGAGAAGAGAGAGAGAGAAGAAAGAAAAGAAAGAAGAGGAAGAGTGAAGAGATGAGAGAGGAGACAGAAGAGAGAGAAGAAGAAGTGAAGAGAAGAGAGAAAAGAAGAGGAGAATAGAAGGGAGGAGAAGAAAAAGAGAAGAAGAGAAGAGAAGAGAAATGAGAGTGTAGATAAGAGGGGAGAGAGAAGAAAATAAGAGAAGAGAAGAAAAGATAAGAGAGAAAAAGAAGATGAGAGAAGAGAGGAGAGATAAAGAACATAAGAGAGGGAAAGATAAAGAGGAAAGATGGGAGAGAGGGGAGAGAATAGAGAGTATGAGAGAGAAAGAAAAGAGAAAGGGGAGAGGAGAGAAAAAAGAAGAGAGAAGAAAGAAGAGAGAGAAGAGAGAAGAAAGAAGTGAGAGAAGTGAGAAGAGGGAAGAGAGAAGAGGAAGGGAATAGGAGAACATAATAGAGAGAAGAGCAAGAGAAGAAATAACAACAAAAGGAGAAGGAAGAAGAAGAGAGAGAGAAGAAAGAAAGAGAGATGAAGAATAAGAGAAGAAACATGGGCGGTGATGGGGTTTTGTTGTCCTTGATAGAGGAGAGAGAAAAGGAAAAGAAGTATGGATGGCGAAGGGGTTCTGCCATCCATGACAGAGGAGAGAGAAAAGGGAAAGAAGCATGGACAGCGATGGGGTTCACCATCCATAACAGAGAAGAGAGAAAGGGGCAACGAGAGAAGAAACATGGATGGCAGAACCCCATGACAAAAGAGAGAGGAAGAGAGAAGGGAAAAAGAAACATGGACGGTGATGGGTTCCGTCCGTCGTCCATGACAGGAGAAAGAGAGTAAGAGAGAAGGAACATGGATGGTGATGGGTTCCACCGCCGTCCATGACAGGAAATAGAGAGCAAGAGAGAACATGGACAGTGATGGGTTCCGTCGTACATAATAAGAGGGAGAGAGACAGGAGACAAAAAAGAAAAGACACGCACGACAATAGGCATCGATGTGCGTGTCAAAAGAGACTCATACACGACTCGACCCACCACTTGGGAAAGGGCTCGATTCAATGTCATTGTCAAATAATAGGGGAAGAAATGTTGTGCATGCGATGAGCATCGCCGTGCACAACAGGGGGAAAGAGGAACTTAGACAATGGCCCAGCTCGTTGCTCAAAAGAGAGAGAATGTCATGCTCGACGGTGATTACTGTTGTGCATGATAGGGGAGGAGAGAGAAAAGAAGGATAGTTAAGAATAGGAAAGGAAAGAGAGGAGAGAAGGTTAGGAAAGAGAGAGAGAAAGGAATGAACAAAAAAGAGAGAGAAACCATGATGAGAGAGTAAGAAAGGAGGGAGGAGATTAAGAAAGAGAGAAGAGGAAAGTGAGATGATACTTACTATCGTTCATGTCGAGAGAGAGAAGAAGAGGAGAGAAAGAGAGAAGAAAAGGAGAGAGAAAGAGAGAAGAGAGGAGAGAGGAAAAGGAAGAGGAAGAGGGAGGAGAGGAGAGAGGGAAGAGGGAGGTGAGAGGAGAGGAGAGGGAAGAGATGAGAAGAGAAGAGAGAGAAGAGAGAAGAGAGGAGGAGAGAGAAAATTACCTTCATCCAGGGGTGCTAGGCTTTTTCTTCTCACTCTCTCTCCAAGACGTGCCTACAATAACTCTAAATTTTATTCATGAGGTTGAAGCCTCTTATAATGAGACAACATGTATTTATAGGGTTGGGTCCAAAACATAAGTGGAAGCCCAAAGCTTACCCTAATTGCTAAAAAATACGATTATTTGAATTAAAATAGGTTTGAAAAAAGGCTGTAAAATTACAGTTTTGCCCTTGCCAAACAATACACGAAATTTCGAAACAATCACTGCTGCAACCATGAAACGTGTTCAATTTTCCTAGGATGATTCGGGGTTGCTTCGGTGCCCGTATGGCCAAAAGATGATTAATTTCTCGTTGGGCACGGCATGACGATAATTTGATATTAATTTGAAGCCACGAATCATGTTTTTAGGCCACGATCATGTGACTTGAAATTTGTACAAAACTTGAAAACTTCTGATCGATAATGTGCTCTTTTCTTGATGTATTTCTTTAGTTTCTTCACTGAAATACACTGAGCATTCTGTCACGATCGCATTGCAACAAACGCAGCTCAATTTTGTGCCCGAACGAAGATTTTACAATTTTTTGTTTTTGGCTAGAATCTGAATTCTGGCGGCTGAAATTCTGATGCAAATTTTTTATGTCATCATACGCAAAATCTAACCATTCATCACGCATGGGATTTGAACTAGACATAGTGTTGGACCTTACTCACGCAATGCAACTATTTTCGGATCGATCGAGTATGCGAGCACCTTGATATGGCCGCTAGAGTGAGATGCGCTACTGCTGATTTTCTGCAAGTCTTATTCTCGAGTCGTCATCTTCTCTCTAGCTTTTCTCCCTACTCAACTATCGACACGGGACGTGCCACATATCACAACGCTCGTCTTGACGAGACGAACATGCTCGCAAAATTTGAGCACATCCCGACTCGTAACAAGGAAGATATGAGTCTCGAAATTTACTGGTTGTGACTATGAAAACCAGTCCCCTTTAATGGAGATTAGTGTCGGGGGTGCACAGGAATAGCGTGCGGTCTCTCTTTTTTCAGTCTTTTGCCCATAGCTTTGTCTTGGAACGTCTGTTTAAGCTGAAATTTGACCACTGAGGGTTTTCGACCTTGCCGGATATAATGGTAGTGGTTCCACACCTATTTGATGCTCCAAAAATAGGGTTCCAGTTACAAGGTCCATTTCACCGTGCTAGAGGCTAATTGTTTTGAAAGTATTTCTCGTATGCACTGCCTTAGACATGTTGGATTGTGACAAAACTTAGTAGGTGGCCTTTTAAAGGCCTTAGGAACATTTTCACCAATTTTGGGGCAATTCTGAGACTGTCGAAAATTCCACTGTATGTCAGGTCTTTATTGACCAGCTTCTCTTTTATTCCGCATCGGGGACCCAAGGTGTTGAAAAATGTCTTCAAACAGCTTGCCCCACTGAATGCTACGCTTTGAGAGAAGCAAGAAGGACAACATTAGGGAAATTTCCTTCGGCTTTATTACTTTTCTCTTCCTAGCCATACGATCACATGAACGTCGAGGAGATATCCATGAAATGTTGTAATTAGGATGCTCAGACATTTGGATGCATTTGTGGCAGATCCATTCATGGAGACTTTGGGGGAGAAGATACTTTTGAGGGATCCTGTCGAAGTTCTCATCCTCAAGGGACTGTTTGTTAGACGATACCTGTGATGGCCTTGTGATAATGACTGGGATACATGTCACCCAACTTTTAAGAAGGAATGTCGACTCGTGTAAGGACTGAGATTTTTCCCGGCTTGTTGCATTGCACGGTAGAAGAAGAGAGGTGGTGAAAAGCACACAGCAGAAGTAAGAAAGCGGCGACAAGGAGACGAGCGCATGGCGATGGAGAAGGGTATGCGGTAATGGTGAGGAGCGTGAGACGATAGGAAGAAGACGAGCGCGCAGTGATGGAGAAGGGCGCACGGTGATGACACGAAGAGCACAACGATGGGAAAGAGAAGCACGACAGTGTACGCGGCCAGCGGGAGCATAACGCTACGATTAAATGGGAGGCATCGACGTGCACAGCACTGTCGTGCATGGGTGTCACTTGCAGAATGCATACTGATGCGGGAGCCACTTGTGCAGATTTTATTGCCGCTTGACGCCACTTGGACAGCCACCCCACTCACATGAGTGCTTAAGCCTCCTCTCTCACCCACGCAACTCACTCTTCTCTCTCTCTCTCT
>NW_006500144.1:1704369-1763124 GCF_000471905.2 Amborella trichopoda | reverse complement strand
CCGTACCGTACCGTACCGTACCGTACCGTACCGTACCGACCCACCTACCTACTACGTACGTACGTACGTACGTACTACCTACCTCCTCCTCCTACCACCTACACTACTCTCTCTCTCTCTCTCTCTCTCTCTCTCTCTCTCTCTCTCTCTCTCTCTCTCTCTCTCTAAGGCAAGTTTGGAGAAATAGTTTTGAACGAAAGCCATTGTTGGGTGGGTCAGAGCTATGAAAGGAAGATTGGAGAAACCACCATTGTTGTTTAAGTAAGTGGATTTCTACCCCTTGCATCAAGTTGTATGAAGCATAAATTTAAGCATGTATGAAGCATGATTTAGCCATGAATGAAGCTTGATTTTAAGCATGAGATGAGGCATGAGGTTGTATAGAAATTGCGTAGAAGAATAAGGTAGCATGAATGTATTTGTGCTCTATTTTTCCAGAAATTTGGCCTTCTTTGTATAAATTGTTAGGCAACGTTATCATTTCTGTTGAGCCTGAAAATTTGTGGGCTGATGCTCTTGTGAGTCTAGTTGAAGCTAGAGTTGGTTCCATATTGTTATCTTGGATGGATTTGATGTTATGGAATAGTTTTTGGAACATGCCATGCTGGCACTGTGATTTTCCAAGGAATTTACCTGCTGTTGTGATGAGATTCTGACCAAGAAAATGATATCCGATTGACCTTAAATTACCACCATTGGAGAGGTCTATAATTATATTTTGGGTTTTGTGTTTATGAATTGTTTAGATTCTTGATAGTTTGGAATATATGCTTTGTTTTATGCATATATGTGACTGTTAGCAGACTGTGATAATTTCTATAAATATTAATTTTGTTGAACTAAGAGTTTGACTAAGAAATTAAAGTCCAAATGATGCCAAACCATAGCCATTAGAAATATTTATGAGTCTATTTCAATGTCCATGTTTTCATCTTATTCTGATTTTTCATGTATGTAAAGTTATAATTCGAAATATGTTAGTGGGTCACTATGGACAGTTTTAATAAAAACACATAATCGATATCTCTAATGTCACAGAGTTCAACTGACCAAAATGTGTCCATTTTCTTCCAAACCACTTCCATTTGAATGGTATATAAGTAAGCTTCAATTCACATGTTGAGCACTTTTTTAAGGCTCTTCTTGATTTCGAGTTATGGCTTACGTTTTGAAGACATGTCACTGCCTTCAGTGCATAACAGATTTCAGATTTAATGTCTCTATTATTTTATACTTTTGAGGGGCCAAATAAGGTTCAATTTCTTTCAAACCACCTCTATTTGAAAGCTGGTTGCGTCTAGCGTAAAATTGATTTTGAAACTATCTTTAAATTCTGAGTGAATTGAAAGGGATGACCCTATGTATAATTAGATGTCACGGCCTGAAATTGCAGTTGTAACAGTTATGGACACTGTTATTGTTATCCTGTGACACCGACATCGAGGTTCTGTGACTCTGATAATGTTATCATACGAGACCGATACCACCACCCTGTGTTTGTGATATTGGGTTTTTCTCATATGAATGATGAATACTGTGAAATGTGATATGAATACTAATATCTGACTACTATGTAATGAGTCCTCCATTGGTAGTAGACCTTCTGTTTCTGTTATATGAATACTGATATCTGACTGCTACACAATGAGTCCTCCACTGGTAGTAGATCTTTTGTTTCTGTTATATAAATATTGATATCTAACTGCTACACAATGGGTCCTCCATCGGCAGTAGACCTTTTGTTTCTGTTATATGAATAGTAATATCTGACTGATATGCAATGGGTCCTTCATTAGTAGTAGACCTTCTGTTTCTGTTATATGAATACTGATATCTGACTGCTATACAATGGGTCCTCTATTGGTAGTAGACCTTCTGTTTCTATTATATGAATACCGATATCTGATTGCTACGCAATGGGTCCTCCATTGGTAGTAGACCTTCTATTTTTGTTATATGAATACTGATCTCTGACTACTATACAATAGGTCCATTGGTAGTGGGGCATACTGTACCTCGACTCTTATGATATGAGTGGAGTCGAGATGTAACAAGTGGGACCTCCACTTGTCTTTATCCTCCCTCCTGAATGAGCGTGGAATTCCCAAGTTTCAAGGTTAGCTTGACTTGATCGATGTGACTTCTACTTTAGGAGTAACTTGTTCTATTCTATTTATCTGAATTTGTCTATTCTGCTTATTGGAATTCGGTACTCTATTTGAACATCTCATTGTATATGTACTATTTATAAAGGTTGATGTCCTCTTGAGAACAAGAAATGCTCTGTTAATTGAATCTTACCATCTTTATACGGCATTCACATATATCTAATGTGTGACCATACTCTATGAGACAAATCTGATTTTTGACAAACCATGGACATGTTATTATGTATTTACTAATAGTCAGGAATGTAAGGACAGTGACGTACTTACTGAGCTTATTGCTCACTCTGCTTATTTCATCTGTGTAGAGTGTTAGTACCAGATTGTGTGTGGCGAGCAGCTGACCGGTGATAGCAGGTGTTCCAAGTTCAAACCGGTTCAGGATTTTCTTCTTGGCTTTGTAGGTTTCAGGTGGCATTGCCACGTATTATTCTTTTGATGTAATATTTTTGAGATGGATGTTAGGCTTGTAAGCCTCAAACCTTATTGTAAAGGCTTTTGGAGATGAATAAAGTTAATTGTTTAAATTTATTCAGTTTTATGTCACTTGATGGATGATTTTTATCTTCTTATTGTGGTGTGCTTTGATTCCACACTTTTAATACTTGTTGATGCCACTCCCGCCTGAGTGACGTACGCGACCTCCGGTCGCGATCCCACACTCTGTCACCCTCCAGTGGGGGTCAGGTCGTAATAGTTATGGTATCAGAGCAGCCAGGATAGGGTTCTTGGCCTAAGGAGTTTAGAAGTATCTTTAGTGTAGTTTTGGGTAGATTAATAAATGAGTGCTTGTGTGTTAGGTTGAAGATGCCTAGGACGAGGGCCAACAATGCCAACTCTAGTATGAAAACATTGATACCCTCGGAGATTTTGTCATGACTTTAAGGGCCATGACATAGATAACGAAGGAAGTTATGCCAGCCTCATCTACCCCTGCCCCTGACTCGAATGACAGTAACTTGATAGAGAAGTTTAGGAGGTTGACTCCTTTGACCTTCTTAGGGCTTGGGGGAGTAAAAAAGGCTGAGAGATGGAGAAGGCAAGTGGAGAATATATTTAAAGTTTTAATAGGTACTAATGAGCAGAAAGTAAGGCTAGGCATTTTCATGCTTGAAGGGGACGTTGAGCACTAGTCGGGCTCAGTGAAGCAATCCTGAGAAGAATCACGGACAGAAGAAAATTAGGGAAATTTTCTTGAAGCTTTCAATAAGAAGTACTTTCCTAATTCTGTACAGGAAAGAAAGGAAGTAGAATTCATCGAGCTGCAACAAGGAAATCTAACTGTGGAACAATATGAACCCAAATTCGCTGAGCTGTCGAGGTATGCGCCATATATCATCAATACTGAGGTGCGAAAAGCAAGTAAGTTTGAGAGAGGCCTTAGGTCAGAAACAAGGGGGAAAGTGATATCAGCGAATCTAAAGGTTTTCTCCCCTTTGGTGGATTTAGCCATGAAAATTGAGAGGGACTACGAAGGTCACGGGTTAGGGGAAACTGGAAGATGAGACCAGCCCAGTTTGGAAATTTGGGGAGAAAAACTAGACCACCACCGAAGAGGAACTTTACGGGGGGGAGGGGGGAATCAGAGAGGCAAGAAGATTGAGAGAACATTGCCGAGCGATGTAAGGAGAGTTGGCGCCCGACGTTCCCACACTGTGGGAAAGATAATCACTCAGCGACTGATTGCCGAAGGAAGACCGGGTCGTGCTTTAGGTGTGGCAAACCAGGCCACCAGATTAGAGATTGCCCAGCCAGGGAACCAGAGAACCGACCAAAGACTCAAGATCGGGTGTTTGCTCTTACCGAGCAGGAGGCTAAGGCATCAACTTCAGTTATCAGAGGTACGCTCTCTGTTTATTGATTGAAGCTAAAATTCTGGCTGATCTTGGATCTATACACTCTTTTGTTGCACCTCACTTGGCATGCCACATAAATGTTAGACCTTCCTTGCTTGACTGGATATTGGTAGTATGCACACCTATGTGGGAATATATAGAAACTGATACTGTTTATAAACATTGTGGGGTTTTGCCTGAAGGATGTGTACTACCTCTAGACTTGATATTGTTAAATATCCAAAACTTTGATGTTATTCTGGGCATGGATTGGTTATCCACCCACCATGCTACTGTGGATTGTCGTGATAAGACTTACCCTTAGACGCGAAAACCATCCTGAGTTAAAATTTAATGGCATCAAGGATGTTTTCCCTCTGCATTTTATTTGGCTATTCGGGCTTCCCGATTACTGACTAAAAGATGTGTTGGGTATCTAGCTTATGTAGTGAAAAATCGGGATCACCGATCTAAGTTAGAAGAAATACCGGTGATAAGAGATTATCCAGAGGCCTTTCTTGAAGAGTTAACCTCTCTGTCCTCAGTCAAAGAAATAGAATTTGAGATAGATGTGGTCCCTGGCACTGCCCCCATCTCTAAAGCCCCTTATAGAATGGCCCCAGTAGAACTGAAGGAGTTGAAAGAACAATTGCAAGAGTTACTAGAGAAGGGTTTCATTCGACCTAATGTGTCACCCTGGGGTGCACCTGTCTTATATATGAAAAAGAAAGATGGGTCTTTGAGGTTATGTATAAACTATCGGCAACTGAACCAGATCACTGTGAAGAATAGGTACCCCTTGTCAAGAATTGATGATCTCTTTGACCAACTCCAAGGGGCCGAAGTATTTTCCAAAATTGACCTTCGGTCAGGTTACCATCCGTTGCGAGTCAAGGAAGAAGATGTCCCTATGACCGCATTCAGAACTCGTTACGGTCATTACGAGTTTTTAGTGATGTTGTTTGGACTAACGAATGCCCCGACCATTTTTATGGATCTAATGACCAGGGTTTTTAGACCCTTTCTGGATGACTTTGTAGTAGTCTTCATAGATGACATCGTGGTGTACTCAAGGAATCGAGAAGAGCATGAACGACATTTGAGGATGGTTCTTCAGACCATGAAGACAGAAAAGTTATATGCCAAGTTGGGGAAAAGCGAGTTTTGGCTTCCAAACGTGGTCTTTCTTGGACATGTTATTTCTAAGGACGAGGTCGCAGTAGACCCTCGTAAGATTGAAGCCATGATTAAGTGGGGAAGGCTAACGAATGTGACGGAAGTCCGTATTTTTTGGGTCTGACGGGATACTATAGACATTTTGTAGAAGGCTTCTCTAATATTACGCTTCCCCTAACTCGCCTAACCCAAAAGTGAAATTCATATGGTAAGATGAATGTGAGAAGAGTTTTTAAGACTTAAAGAAGAGATTAACTACGGCCTCAATATTAACCTTGCCCAAAGGAAACGAAGGCTTTGTTGTCTACACTAATGCTTCCCATAAGGGATTGGGGTGTGTGTCAATGCAGAATGGAAAAGTTATAGCTTATGCCTCTAGACAACTAAAGCCGCATGAGCAAAATTTCCCAACTCATGACTTAGAGCTCGCGGCCATAATCGTTGCCTTAAAAGGTTTGGAGACATTATCTCTATGGAGCCCAGTTTAAGATATTCACATACCATAAGAGCCTCAAGTATTTATTTTCTCAGAAGGAGTTGAATATGAGACAAAGAAGATGGGTGGACCTACTAAATGACTATGACAGCACCATTGATTACTAACCAGGCATGACAAATGTAATGGTCGATGCTTTAAACCAGAAACCCTTGATATCAGTAGCCCATCTGATGGCCCGAGAGATGAAACTGATAAAAGAAGCAGTGGAGTGGCGCTCGACTTTACCCTCTAGTTCTGGAGCAGGAATAACTGCGGGTATAAGAGTGGAACCTCAACTCTTTCAACATATTCGGGTAGTACAAAAGACAGACCCCCAGCTTATGAAAATCGTGGAAGAATTAAAGCATGGAAGAAAGGAGGATTTTTCTGCTGGCAGTGATGATTTGTTAAAATTTAGAGAACGAGTATGTGTCCCAAATGATGGGAATATCAAGAGGCTCATTTTAGAAGAGGCATGCCACCCCCTTTATATTGTACACCCAGGAAGCACAAAAATGTATCAGGATTTAAAAAAGACTTTCTGGTAGAATAACATGAAGAGGGATGTGGCACAATTTGTTTCTAAGTGTCTGACCTGTCAACAAGTAAAGGCTGAGCACCAGAGACCTGTTGGGTTGTTGCAACCCTTGCATGTACTTGAATGAAAGTGGAAGCACATCAATATGGATTTTGTATCCAGGTTGCCAAGATCAGGCACTGGACATGACAGCGTTTGGGTTATTGTGGACTGATGAACTAAGGCTGCACATTTCTTACCGATTCTCACTACCTATACCCTGGATAAACTAGCTCAGCTATACGTCAAAGAAATAGTAAGGCTGCATGGAGTACTTGTTAGTATTGTGTCCGATAGGGACTCTAGATTTACTTCGAGGTTTTGAAACAATCTGCAAACAGCTTTGAGCACAAGACTCACTTTTAATACTGCTTTTCATCCCCAGACCGATGGACAGTTAGAAAGGACCATTCAGACCTTAGAAGTTATGTTCAAGGCGTGTGCCACAGACTTTAAAAGAAACTGAGATGATCACTTACCTCTGATAGAATTTGCATATAACAATAGTTTCCAGGCCATTATTCAAATGGCACCTTTTGAGGCCTTGTATGGGAGAAAATGTAGATCGTCAGTATGTTGGGAAGAATTCGGAGAAAGGAGACTATTAGAGCTAGAAATTGGTCAAGAAACATCAGAAAATATCGCACTAATTGGAGAAAGGCTTAAAATAGCTCAAAGTCGGCAGAAGAGTTATGCCGATAATCGCCGAAGGGATCTTGAATGTGAAGTAGATGATCGAGTCTTTTGGAAATTGTCACCAATAAAGGGACTTATGAGGTTTGGCAAGAAAGAAAAGTTAAGTCCGCTATTCATCGAACCCTTTGAGATATTAGAAAGAATCGGAGTCACGGCATAGTGACTGTCCTTACCTCTCAAGTTGGCCAATATTCATGATGTTTTCCATGTTTCATTATTAAGGAAGTATCAACTCGATCCGTCCCACATGTTGAAGTATGAGCCAAAGCCGATCAGGGCAGACTTAACTTATGTCAAGCAGCCAATTGAGATTCTGGACAAAAGGGTTAAAGTTTTGCGCAACAAAGAGATTCGCTTAGTCCGAGTTTTATGGCAATATCATTAGAGGGAAGAATTGATGTGGGAATGAGAAGATGAAATCTGGGATAAGTACCCCCATTTATTGATAAACTGAGACACAATTTTGGGGACAAAATCATTTTTAGGGGAGGATGATGTAAGGACTGAGATTTTTCCTAACATGGTGCAGTACACGGTAGAAGAAGACAGGCAGTGAAAAGCACGCAATGGAAGTAAGCACGCGACGGAAGTAAGCGCGCGGCGATAGGAAGGAGACGAGCGAGCAACGATAGGAAGGAGACGAGCGTGTGGTAATGGAGAAGGGCGCGCGGGGATAGAAAGGAGACGAGCGCACGGTGATGGAGAAGGGCGCACGGCGATGGTGAGGAACACGCGACGATAGGAAGGAGACGAGCACACAGTGATGGAGAAGGGCACGGAACGATGGCAAGGAGCGCGGTGATGGCAAGGAGCACGCGGTGATGGCAAGGAGAAGAGTTGTAGTGTACGCGTGACAGTGAGAGTGTAACGCCGCGATCAAACGAGGGGTATCATCATGCGCATAACTGTCATGCATGGGTGCCACTTATAGAATGCATGCTGATGCGGGAGCCACTTGTCCATATTTTATTGCCTCATGACCCCACTTAGACAGCCACCCCACCCACATGAGTATTTAAGCCTCCTCTCTCACCCACACCACTCACTCTTCCCTCATCTCTTCTCTCTCTCTCTCTAAGGCAAGTTTGGAGAAATAGCTTTGGAGGGCAGCCATTGTTGGGTGGGTGAGAGTTGTGAAAGGAAGATTGGAGAAGGCATCATTTTTGTTTAAGTAAGTGGATTTCTACCCCTTGCATCAAGTTGTATAGAGCACAAATTTAAGCATGTATGCAGCATGATTTAGCCATGAATGAAGCTTGAGTTTAAGCATGAGATGAGACATGAGGTTGTATAGCAAATTGTGTAGAAGAATAAGGTAGCATGAATGTATTTGTGCTCTGTTTTTCTAGAAATTTGGGCTTCTTTGTATGAATTGTTAAGTACTGTTATTATTTCTGTTGAGCTTGAAACTTTGTGGGTTGATGCTTTTGTGAGTCTAGTTTAAGCTAGAGTTAGTTTCATGTTTTTATCTTTGATGGATTTGAAGTTATGGAATAGTTTTTAGAACATGCCATGCTGGCACTGTGATTTTCCTGGGAATTTACATACTGTTGTGATGAGATTCTGACTGAGAAAATGATATATGATTGACCTCAAATTACCACCATTGGAAATATTTATGAGTCTATTTGAGTTTGGTGCTTATGAATAGTTGAGATTCTTGATAGTTTGGAAGATGCTTTGTTTTATGCATATATGTCACTATTAGCAAACTGTGATAATTTCCATAATATTGCTTCTGTTGATCTAAGAGTTTGACTAAGAAATTGAAGTCCAAATAATGCCAAACCACAGCCATTGGAAATATTTATGAGTCTATTTAAATGTCTAGGTTTTCATCTTGTTCTGATTTTTCATGTACGTAATGCTATAGTACGAAATATTCCAGTGGGTCACTGTAGACAGTTTTAGTACAAACACATGATCGATGTCTCTGATGTCACAGAGTTCGACTAACCAAAATATGTCCATTTTCTTCCAAACCACCTCCATTTGAACGGTACATAAGTAAGCTTCAATTCACATGTTGAGCACTTTTTGCAGTCTCTTCTTTATTCGAGTTATGGATTAAGATTAAAAGACATGTCACTACCTTCACTGCACAGCAGATTTCATATTTAATGTCTCTATTATTTTATACTTTTGAGGGGGAAAACATGGTTCAATTTCTTTCAAACTATCCCGATTTGAAAGATGGTTGTGTCTAGCACAAAATTTAGTTTAGAACTATCTTTAAATTCTGAGTGAATTGAAAGTTATTACCCTATTTATAACTAGATGTCACAGCTTGAAATTGCAGTTGTAACAGTTATGAACATTGTTACTGTTATTCTATGAGACCGACATCGAGGTTCTGTGACTCTGATAATGTTATTATAAAATACCGATACCTCCACCTTGTGTTTGTGATACCGGATTACTGTCACATGAATGATGAATGCTGTAAAATCTGATATGAATACTGATATCTGACAGCTACGCAATGGGTCCTCCATTAGTAGTAGGCCTTTTGTTTATGTTAAATGAATACTGATATATGACTGCTACGCAATGGGTCTTCCATTGGCAGTAGACCTTTTGTTTCTGTTATATGAATACTGATATCTAACTGCTACACTATGGGTCCTCCATTAGTAGTAGACCTTTTGTTGCTGTTACATGAATACTAATATCTGACTGCTATGAAATGGGCCCTCCATTGGTAGTAGACCTTCTCTTTTTGTTATATGAATACTAATATCTAACTGCTACGCAATGGTTAGTAGTAGACCTTTTGTTTCAGTTATATGAATACTGATATCTGACTACTACGCAATGGGTCCTTCATTGGTAGTAGACCTTCTGTTTCTATTCTATGAATAGTGATATCTGACTGGTACGCAATGGGTCCTCCATTGGTAGTGGGGTATAATGTACCTCGACTCCTATGATAGTAGTGGAGTCGAGATGTAACTGTATTTAACTAGGAGGGTCGTGCACCCCAATTTATCATGGGCACTACCCATTGGGTCCTCCAATGGTACTATAACGCCCTCTCCCCTAAAGGCAGAAAAGTGGGTCGTGTCTTGCAACGCCTCAGCCTATCGAAAACCCTAAAGCGCACTGGGGATGTGTCCATGAGTGAGAATATTGAAATGGGACCTCCACTTGTCATTATCCTCCCTCCTGATTGAGGGTAGAAGTCCCAAGTTTCAGGATTAGCTTGACCTGATCAATGTGACTTCTACTTTGGGAGTAACTTTTTATGTTCTGTTTATCTGAATTCATCTGTTCTGCTTATTGAAATTCGGTACTCTGTTTGAACATCTGACTGTATCTGTACTATTTATAAAGGTTAATGTCCTCTTGAGAATAATAAATGCTCTGTTAATTGAATCTTACCGTCTTTATACGGCATTCATATATACTCTGATGAGTGGCCATATTCATTGAGACAAATGTGATTTCTGACAAACTATGGACATGTTATTATGTATTTACTGATAGTCAAGAATGTAAGGACAGTGATCTACTTACTGAGCTTATTGTTCACTCTGCTTATTTCATCTATGTAGAGTGTTAGTACCCGATCGCGTGTGGCGAGCAACTGACCGGTGATAGCAGGTGTTCGGAGTTCAAACCAGTTCAGGATTTTCTTCTTGGCTTTGTTAGTGTCAGGTGGCACTGCCACGTATTATTCTTTTTTATGTAATATTTTTAAGATGGATGTTAGGCTTCTAAGCCTCAAACCTTATTGTAAAGACTTTTGGGGATGAATTAAGTTAATGGTTTAAATTTATTCAATTTTATGTCGCTTGATGGATGAATTTTATCTTCTTATCGTGGTTTGCTTTGATTCTGCACGTTTAATACGTGTTGATGCCACTCCCACCTAAGTGACGTACACGACCTCCGGTCGTGATCCCTCACTCTGTCGCCCTCCGGTGGGGATTAGGGGGCGAGGTCGTGACAACTTGGCTAATGTCACTCAGCTCTGAAGAAGGGATGATGACTGGGCTACGTGTCACCCAGCTCTAAAGAAGGGAGAATGAGACGAAGAAAGAAAGAGAGGAGAATAGAGAAAGAGAGAGAGAGAGGAAGAGGGACACGTACGACACTACCACTGTCATGCAAGTCAGGTAAGAGAAGAAGAGAATAAGAGAAAAAGAGATGGGCACGCACGGTGCTGCCACTACCATGCATGTCAAGAGAGAGAGGAAGAGGGATACACATGACGTTGCGGCTGCCATGCAAGTCAGACGAGAGAAGAAGAAGAGCAAGAGAGATGAGCATGCACGGCGTTGCCACTGCCGTGTATGTCAAGAGAAGAGAAAAGAGGAAGAAAGAGAGAGATAGGCATGCACGGCGCTGCCACTACCGTACATATCATGAGAAGAGAGGAAGGGAAAGAGAGGTGGGGGATAGAGAAAGAGAAATAGAGAGGAAGAGATAGAAGAATAGAGATAGAAAAGGAAAGAGAAAGATAGGGAGATAGGGAGATAGAGAAAGAAAGAGGAATAAGGAGAGAAAGAGAGATGAATACAAAGAGAGATAGAGAAAGAAATAGAGAAATAGAGAGGAAAAGATATAGAAATTTTTTAGGAACGGGACTATTTTGTTTGTTTGATGGATCCTGTCGAAGTCATCACTCTCATGGGACTGTTCTGTTTGTTTGAAGGATTAGTCTTTTAAGTCCTCACCTTGTCAGATGGTACTGACGGCCTTGTAACAATGAATGGGCTACGTGTTCACCCATCACTGAAGAAGGATGTTGACTGGGCTACGTGTTCACCCAGCACCGAAGAAGGGATGCCGACTAAGCTACGTCTTCATCCAGCACTGAAGAAGGGATGCCGACTGGGCTACGTGTTCAGCCAGCACTGAAAAAGGTGTTGACTAGGCTACGTGTTCACCCAACACTGAAGAAGGGATGTCGACTGGGCTATGTGTTCACCCAGCACTGAAGAAGGGATGTCGACTGGGCTATGTGTTCACCCAGCACTGAAGAAGGATATTGATTGGGCTACGTATTCACTCAGCATTGAAGAAGGATGTTGACTAGGTTACGTGTTCACCCAGCACTAAAGAAGGGAGAAAGAGACGAAGTAGAAGAAAAGAGAGAGATAGATGAAGAGAAAAAAAGGAGAGAGAAAGAGAGGCATGCACGGCGCTGCCACTATCGTGCATGTCAAGAGAGAGAAGAAGAGAAAGAGGGGCATGCATGGCGCTGCCACTACCGTGCATGTCAAGAGGGAGAAGAAGAGAATAACAGAGAAAGAGAGGCATGCACAGTGCTGCCACTGTCTTGCATGTCAAGAGAGAAGAAGAGGAGAGATAGAGAGGCATGCACGAAGCTGCCACTACCATTCACATGAAGAAAGAAAAGAAGATAAGAAGAGAGAGAAAGAAAGAAAGAAAGACAGGTGTGCACAGCACTGCCATTGCCGTGCATTTCAAGAGAGAAAAGAAAGAGATCCAGGGAAAGAAAGAGATAGAGAGAAGATACAAGGAAGGAAAGAGAAAGACAAAAGAGAGAAAAGGAGAGAAAGAAAGGAGGATGTTAAGGGATGCTTTTTAAGTTTGCTCACCCTGTTGGACAATATTTTTGATGATGAGGGATGCTTTTAAAGTCTACTCACCCTATTGGACAATATTTTTTATGATGAGGGCTCTTCTTTCAGGTCCCGACATCGAGGGATTCTGGTATCAGGAATTTTTCTTTTGGAGTGCTGGCTGAAACAGCCTACGGAGGTGAGCGCTGCATCAACCTGCTCTCTTGGTCCAAGCGCCCCTTACGGGTTTTCACTTGGACTTGGGAAGTGGCACCATAGAAACAATTTTCACCAACCTCATTTTATTCGGTGCTCTTTTACCCTTGACCTTACGGCCATGTCCACCCTTATTCTTTTTACTCATGGTTCCCTTTTCGGGTTTTCACCGTGCCCGGATTTTTATTCACAGAATTCTTTTACTCATGGTTTTCTGACCATGCTTGGTAATCCGGGGGAAATGGAACCTGATCAATGTAAGAAGAGTATGGCTTTTGGTAAAGCATTGTCCCCTGCATTCTCGAGATCTGTCTGTTCTTCAAGCTGTGGGTTACCACGGCGTCGATGTCTGCTTGTGAAACCATTCGAGGGACAGAATTGTCTTGCGAGGTCAGCAGGGGAATCTGCTTTGAAGCTGTGTCTTCCGGGGGATGGGAATTGGCCTCATGATGGGACAAATTGGCTGAGGATCGCATACTTTACATTCTATCAATCTTCTCCATCGTTGCTCACACCATGTGTTGGAACCTATCCATGCGTTCTTCTTGGCTATCATTCGGTTCGTTCACGACCATAACGTTGACCATCTCTTCAGAAAGGTCAGCCTCAAGTGCAGTTGAAGGCCTCCAAGCGGGTCGCGCTTGGTAGATGGGTCAGTAAGGGCTCAGCATGCCCCGACTAAACTCGAGTCTTATACGCCGACCACGTGAGGACCGGTTCCCAACGGTCTTGGGACCGTGGCTGCTGGGTGGTCGGGTCATCTTCTATGACGCTGACCACTGTGTAGGATTCTTGTACTTCCTCTTCGGGCTATGTCATCTGAAGCGGGTAGAAGGGGTTCTTGTGAAGACGGTCATCGGAACTAGTTGTCCCGACTGTTTGAGTGGCTTCCATGGTCAGGATTTGCAAACCCCTATCTCACTTGGCTTTGAGGCTTTGATAGAGCTCATGTCAGAACTGCGATCGGGACTGTGACTGACCAGCTCTTCTTGCACAAGAAAGAGCCGTCTCCATCAGATGAAGCAATGAGTGTGGACTAGGAGCTGAGGTCAACCTAGACCGGGGAAGACGAAGGGCTTGATCTCCCATCGGGTCTTTGCCCCGAGCTCTCTTATGGGCTCCAAACATATGACTGAGCTGATGGGGCTGGCTCAAGATGGTACTCTTGGGGAAGGTCTTTGAGTATCAAGGCTCAAGGCACTTGCCCAAAAGAGAAGGGGGCAAACGAAAGAGGGATCGGCTCATGATTGTGTCTGAGTCGGGAGCAAGCGGTAGTCTAGCAAGGCGGCGCGTGTGCACCCCTTAAAGAAGGATCTCGGGTGACTTAGGAGTCGACCCAGGCTCGAACATCAGATCTGGCCTTAGGAGGCCGAGAACCGCAAGCACGTGTCTGTAGGGAACAGGAGGGAGCCTGCCTCTTACAGAATGTGCTACTGTGTGCTACGAGGGAGGACGAGGGGGTCGTCTCCTGTGTGCTCGGGTCGGCATAGGAATAACGTCACCCTGAGCAATGGGATGCACATGCATGTGTATAGGTTTCGGCTCAAGGACGCCTGATCCTAGACGCTTACTCGAGGTAACACAATAGTTGCCCCGAGGTGTGGCTCGAGTGGATGACCCACGAGCCTTAGGGTGTGTGCGAGAGGTGGAGGCCCTAGGGTCTCCTCCTCCATGTGTTGAGTCTCTAAACATAGAGACTTGAGGTGGTGCAGAACTGTGGGGGGTAGTCTTGGGGCGACCTACAGGAGCAACGTCAACTTGTTTTCATTTTGCAAAAGAGGACAGGGTAGCCTTTTGACATACCTCGGCAGTACAACTGGCAAGAGACTTGCCAGTAACATGGTGCATGCTGAGAGTGGTAGCAGATGTGCTACCGATGCAGAATGCTTTGGTGGAGGTTCCACTAGAGCTAAGAGATGGGGAGTTTTGAACCTTTAAGTCCCTTCTCACACCTATCTAAGTCAAGACCTGGGAGCTAGACACTAGGTCTTCACTTAGCAGGAAGGTTGGGAACGAAGCTGGAGGAGCTTGTTCTTGAGGGAACTCACGAATGCGGGGATGAGAAAATCCCCGATCCAGATGAATGGGTTAAGGAACCCAAAAGCTATGTGAGTACTATGCAGCAAAAAAAAAAAGAGAGACTAGTCAAACAAGAACGATCTGACAAAGGGGTGGTGTGTCCCAAAAAGAATCGTCAAGCTAGTTAGATGCCTCGATCTCACCCTCCGGATCTAAATGATCTGATGGCATATGTCACGGGTTTCAAGGAAAACCTGAGACTTGAGACCACTCTCTCGTGAACCTTGTTATGAAACAAAGGCAGGTACAACAACCAGTGAGAGAGGAATTTGATGTGAGGCGGGACACACCTCACCTGAGTATGTGTCACTCGGGCTAACTCGCATGGTCACCCTCCTAGATCACAGCAGAAAGCCCCCCGATCCTACAACTGGTTTGAAACCACCTCCCTTGACTTGTACTCTCCTGTTTCTATACAAGACAAGTGGGCTAAGGGACCTCACCTTGTCTTTAGGCGAATGCACACTGGCATGCACATTCAAAAGAAGAAAGGGAGAAATAATGAGATGAAGATTGGGGTGATAAAAGGAGGTGGAAGAAATAAAATAGAGGAAAGAGAAGAGAAGAAAGAGAAATTTGACCAAGTGGCTAGACTAGTACGGTGACTGACTTGGCGTAGTAGCAAAACGGGCACGGTAACTCAGACCGGAATGACGGCTAAACTACTCGACGACAGAACCAACACCAACCAGCCTGACACGATGGCAAGTCTAACATGGCAACAAGATGGGCACGGTAACTCAGACCGACATGACGGCTAAACTGCTCGACAACAAGACTATAATGACAGTACTAGGCTTAGTTTGTCCCTTAGTCAAATGAGAGAGGAAGAAGAAAGAAGAGAGAAAAGAAAGAAAGGGAGAAAAGAGAAGAGAGGAAGGAGTAAGAGAAGGATAGTGAGTGAGAAGAAAGAAGAAAAAAAAAGAGAAAAAGAGAGAGAGGAGAAGAGAGATAGAAGAAGAGAGAAGGACAAAAGAAGAGAAGAGAGAGAGAGAGTAGAGATAAGAGAGAAAAAACAAGAAGAGAAAGAGTGGAGAGATGAGAGAGAAGACAAGAGAGAGAAGAAGAAGTGAAGTGAAGAGAGAAAAGAAGATAAGAGAAGGGAGGAGAAGAAAAAGAGAAGAAGAGAAGAGAAGAGAAATGAGAGTGTAGATAAGAGGGGAGAGAGAAGAAAAGAACAGAAGAGAAGAAAAGATAAAAGAGAAGAAGAAGAGGAGAGATAAAGAACAGAAGAGAGGGAGAGATAAAGAGGAAAGATGGGAGAGAGGGAGAGAACAAAGAGTATGAGAGAGAAAGCGAAGAGCAGGGGAGAGGAGAGAGAGAAAAGAAGAGAGAGAAGAGAGAAGAAAGAAGAGAGAGAAGTGAGAAGAGGGAAGAGAGAAGAGGAAGGGAAGAGGAGAACAGAATAGAGAGAAGAGGAAGAGAAGAAAGAACAACGAAAGGAGAAGGAAGAAGAAGAGAGAGAGACGAAAGAAAGATAGATGAATAATACGAGAAAGGAAACATGGACGACGATGGAGTTCCATCGTCCATGACAGAGTAGAGAGAAAAGGGAAAGAAGCCTGGATGGTCTTAGGGTTCCACTGTCCATGACAGAGGGGAGAGAAAAGAGAAAGAAGCATAGACGACAATAGGGTTCCGCCGTCCATGACAAAGAAGAGACAAAGGGGGAATAAGAGAAGAAACATGGACCGTGATGGGTTCTACCGTCCATGACAGAAGAGAGAGGAAGAGAGAAGGGAAGAACCATGGATGGCGATGGGTTCTACCGTCCATGACAAGAGAGAGAGAGTAAGAGAGAAGAAATATGGATAGCGATGGGTTCCACCGTCCATGACAGGAGAGAGAGAGTAAGATAGAACACAGACGAAAATGGATTCCACCATCCATGATAAGAGGAAGAGAGACAAGAGAGAGAAAAGAAAAGATACGCGCGGCAATAGGCATCGTCGTGCGTGTCATAAGAGACTCAAACATGACCCGGCCCGTCACTTAGGAAGGGGCTCGGTTCAATGTCCTTGTTAGATAATAGAGGAACAAATGTCGTGATCGGCTATGAGCATCGTCGTGCACAACATGAGCAAAGAAGAACTTAGACAAAGGCCCGGCCTGCCGCTCCCGTGAGGGCTTGGCTCACTGTGCGCATTCTAGGAGATCAGACAGAAGAGAGAGACTGTCATGCTCAACGACGATTATCGTCGTGCATGATAAG
This sequence comes from Amborella trichopoda, assembly GCF_000471905.2. The sequence continues at coordinate 1,746,159 of NW_006500144.1, read as the reverse complement.
GGAGGAGAGAGAAAGGAAGGATAGTTGAGAACATGAGAGGAAAGAGAGAGATTAGGAAAGAGAAGAGAGAAGGTTGGGAAAGAGAGAAAATGAGAAAGGAATGAACAAAAAGAGAGAGAAAAAGCGATGAGAAATAAGAAAAGAGCGAGCAGATTAGGAAAGAGAGAAGAGGAAAGTGAGACATGCATGGTGATGCGTACTGTCGTGCATGTCAAGAGTGAGAAGAGAGAGAAAGAGGGAAGAAGAGAGAGAGAGAGAAAGAAGAAGAGGAGAGAGAAAGAGATGAGGAGAAAGAAAGTTACTTTCACCGAAGGGTATCGAGATTTTTCTTCTCTCTCCACTCTCTCTCCAAGACGTGCCTACAATCTCATTGCAAAACTCTAAATTGTATTCATGAGGTTGAAGCCTTTTACAATGAGACATAACATTTATTTATAAGGTTGGGTCCAAAACTTGGGTGGATGCCCAAAACTTATCCTAATTGCTAAAAAATACAATTTAAGTGAATTAAAATAAATTATAAAAATGGGTACAAAATTATGATTTTGCCCCTGCCCAACGATACACAAAATTCCAAAACAGTCCCCGCTGCAATAATGGAATGTCCTCAATTTTCCTAAGATGATTCAGGGTTGCTCCGGCCCCCGTATAGCCAAAAGATGATTATTTTCTCATTGGGCTCGGCATGACGATCAGTTTGATAATAATTTCGAGCCACGGATAGTATTTTTAGGCCACGATCATGTGACTTGAAATTTGTACGTAACTTGAAAACTTCTGATCGATAGTGCACTCCTTTCTTGGTGTATTTCCTTGGTTTCTTTGTTGAATTTCACTGAGAACGCTGTCACGATCACGTTGCAACAAACGCAGCTCAATTTCGTGTCCGAACGAAGATTTTACAATTTTTGGGTTTTGGCCGGAATCTGAATTCCGGCATCCAAAATTCTGTAGTAATTTTAACGTTGTTGTGAGAAAAATCTAACCGTTCATCATGCACAGGTTTTGGACCAGACATAGCCCCGGACCCTATGCATGGAATGCAACTAGTTTCACTTCAATCGAGTGTGTGAGCTCCGTGATATGGCTGCTCGAGTGAGATGCGCTACTACTGATTTTCTGTAAGTCTTGTTCTCAAATCTTCATCTTCTCTCTAGCTTTTCTCTTTGCTTGACATCGTCACAGGACGTGTGCCACATATCAAAACGCTCGTCTTAAAGCGATGAACATGCTCGTAAAATTTAAGCGATCCCCGACTTATAACGAGGAAGATATGAGTCCCGAAAGTTACTGGATGTGACTGTGAAAACCAGTCCCCTTTAATGGAGACTGGTGCAGAAAGGGCGCACAGGAATAGCATGCGGCCTCTCCTTTTTTCAGTCTTTTGCCCATAGCTTTGTCCTGAAATGTCTGTTTAAGCCGAAATTTGCCCCTTGGGGGTTTTCGACCATGCCGGATCCAATGGCAGTGGTTCCACAACCATTTGATGCTCCAAAAATAGGGTTTTAGTTACAGGGTCCGTTTCAAGGTGTTAAGAGGCTGGCTTTTTCAAAATTGTTTCTTCTGCACTGCTTTAAACATGTAGGATTGCGACGAAACTTGGCAGGTGGCCTTTTAAAGTCCTTAATAACATTTTCACCTGTTCTGGGGAAATTCTAAGACTGTCAAAAATTCCGTTGTAAGTTAGGGTTTTATTGACCAGCTTCTCTTTTATTTCGCATCGAAGACCCAAGGTGTTGAAAAATATCTTCAAACACAAGGTGGGGAAGATTGCAAGTTCGCAACACAGTAGCAGCTGGAGATGTTGCAACGTTGGAGATGGAAACACAGTTACACAGTAGATACCCTAAGGCTAAGTGCGATTTTTGTTTAGAGAGAGAGAAGAGATCCCCACCATTCATCTTTAATTAATATACAGTGTGGCTTAAGTCTTCTAAAATTTGAAACTATTATATATATATTATATTACATATATAATTTATAATTTATATATGTATTTTACAAATTGGGTCGGATTCAGATCGAATCCACCTACACCTGGATCTGATCCAAATTTTAATTTGGATCTGAATTTTGGATCTGGATCCAAATTTCATGTTCAAAACTTGGATCCATACCCAGATCCGAATAGGATCCTACCTCCGAGTTTCGATTCCGGATCGGGCATATTCTCAGCCCTACCAATTCTAAAGTTTCCAAGTTCACATAATTGCATCATTGTCCTTTGCTTTATGTTCTTATTTGAGTGAGTGTATTTGTTTCTGTTCTTCGCGGACAGTCCTTGGGGTCTACTATAAATTCTTCTATTTTTGTGGATTAACTCTTTGGGCCTTGGATGGGGTTGTTCTTAGATTTTCATTGTCAACAATACTGTTCTTTTCAAATAAAATTTGGTTAATGGATCTAGGTTACGACTTTGTTAGTATGTGGTTTAAAAGCATGAGTGCAATAACAAAAACGTCCCATATTGGAAGGAAATCTAGATCTAGATCCTATACATAATTTTGGATTCAGATCTGGATCTTGGATCCAGATCCAGATAGTGGACCGGACTTGATCTGGAAAATTCCCACCCCTATCCAAATGCAAACGTCTATAAGAACATGAACCCTACCTGTCTATTTTCCATAAGGGGATATAGTCTAGGTTGTAGAAAATATGATTACCAACATGATTAGCAGCTAATTGGGCTTCATACGAAAGATAGTCATCAAGACCAAAAGAAGCAAGCAACGAATTGTTTCAACTAGGGTTCGGCTCTTACTTTCAACAAGACCATTTTGTTATGGAATATAGATTGATTGGTTTATGCCTAATAGGAACCATCTGACTCACATGGCATAAACTCTCCAATCACTGTCACTCCTAAGAATTTTGATTTTTTTTTCATTTATTTTCATTTATTTTTTTTGAAAAAACTATGGACTTGTGTCTTAATGGACATGCATAACAAACTATGGAACAAGCTTCAATGAAAGCCTAAACTTTATACCAAGCACACATAACCAATATATCTTTCATTCAATTTATATAACTTATCTACATGGGTCGCAGATCCAACAATCTTTTTTTTCTTAGCATTAGCAGCTTTCCAGACTGGTAGTTGTACTTGAAGCTTAATTTCTATAGTATTGCCTCCCAAAACAGATTTCTACAAATACTCAACACATGTGGCACGTCTTTAAGAACTAAGGACTATTTAGAAGAAAGAGAAAGAGTTATATTGAATGTGCCAGTTGGTTCAAGCATAAGGCTAAAAAAGTGCAAGAGATAGACCCAAAAGAGCATGGTTAGAAGTAATGAGAAAATATATGAGGCCTATAGCACCACTAAGGGTAGTGAGAAAAGATATGAAGACTTATGGCGCCACTAAGGGTATGGCCCACGATAGAGCACAATAGAGGACCATGATTCTGGTAACTGACCCAAATACTTAGAAAAAAGCTCTGATGATAATGATGATGATGGAAAAATAATATTACCCATAAGAACTGGCTCAAAGCTAGGTAGTCAAGGTTGTGGATAGCTACAATGTGACATCTTAAGTTTCATTCTTCACTGAACATAGCCCCTCCCTCCCCCCCAAAAAAAAAGAAAAAAACATCCACATTGACTACCCAAAAAGAGGAGTCGTCTCTCGTGCACCTCATGATCACTAATCTCCTTTTAGAAAGTCAACAACTTGCGATTAAATGTGCCTTGTAACTCACAAGTTCGTGAATTAGATGGCTTCCATTTTGATGTTCAGGACCTCCAGAACCATGTTTACCTCATTGACAATGGGGACCGCTTGGCTTTTATTGGATCTACATTCAAGCTACAAGCATTGAAGTTTGCCACAGAGAAAGCATCTGACTTCCTTTTCGAAGACGGACTATTTGCCTTTAAACGAGGCATTCTTCCCTTGGGAGGTGTAAGGCTTCCCTCTTCTCTCTTTCTTGTCTTCTACAGCTATGTAGAATCGTATAGGCCTTCATTGGAAGCCGGCAGAGGTGAATGTCGAAGCTTTTATTGGAAATCACTCCATGAAAGTGGTAATGCATTGATGATAGCAGCCATCAGTTGCTCTTTTGATAAGAGCTCGCCGACTGATTTCAAATGTATGCCTCTGGCATAGTAGCGAGTGTGAAACAATGAGTAAATTCCTCCTTGGAGGGCCTTTGATGTCTTCATAGCCTAGCAAGAATCCTTCAAAATTTCTATGAATCTCTATAATCATAGAAAGGCTGAGTCCCTTGACCATTTTATATAAATGGGCTATACTATTTATATAAATATGGGAGGGGGCACATCCAATCCCAAAACACCCAATCCCAAAACACACCCCTGAAGGAATCTGACACTTCATCAAATATTCTAAATTAGAATGATACTTTATGGATGGTGAGGACCTATATTAAGTATCATGAGGTTGTTTTTTGTAGCCAGTATAATGCTCTGCAATTAAAAAGATAGAATTTCACTTCAAAAAGCAATGAAAAAGCTCCTTTACAATATCTCCCTTCAGTCTTTTGCAGTGTGGGTTCTAGCAATGACCTTGAGGAGTCTATCTAAGAGACTGTTGAGGATGCTTCATCTGCAATTATAATTTCTTTCTATTCGTTCGACTTAACATCTAAATTTGAGGAGTACAGAAACAATATTTTCTTCGGTTTCTCTAGAGTGGGATCTATTGCTATGTAGGATACTTCCGTTGTATGGATAAAGTTGAGCTTTCACCGCCAGCGAAATCGTGCGCCATCCAGTTCTTAAAACATCAACTATAGCCTAATTATATTGAAACTGAAGTCATCGGAAACACCTGTGATCCTGAATCGTTTCAGGAATCGGAATCATAGGTTGCTAGATGATTTCTATGGTTGGAATCATCGTTCGTAATCACATTAGACGGGATTCCAACCATTTGGAAATTTTCCAATCCAATAGGCATCAAGGTTCTTACCATGTTGGAATCACAGTCCCATCAACTTGGAATTCAATGCTATAAAATAAGAAAAAATGTCTTCTTTTCCATATAAAAGTGCCACAAAATATTGCTGTAAATGAAAATTAAAACCTTAAATACAACCTATGACCTTTTTTTCACTATCAAAACAAAATAAACACAATCTAAAAATAAAATCAATCTTCCACTAACAATTTAAGTACAAATAATGTTCCTAAAAAATGACAATAAATATGAAAATACGATTGAAAAACAAAAGCAAATAACAAGGAAAACTTACTCGATTGTACCTAGGGTTACCCCCACAAGACTTGGTAACCCCACACCCTATTTTTGACAAATAACGTACTTTTAATCTTATTGGTCTTGCTAGAATTTCATAATCAATAAGTTTTTCTAAGCAAAACCTCTCAATCTAGAGTTTAGAGAGCACAAGAAACAATTAAGATTTGGTAGAACCCCCATTTAGAACGTCTAAGTCATGTCTTAAAAGGCACCTCCTGTATGAGCTTGGCGTACCCGTCTCACTTTTAAACCCTAATTAGGATTTCTTTGGCGTGACAGAGAGAGGAGAGAGACAATAACTTTAGAAAGATAAGAGAGAGAATTTTGGGCGGGGAGAGAAGAGAGAAGCTCGAAAAGTTAAAGAGAATTAAAAGGGGTTCACCTCCTTACCACTGTATTGCCTATCCAATGAGTCACCTTGACCAATAGGAACAAGAAAATTTGTAAAGTGAGAGTGAAACAAATCTGAGTCATCCATCCCACAAATAAATCACCATGACTTACGGAGGAATATTAGAAATATCTACTCTTTAATATTTGACCAATATCCACTTCAAGTCAAAATAGGATAAGAACATTTAAGAACCCTCTAGAACTTCCTAATTTCTCTTTCAAATTTGTAAGAACTCAAAGATAATATTAATTGGTCAAAATAAGGACACATGATCTTTTCTTTTAAATTCCATGTTGATAGCATGTGGCCCCATGGGCCCCATACGCCACCCAGGGGGTGTGACAAACATGTGGGGCTAGATCCAAGGGCCCCCCATGCTGCCCCTCCTGTTTCTCAAAATTTTGAAGATACTTTTTTGAAGGATTTTGCAACATAAATAAATTTTAAAAATTCTAAAAAAATTTTAAAAGTTATAGAAATATTTATGTTACTTAAAATAAAAAATCTAGAAGTGGATTGGCACTAAAGGATAAAAAACATGACTATAAGGTAACTTCACCCAACCCAGTGACTATGATCTACAACTGTCTTATCAAACCAACCCAACAAAATCCATGGCCCACAATCTCATGCAGGAGCTCATAATTGATTCATCAAAGCTGGCCAAAAAATAGTAGAACCACAATTCTAAAACATGGATTACAGTTCTTCCATCTAAGAGCAAGCTAAGCACATATCACTACAGTGTAAAAAGAGGCTCTTTATATGCACATGTATATGTATTCCTTTTCAATGTTGCTTTTCGGTAATGCAGTTATCATATGTACATGTCGTGCAGAAGCTTGTTGAGGATTTAACCCCTGCTCTCAAGGCCTAAATCAACACATAGGAGAACATACAGTTCTTTTGGCCTACAAACCAACATGGACATCTCTACGACTTCAACATAGGATAACCCACTATAAACCCTTTTTAGTAATGCCACATGCCTAGGGCTAAGTGTTTTAAAAATGACCAAGGTCATAGACTATCTACCTTTAGTTAACATACTGTAACGACCTTAAATTTTTGGAACTGCAAAAAAAAAAATATATATATATATATATATATATATCTATATATATATATATATATATATATATAAATAAATATTAATAGAAGAATAATTTATGAGATCTATGTGTTAGTGATGTACCAAAGGGACCATTCCTTTGATCTTCCCTAATATTTTTGGAAAGGGGTCTTGTTATTCTAAAACCGGTAAGGGACAATTAGCCCTTTTCTAAATAAAATGTTTCAAAAATAATTTTTATTTTTATTAAATTTGATGCTAGTCTATTTCTATAGTGTAGACCTTATGGTCTACACTCCATTTGCTATACGATTTTGTTTAACCTTTTTCTTTCTCTCTCTCAACGTGGCAGCCTTTCTCTCTCCCCCTTAGCGTGGCAAGCTAGACCTTTTTTCTCTCTCTTACCCTTAATATAATAAGACCCCCTCCCTTTCTAACCTTTATTACCGCGAAACTGTCTCTTACCACTATTACAGTGAAACTCTATCTCCTGACTGTTCCTTTTTGTGTTTCTCTCCCTCTCGTATGGATCAATGGAGGAAGCTAGAATGATTTACGAGGAGCTCGGGACGCTTACGACTATTTAGCACCTTGTTTTCCTAATCAAGTGTTCAGAGGATTCAATCAGTTATTTGCTGGGTTGGTTTTGGATATCATAATTTTGGCACAAGTTTATTTTTGAGAAACAGAGCCTGCACATATAACTACAGTGAAGCTAAACAGTCGAATTACTCATACTGGGTCTTCCATATGCGAAGATAGAGAATGGGTAGCCATATTAATGCTACTGCAACAGACCAGTGAAGCTTCATGAGGAGAGTTCTACAGTATAATTGTGACAAGAACCTTTGGGTCACTAACAAGGTCGTTGCATGGGTAGCAAGTTCAGTAGAAAAGAAGATCGGGGCAATGGACCCACTCATTAATGCATATGTAGAGAGAACGCAGGCTACAGCGAGGAAATGGTACACAAATATCCTTGAAGCTGGTAAGGTACAACACCCAAAGAAAACTGAAGATAGGAAGCTATACACGCCTGCGGCTATGGATGTATTTAGGATTTTTGGAGAGCAGAGTGTACGAGAGAATAGCACTGATGTCATGTTATACCGAGCATTTTATTCCCGAAAATGATCTTGATTCTGGTCAATAAAAACGTGAATTTGAGTATTTTCATTTCTCTCTCATCACATAAAGGTAAGCGAACTACTTTTAATAAAATTGTGATATCCCTTTCAACCAGCTTTATATTATTAGTTTTACGGGTAAGTGATCCCATTCTTCTCAAGAAAAGTATACTTTTAATAAAATTATGATATTTTCGTTCATCATTTTTTAGTGTAAATGATCTCATTGTCCTGTTAAATTTATTATCTTTGTCTATTGTTAGAAATTTTAGACATTGTAAATTATTAGAAATAAAACTGATTATTTGTCTATTGTTATGACTTTTAGACACCGTAAAATTTATGTGTGACGTTATTTCCAGTAAAATCATTATGTGAAAAACTGATATTTCTGTAATTAATTGTAATATTGCCAATACTGTAAGATTTACGCATTTTTGCATTTAGTTGTATTTTTGTCCATCTATGAATTTTAGACGCTATAAGTTTTACCTATACCTGTAAAATGATTAATTGCAAAATTACATTTCCATAAAATTGTGATATTTCCGTGTTTAACTTTGGATTTCTATAAAAGCTCTTCTGTTGATAATAGACTGTTTATCATGTTACATTTCAAGAATATCTATCCGAACTGCTACCTTTATGAAATTATTGTCCAAAATGTTTGACTAATTACTTTTAGGTATTTCAATGAAAGTGGTTATTATTAATTGCTTCAAGTGAATTCGCGTTAATGATTTCGATGATATTTTGAATACATGCTATTGTTGTTTTCTGATGTTAAAGAATTTCATAGATAATTTAAGTATAAATAGACCTATCCAATATTATGTGGACTCATCCAATACGCAGGTGAGGTATAAGTGAATCTGCAGGGATTAAGTGGACATATCCGATTACGTCGGTAGGGATTACGTGGACTCATCCAGTATGCTGGTGAGGTATGATTGGACCTACAGGGATTAAGTGGACCTATCCGGTTACGCCGGTAGAGAATATGTGGACTTATCCAGTACGCCGTTGAAGTTTGATTGGACCTGCAGGGATTATGCGGACCCATCCAGGATGCTAGTGGGGTATATAAGTGACCTTCTTGAAATGCTAATAGGATACTTTGTAAAATCCTTTGAGTTATGCATTTCTGTTAAATTGTTTTTATGCATGTCAATCTTTTGAATTATGCTTAATTGTGTATTCCTAAAAGTGAAATTATTCTACATAAGTGCTCTTCCTCTTATTGTTTTTAATAGACCTTCCTTTTTGAAAATATTGATATCTTCCAACTATGATTATTTTTTAGGACTATGATGATCACTTACTAAGTAGCCAAGCTCATCAATTAATGGTAAATTCTCTTCAGGATAATTGCAGCTTCAAAAGTTCGAACGCAGCATGACCATCTTTAAAGAAATTTGTAGTCATAATTGACTTTCCCTTCTAACTTTTGATCGAATGCACCATTGTAATTTTTGTTCTGTCAAGAGATGTATATACCTAGCTTTCATGCATAACATTAATTGTGAATAGACTTTGCACAAATTAAAAGAAATGGAAAAATCTGTTTTGATGCCATATGTAAGTAAGAATTTGAATATGTTCTATATATATATAGTATGTCGCACCTCAAGAATGTTAGTGAACTTAGAGTGTGACACATACACTACCATTGAAGTGTATAATCCATTATAAATGTCTTTTACATGCTCTCACAGCCTTTAAATGCCACAAACCCTAACAAAGAAAAGGTCAAGTAGCCCTAACTAAGTATTATACTAGAGCTTTTTGATTGAACAAAGAAAATAAAATTATTTTATTTATTAATAATATAGTTTTAAGAAATAAGGCATCTATTACAAACTCTCTAAATTTAGGAATGATGAAAACTAGAGTTTGTCAACACCTACAGAGTTTTTAGATACCCACCATATATTTATTATTTATAAAGTTTGAATAATAGAAGTTTTTAAATAATGTTTAAAATTTCCAAGCATTCCATAATTTTTGCTATCATTTTGATGTTGTGGATCTAGATCCCAAATATCTCTAATCACCATTCCGAAAAATCAAAAGCAAGGTCTCACATTGGTAGAATCACAATCTTGTGCACCAATGAATTGCAAATTTTGGAGAGGTAAAATCTAGATTACAAAGACATCGGAACAAGATTAAAAAAATGTGCAATCATAGTTCCTAACTTCCAGGAATTGGGATTTGTGGCGATTCTTTCATGGAAAACGTAGAATTGTGATTCCGAACCGAAATCACTACCTAAGGTGGACGATTCAGGTAACTATAACTGAAACTAGCCTTAACAATGTCAGGTTCAAATTTTCAAAAGTGAACTGAGTAAGTTTCTAAAGCGTATATTTTTTACAATAGCAACAAACACATCTTGCAAGTTACACAATATTTTGAACTTTGGTAATAAACTAGACTTAGAGACCAACCACTGATCCAATTATCACTAAAATATGGAGCTTCTATGTCCTCTTAAGTGATCCTTATTGATGGTGTTATGTGATCTGCAGTTTCTTATGGCAGTCAAAATTGACTGCCAGTCTGAAAGGATAATATGGCATGAACAGCACCAGACAATCCCCAGCTATCCCTCGAGACACACATTCATACAGATGGAGGTTCAAGGCATAGCCTATGAAGACTTAAGGTTGATATTCTCCCTCTAACCAATTATGACCGAGTATGGTAAACTGAGGTTTCTAAGAGCAGCACCAAAGAAACAACCTTCCTTGATATGAAGTCCAAAAGTAATCAGAGTTGGTTCACCAAAACACACTACTTATATTTCTAGGAGGTCCCTATCCACCATTGTATCATGCATAAAGACATGGCCTTTCACATCTCATCCCAAATAAGTGTCTAGACATGCGTCCTCCCATGTTCCAACTAGGAAACACATGTTATCCCATGTCTCAACCAAGAGATATTTAACCTCCCATGTCTTAACCAAGAGACAGGTGCCCCATCTTTCAGATCCATTCATTAACTCAAGCAAAAAGGTGTGGACTCATTTACCAAAGGCTTGCGATTATCTTGAGTTCAGCCCTCATGAGGGCTTATCCAATTCCTCTGTTTGGCTTAAAAGTCAGACCATCCAAGAAACGAAAACTCACAAGACATTGATAGCTTGATAGTAGTTTTATTGGCAATCAAGCTCATGGCAATTCTGTGAGTACCAAAAATGGCAACTTAATCAATTGGTGAAAAACCCATCGTGGCACTCGCTTAGGCTTTGGGCGGTCTGGACCACCCCGGCCGCCTAGGCACCGTCCGGTGTTTTGTGGAACACTGCAATCAATATGCTATAGATGGAGCAGGCATGATCAAAACCTACATAGGAAACAGTTAACGTGATACGCTCATAGAGTTACATGTGGCTCAGGTGCTGTTCTCAATACAATTATCTTCAATATTCAAAGTTTGCACAATCAGATAGCTCATAGCAACTCAACTGCACTGGATGCTGCTGGATGCATTTCAAGATCATTCCATCAAATGATTTATGGAAGAAATTCTTGATTTCTCATACGAAGCAAAGTTTAGGCAATACATCCAGAATTTGTCATAACCATCATGATCCATTGTTGATTCAATGGCATGGAATTTAATATTTTCTACCTCGCCGTCGGTGAGATGAGAATACAAGGAAATTCAAATTTTGAGTAGGTAATAGGAATGACACTTATAGCTGCCATGCTATGCCAGGGCATCCACCCAATCCCCCAGATTATGCATTTCATTATCTTCACGTTATACATACTTTCTAGCAGGTTACCTATTGGTTATACTTTCTAGCAGGTTACCTATTGCTATAATGTATCCTAATTTTATTTCCTTAAACCAAGTGTTTTAAAGAAACGGACATGAACCACAGCCTGCCAAACCATCAAAGAATTATTTTGTTCAGAAGAAAATGTGATCTTTCAAAAACTTGACGGAAACCGACGAGTATGACCCAATATCAACCAATCCATTACATCCATCACTCTTCTCTACAATGAAAATAACAAATCGCCAAATAATATACAGACAAATAATCAAGCACGAGATTTCCTCTTGTTCTTGCTAGTCACAAGCTTCTTAGAGGACGCCTCAGTGGCTTTATCACAATGCAAATGCACAGGTAACAAGGCCTTCTGAGACGATAATTCTCCAATGAAAAGTACAGTTTGTGCCCAACCTGCATACTTCCCAAATTTCATCACAAAGGCCTCAGCCACATGACGAGACAATTTGGGCGTCAATGTTGCACCTTCCAACTCAGGACTTATGTACCTTTTTGCTATCTTCACCCAATATTCCAAACAGTGGGGGAAAATAAAAAGAAAGGAAGAAAAAAAGGTCAGATAGTCTCCAAATGTGTCAAGCCTTCCTGATTATTTTATTTTTCCATCTCATGATTTCATTGAGTGCAACATATGTACCTACCTGCCAGACATGGGTATCAACAGGAATGGCGTGGTGTTGATCGAGAGAAAATAGGGCAACACAGGCTGCCACCTTTGGCCCAACTCCTGGCAAGCCCAATAGTGCATCGGTTACCTCTTGGAGCTCCAAAGTGCGGAGGGACAGCAACCACTCTGCACCTCCTCCAGGTTTCGATTGTAGGACTGCAACTGCATCCACTATATACTTGGCCCTGCTCTTTCATTGGTAACCCACAATGCAAAAAACACAGTATAATTTAGAGAGACTTCAATAGCAAGAGGAGCAAGAACAAACTAGAAAACAGTAAACAACAATGCAGTAGGCAGGGGAATGCATATTGTTTTCTTTTTCTTTAATTTAATGAGGGACAACTGAAAATGGACAATAGGGTGCATCCCTAGCATAAGACAAATATGATCGCCCATTATTTAATCCTTTTGAAGGTCATGTAAAAAAAGCATCATCATGTTTCACATGAGATGAGTATTTGGTAGACAAGATTATGTATCTAAACTTGCTTGTGAGCTCCAACATTTTGAAACTTGCACTTCCTGATGCTAAAATTAACATTACTTCCTTTCAACTCAAGCTATCAACTGGAAATGAATGGACAGCAGAAAAAGATACTAAATATAATGAACTACAGGCCAAAACCCTGAAATGCCCTAATGCTGGCTCGCATATGTCCCCTTGCATGTGTTGGCATATAGGAACCTTTGCAGCACGTCACATACAATTTATTGCTACCGAAAGAGTCGTAAGAATCCAATAATCTGATTGTATCACAAAACTCTAGCCATCAACTGGAAATGAATGGACAGCAGAAAGATGCCAAATAAAATGAACTGCAGGCCAAAACCCTGAAAAGACCTAATGCTGGCCTGCATATGTACCCTTGCATGTGTCAGCATATGGGATCCTTTGCAGCACGTCACATACAATTTATTGCTACTGAAGGTAGATACTTGAGAGTTTCTCAGAGTCGTAAGAATCCAATTGTATCACAAAACATTCCCAAACATTTTACTTCTCATACGGACTCAGCTTTCAGGAGGTTTAAGCCAGGAGGTGTACAAGGAGAAAATGGCTAATCTCTGACTACAGAAGACTAGGCTGCAAATGCCAAATCAGAAGGGTGTTTGAGCATTCCCAAGTCAGATGAAATTCACAAACGTTACATAATTTATGGCCTAGCTACCAAAAAACAAAACAAGGAGGACTATACTGAGTTTGAATTCAATAAGCAAACAAAGGACAACAGGAAAGAAGTGTAAATTTCTTTCCATACACTTCGCACCAACAACAATAATATGCCAATCAAAATTTGCAGGAAAATCCAATCGCATAGAAACATATCAAAGTCAAAGGACACACAACATAGCAACATCCCAAGAAATTGATTCTTCTTCTCATATCTTGAAAGATAGACACCATTCATATTTTTGGTTGATTGCCGCTCTGATTGCACAAGAGAGGCAATAGCATGCGATTCAAACCTCCAATTCCAAAATACTTTTCAAAGTTCAAACAGTGTTTCCTGTGATCAATAGTTGACTAGGTAGATGCCCAAAAGAGACATTTCGGAACTCAAACAAGCCAGTAATTCCTATATTTGTAAATACAGAGGACAGCCCATATTTGAAAATATAACTATTATCATCTTGGATTCATGACATTCATACCCGAAGTTTTTGCAATACAGTAAAATCTCGGTTTGGAAAGGAACGATCATGCCACAAAGAATTCACATAACAGCCAAAGAAGTGGCATTTAAAGGCTACATTCTTAGGTACATCAAATCACCCTCTCTCTTTTTGACTTTCAATCTAAAAGCATCTTAATGGAAAAAAATGATAAAAGGAATCTCCAAAAAGGTCACTAAAAAATCAACATCATCACCCTGGTGAAAATCAGATGCCAAACACCAACAAGCATTTAATATTTTAGCAATTGCATTCCCATTTAAGTGTGGCCAAATTAATCATCTAACTATAATGTACTTTTATGTCATGAAGAATATCTCACATGCTCAGAGAATGGAGGAGTTCCACCCAATGATTATTTTCATTTTTGATAAAGTCTCACTTCATATAAAGGATTTTACAAGCATCAAATATGTTTTTTTTAAATTGGTCAAAGTATATTATTAAGTGTTAATAGGTAAAGTACTCACAAGAAGTGAGTGGAAGGCGACCCACAAGCTGGGTGCCATTATACAAAATAGGTATCCGTGTGAACAAAAAAGAGTGGTTGGTCCATAGTTGCAGGAACCTGGGGGTTAAGGCCATCGTCCCATCTTAGGAACTTGATCCTGCAGTTCCACTAAGGGATCTTAGAGGGAGCTGGCTTTAGAGAAATAGGGATCTCGCTTCCTATAAAATAAGATCTCAGTCTACATGCTTGTAGGATCCCTCCAAGGAGAAGAAATATACTATTACTTGCACTATTGTTCCTCTCCTTAGTATTATAGATTTATTTCTTTACAAAATGTTATATTGTGGTGCATCTCACATCGTGGTTTACTAGAATTATGGAATTAAAAAATGATAATTTACTATCATAGTAGCCAATTTATGATATAATCAAACTATATTACTATGGTAAATTGGAGTAATGTAACTATGGCACTGGTAATAAGCTAAGGTGTATGATAATGGATCGAAAAAGGATTGGCTCATTCCCAATTTTATCATATACTATTAATTGATCTCGCTACACGAAGAATTGAGCTTAGATCCCTCTAAGTCAAAACTTCAATCCATTAACATGGGATCTCACTCCCATGGACCCTAGGATTTAACTCCTTAACTTGATGAATGCAAGGACATCAATCCTAACCCCAGAAAGCCTATGAGGGTTTAGTGTTCCCCAAACTGGTCCTGCTCCCGAACCCGCTTCCACCTCCAACAACTAGGGTTTGGTCATCCGCATGTTAGGAACTCAACTACTTGTACACGAGAGACAGTGGGTGTAGAGAGGGATGGAGAGAGACAATGTGAGGGGAATTAGGGTGAAATAGGTAAGAGGAATCAGTGTGTGAGGAAATAAAAGTCATAAAGAGAGACACACGAGGGAAAAAGAAGGTGATTGGCTGACTATCGATCCAGTGCTCAAACACTCTTGCTACTATTGGTTGGTAGCGTAAAAGTAGAGGAGAAAACATGAGAAAAGGCAAAAAAAGATCGCAGGTCAAGATGAAAGAAAAGATGGAGGAGATTTGAAGCACCAAAGAAATGGAGTAGGGAAGGCAGACCATTTGCTATGGCACCAAAGAGAGGGAGTAGGGAAGGCAGACCATTTGCTATGGAGGTCTCTACAGAAAGTATACGATAAACTGAATGTGAAAAAGAAAGGTTTTGGAGGGGTTGGGATGGGGGCGTTGGATGGGGCGCTCACCTAAGGAGTGCATGTCTCGAAAACAAGTGGAGGCCACCAACAAACTGGGTTGCTAAACCACTTGGGGTTAGGAAGAGAAACAAAGGTGGCCCATAGACCAGTACAAGCCTAGAAAGCCAAAGAAGACCAGAAAAAAACAAAAGATGAAGGGGGATCCTACAAACCAGATGGGCGCCCAAGAGGGAAAGGAAGGCACCTAAGCGGGCCTTTTTTCGATTTCTAAAAGCGCCCAAAAGGGAAAAAGAGGTAATTTGACCCCAAAAAGGTTTAAATCGGTTATGAGGGTTATTTTCAACCCCCAAAGTTTAAAGAGTACTTCCATAAGCCTTCAATATCTTAGCTATACCTATTTTTTATATTCAAAAGTATTTCTTGTGGTTTGAAGCATCCCAAACTTTTATTTTCTCATTGGAAGTAGTTTCTAATATGGAGACTTGGAGACTATTAATATACATAGCCTATTAGACTTTTAAATATTTTTAAATTTTGTATGGTTTGAAATTTGAAATTTGAAATTTTAAAAAAGTTTATTCTCAACATGCAATACGTCATATGTTTGTATATAAAACAGTATGTTACAATATTTTCAAATACAATAAATTACAAAATTGACACAAATATATGCATATATGTGCATTTGGAGCACACATACATGCATATATCTAAAGAATTTGTACCATAGGACGCCTGAGTGGGCACTAGGCCAGCCACCTAGCATTTTTTGAAACCTTGATGGAGCTAAAGGAGACATCGAGGAAACAGTTTGGGTCATGAATTTAAACTATGATGGCCCTGCAAGTGACATCAATGTCGTTTTTGTGGCCTTAAAATGCCTTGAGACTTGGTTTTTAGTAAAAGTTCTTTTTTGTTATTTCCATGTGTATGTACCCATGCTTTAGGAAATTCTCTGTTTGATCCAAAGTGTTGGACTCACATAGATGAAACAGGCCATATGAGCTATAGTTTACCACAATAGATGAGCTCTACTGGGATGAAACAAGCCATTAGAACAGATCTGAGTAGGCTTTACTTGGAATAAATACGCCATTAGAGCTAGTTGCAGTTGAGCCTATCCGGGGCACAGCGGCTCCATCACTTTCGCCTTGGTGTGCAATTGGGTATTAGCTAGATGAGTGGACCTACACCCTAGGCAGGATAAGCTTAGTCCTTATGATCCTTATCGCCCGAAGAGGACTCACAGGTTCCCTGTCAAGGTCAGCCCATCTTAGTGGCGGATGTTTCTAAACAAATGATGAAACAAACACCTGGTGTTAGATGGTGGCTTGTGAGATGAGAACCTGAAGCCTCGACAAGACATCATATACAATTGGTCAGCTAGTTACTTTTCGTTTGGTTCGATGTTGGATCAATGGCATACATGTGCTTGAGAAAGGACTCCGCATGCAATAAAGGACGAACACTCTTGGTCTGTAATTGCTCTGCAGGACCTACAACTTGTCCTAGGGTTGGTTCATGCCTGGAATCTATGTCCGCACTCTGGCACTTCTATCACTTGGCTCGCTTTGATAGGCCAATTGTGAGCCCCTTGCATGATAGACATGTGGGTCTCGAGCTTGTTGGGTTGGTTTGAGGTCTTAGATGGGTCATAGTAGTTGAGGAATGCCGAGTAAAGAACTTGATTCCATCGCTAGCTTTCTCTTCAAAGGATTTTTTAAGAGGCTTTTCAAAGGTCTTCTTAAGAAAATAAAAATAGTTTTATTTCTCCATTTAACCACCTAAATCTAGTATATTTTAATAAATTTCTTTTTTTGGTATTTTAATGTTGTTAAAGAATATAAGTCATTTAGGATATTTATAGGCCCAAATGGTGGCCCATTAAGGGACATGCATAGTGTCCATCCAACAAGATTTAGTAGTCTAGATCTAATCAGACTCCATCTAGAGTTAGAAGAGAATTGAAACTAAGAATCCTAAGGATAATGGTGTGCAAGATCTGTTGGGAGAGTCTATCCCATGTAGGAGGACCTCCTTGGAACTTGCTATTAGTGGGGGGCATCCATTTAGCATAGAAGTGTTTGACTTTTTGAACAAATCATGGGAGGTAGTTGGTTACGTAAAGATAACCTCATGTGAGAGAATGTAGGCTTCTTCAAAAGAGATATCCTCATGTGAGCCCCACATAAGATGAGATAAGATTAAATAAAGCGGTCAAAGATTCCACCCTTATCTATCTTAGAGAGAGAACAAATTATAAAAGGGCCTCACAAGGGGGGTTGTTGCTCTCTTGGTGAGTTTAACAAAAAGCCTCTTTTTATTGGTTGCAACCTCTCCATTATAGAAAGAAGAAATACACGGATCTTTCTTTTGCAGAATCTTTCTTTTGCAGAGAAGAAGAAGAAGAGAAAGAAGCCTGTTAGAGCGAGAGCCTTTTCTTTTTGAGAGAGAGAAAGCCTCCAGAAAAGAAAAGAAGCCTTTGAGAGAGAGAACCTTAGAGAGAAAAAACCCTTTAGAAGAAATCAAAGAGCCCAAGAAAGCATGTTTTTTGAAAGAACATTGTAACCGTTATTTTAATGGTGGATCTGTCTCTTTCTCCTGTGGACGTAGCCTAAAAGGTGAACTACGTAAATCTCAGTGTAAGTAAATTATTCGCTTTATTGCACGATTTTCACTCATACAAACGCACATCGGTTTAGTATATCTTGTATCCCATAAATATGGGTTCCACCCGTGCGAGAGGGCTTGAACGGGTGAGCCCAACAAAATCCACCCTCAATCCATGATAGCTGGCGAAGGAATGGATGCCATCATTGTCGATAAGTTAGAAGCCAAATTATTCTTTTTTTTTTTCTTTTTGTTTTTCTTTACCCATATTGACCTCTATATAAATGGAGGTGGAAAACAGACAGACTGAATGGAATGGTATGTGAGATTGAATCAGTTTCATTGTAGATAAGCAGGTAGCCTGAGGCTGTTACAATTCATTTCTAGAAATTATGGGCAAATAAAAATGAAGAAACTTGACTCACGGAACTCCTAAAAGAGTCAAACCTTCCAATGGTTTCGATGCAAGGATCCCACTAATCCATCACTGAAAGATGAAATACAAACAAATCACAAAGGCCATTGACATTTAAAGATATTTTTCATAGTAGCAAAGGGCATTCCTATGTAGGTAAAAGGAAGTCATTTCCCCATGAAACCAAGAAACTGAAACTAATTTCTCAGACTAGTAAAAATTGACTAAGAACCCAACTGCATTACCTTGTGCATCCATTCAGCATTTCAATAAAAGGGGCACCATAAACGAATCAACTATACGACAATCATAAACAGGAGAATGACCTAATATACATTAAAAAAAAAAATGAAAAGAGAGAGACAGAGAGAGAGAGAGAGCCCACCTGTAACCAAACCCAGCCTTGCGCAGCTCCTCCTCCGAAACCTGCGACAGCCGCTCCAGTGAAGGAAATGCATGGAATTTAAACCCACCAACAGAGGCCAAGTAAGGGCCAAGTGAAGACAGATATGATACCATCTGTGTAATCCTCGGTATGTTGTTATTGGACGAACAAAGAAACTGGAAAAGGCACTCCAATGGGTCCTGTCTCAGCACCCGAGCCCCAGACATATGGGGAGCGAGCTCCGCAAATCTGGAATCCGCCTCTGAAAACTCAGCCCAAAGCTCTCCCAGAGAAACCTGAAGGTTCATAAAGTCTTTGAGAGAATCCATTGCAAAGGCCTCATCCTTCGAAAGAGAGGGAGAAGAGAAACAAGTGCGGTGGAGGAGATAGGAGATGGAGCCATCTTGGAGCTGGCGAAGAGAGAGAAGGTGTGAATTGAGGACACCTGTGAATTGTGTTGAGGCCGTTTGCTTCCATGTGAAGGTCTGACCCGTAGGGAAGGTTAGAGGCAGAGAGAGCTCCGAGATGCCCATGTTGAGGAGGGGCTTCCATTCTCCATCGGGTGAAGAGACAGTGGGTTTGAGAAAGAGAAGGGGTCTTCTGGTTTTAGAGGACGAAGGCAGAGAGGAGGATGATTTCGAGAGTTTTTGGATGGGAGGGATTGGGGTTTGCCGCCTCCTCAACATCGCTATCTCTCTACGACACCTCGCAAGCAAGTCCAGGTGGAAGAGCAATGAATGTCTCAGGGCAGCATGAGAGAAGAGATATGAATATCCGAAAATTTTTAAATTTGTTGTATCTTAAAGATATGAAAATACCTTTAATGCCTCTTCTCTAAAACCAGGTCCCGTCTTCTCCAAAAACAATGTCCTCTCTCTCTCTGAGAGCTCGAGCCATCTCCTCTCACCATATTCTTCTCCCATTCCTCTACTTGTTTCCTCACTGGGGTTTGAAATGATTCGATCTGGAAAATCCTTGAAGCTGTTTAATATCTATCTTTATCTTCCTCTAAAGTTGGATTGATTTTAGGGCAAAATTTGTTGTATTGGATGTTGAAATCTCATTCAGGCATTTAGAAACAAGAGAAGTGCCCTTAAATCTTACCTTGCATTTCAAGTTCTAGTATCTTGGAACCTAAATCTGTATTTTTTATACGTATATAGGAGTTGTAAAAATTTGATGAATTAGCTGATTCTTCAGAAATTTGGGATTCATTTTCATTATATTGTGTTTTAGTGATGATGAGCAAGAGAAAATCTGTTTAAATGAAAGTTTCTTCAGATGTTTTTTTTACTAGCATGCGAGAAAGATCTAATACTCGAAATAATTCCAAAGAGAGAAGAAATAGTCACTCTAGAGGGTTTTGGGGTGTAGAAACTAGAAGGTGTTCTCTCTATGAAGTATCATAATCCCTACACGGAATTTAATGAAACAATGTACGGGTAACTCTCCATCAAGCACTTTAATAATAATCCCTATGGAAAAGGCACATGTAAAATCCTAACATCAAGCTATGTAAAACCTAATTTTAGATAATTTCCTTCAAAAATTTTAATTTGTAAGCAAATGCAATTTTATGAGAAAAACCAAAATTGGGGAAATTAGATTAATAAAAAATTCAAGAATTTCAAAGGAAAACCGTAAAAAATTTATAGATAAATCAAATAATTCTAAAGGAAACCTAAAATGCTCCAAATTAGGTTAATTGTATTTAAAGATTGATAAATAGAGAGATATGAAGTTTCATGATGTTAATCCTCTTTACACATGTTATTTTTCATCATGAACTCTGGTAAGCTTTTGCCCTTACCTTGATTTTCTACTTTTTCAATATGAATTTATTTAATCCTTTTGTAAGGAACGAGATTTTTTCAGCCTGAGGAAATGCGCGGCAGTAAGAAGACAGCCGTGCACAGCAGTGAGAGACAAAAGAAGAAGAGAGCGCGCGGCAGAGAGTGTCGCCATGCGCGGCAGTGAGAGACAGAAGAAGAAGAAGAGAGCGTGCGGCAGAGAGTGCCGTCGTGCGTGACAGTGAGAGATAGAAGAATAATAGAGCGCGTGGCAGAAAGTGCCACCGTGCACGAGTGCCGCCATGTGCGGCAATGAGAGACAGAAGAAGAAGAGAGCGCACGACAAAGAGTGCCATCGTGCGTGGCAGTGAGAGCCAGAAGAAGAAGAGAGCGCGCGACAGAGAGTGTCGTCGTACGCGGTAGTGAGAGACAAAAGAATAAGACGAGAACACATGGCAGAGAGTGCCGTAGTGTGTGGCAGTAAGAGACAGAAGAAGAAGAGAGGGTGGCAAAGAGTGCCATCTTGCATGCCATAAGAGAGAGGTTACCATCGTGTGTGTTTCTGCTATGAGAGTATGAGTGTCATGCGAAGCATGTAAGCCACTTGTATACCCTTGTCATCCACTTGGATGTCACATGGATGCCACTTGTAGCCCCTTGGTTGCTATGTTGCCACCCCCTTTGGTTTATAAATACTACCCCTCTCACCCCAAAGGACTTTTGCTCTCTCTCTCACTCTTGAACCCCCTTTTCAAACACTTAGAATCTCAACCTCTTAGAGTCATTTTGGGAGCTTGGAAACTTGATCTGAGTGGGAGAAATAGAAGTGCATTTTGGTGCATGTAAGTAGATCTAACATTCATGTCTCTATAGTTTTAGTTATAAGCATGATTTTTTAATAAAGATGTGGCTGCATGTTATGGAATTTATGTTAGAATATGCATGTTTTTCCAGTACTGTGATTCTTATAGGCATGAAAAATCGAGCATTGAAATCATTTCTGTTGGCTATGAAAAATTATGGGAAGTACCCATGTGCCTCTATTTTAATATGGAAAAGACCTTGTATCCTGGTCTAAAGTATGCTAAAATTGTAAACTACATTTTCAATAACTTTGTATATTTTAAATTAAAACTGTTTACTGAACAAATAGTGTCCAAATGATCTCAAACTACATTTAAATAAAATATGGGTATGTCTACTTCAAATTTTGTTTTGGAACCATGTTGAAAGTATTTATGGTTTGGGAATTATGCCTCTATTTGTATGAAGATGTCACGGTTGTAAGTTGTAGTAAATTTCTAAAACCATTGTATGTCTTGTACTGAATTGTTTACAAATAAAATGGTGTCCAAATGATCTCAAACCACTTTTAAATTAAATATGGGTATGTTTTTGTATCCAATATGGCCTTACAAAAATATCCTTAAGTTTTTTTGATAATGTATTAGAGTAGATAACCACAAAGGCTAAAAGGAAAAGAAATAATTGGCAAAGCTCACACATGTGGAGATATTCTACTTTATCAAAGTCAATCACTTTGTAGATCTAAAATTTCAAACCAATCAATTTAAAGATCATGTCCCCTTTACACATATGTGTGAAGATATTTTTCAACTCAAATTTGAAAATACATTTTCTCTTTAATATCAAATAAATTAATTAATTAAACTTCACACATGTCATACATAACCCATGTGCGAGTTAATTAAGACATGTGATAAAAAAATGGCCTTAATTTATAATATTTTATAACAAAATATAATAAAATATAACAAGATACCATAACTGAACCCTTACAAAACAAGCAACCAAATGTCAACTTAGTCCCCTGCCTAGGGATCAGTGCCCAGTTGGGCAGTGATCCTAAAGTGAGGCGTGGGATGCCACGTGGCAGCCCTATGGCCACTCGGACGTCACATGACACTACTAGGTCAGGACTAAAGTGGAATTTGAGTCAAACAATATGAAAACCCTCATTTGTTTAGCAAATAAAAGTCCAAACAATTCTCTAAATTCACAATAAATATTTAAAGTATTTTTAAGCAATTATTAGGTTTTTCTTATAATTATAAAATTTGACAAAATGTATAGTGAGATCTTAGGCTAATAACTATAAGTATCAGAGTACTTCATTGGGCTAGTCCCGAATGATGTTCCTCCGAGTCTCAGATCAACCCAATAGACCTATGTTCCATAGTCTAAAGCAGAGATACATAATTGGTCATATCAAAGCCACTACGCTAGAATTTATAACATTACATAACAATATATAGCAAGACACCATAATACAACCCCTGATAAAATAAGCAACCAAATACCAATCTAGTCCCCCACCTAGGGATCAGCTTCCAGTTGGCCAGTGATCCTAGAGTGAGGCATGGGATGCCACATGGCAGCCTTGTGGCCACTCGGATGCCACATGGCACTACCAGGTCATGACTAAAGTGGAATTTGAGTCAAACGATATGAAAACCCTCATTTGTTTAGCAAATAAAATTCCAAAAAAATATCTAAAATTCACAATAAATATTTTAAACTATTTTTAGGTTGATCTTATCATTTTAAAATCAGAAAAAATGTATAATGTGATCTTAGGCTAATAACTATAGGTATCGGTGTAATCCATTGGGCTAGTCCCGAATGATGTTCCGTCGAGTCTCAGATCGACCCAATAGACCTATATTACACAGTCTAAAGAAGAGATACATAATTGGTCATATCAAAACCGCTGAGCCAGAACTTCTGATCATTCGGCTCTCAATGAATTATGGGTGTACCCCTGTGGGACATGATCTAACTCAATTACAGGGTTCCTCTCAAAGCACATGTGCACTGGCTCTTCCAAACTCGAATAATGAATTTGGAAGAGTGGCTTTTTGTACAAAATGAAAATGCACATGCCATGCAATGGTCTCGTGTGAGGATATGAACTTATGTCCCATAAGTCTTGACCATTCCATATAGGGCAAATACTCAATAAGTACTCAGGTTCTAACTTTCTCGTTTGGATTCTCCAAGTTCTGGTCGATTGCAGCTAAACATGAGGCTAACCTATAAAATCATGACTAGGAGGTGACCCTCATACCTCCTTGAGCAATTGCTTTCTTAACACGTGAACTCTCGATACCTCATGCGTACTTGGGGTAAAAGAATCTAGGCTTCATTTTGTAAGACACCAAGATTTCAATCTGTCAATTGCTCCCACTGAATGAGAGACTACTGGAATTTAGGCATTGATAGACCATATTTTTAACATTCTCTCACTTGCCCTTTTGAGGCCTAAATTCGTATATCTCTATCTCTCATTATCGTTCACAATAACTCAAAGCATGCATACTCATCCATGGATTTATCATTCACAAGCAATAGACAAAGTAATAACAACTATGTCAACCTCCTTAAACCCATCCCATGCACATGCCTCACAAAATCATTTGCTCCTAAGCCTTTGGTTAATGGATCAACATGCATAGCCTCGGATGGAATATATCCAACTTATACTTCACCAGGTGCTATCTCTTCTCTTACTTTATGACAGTGAGCTTTAATGTGCCTTGACTTGCTGTGGAACCTTGGTTCAATTGCCACTGCTATTGCAGCTTGATTGTCACACATGATTCTAATAGTTCCATGTTTTAGAGGGTTGAAGTTAAGTGATTCAAGAAATTCTTAATCCAAATGGCTTCTAAAGTTGTGGAACTTAAAGCCATATACTCGGCTTTCATGGTAGATAAAGCTACAGTGTCTTGCTTCTTGGTGCACCAAGAAATGGCACCACCGCCATAAAGAAATAGATAACCTGAAGTAGATCTCAAGTCATCTGAGTCTCCTTGATAGTCGGAGTCTGTGTATCCCAATATTTTAAGCTCACTCGAATTGCCATAGGTTAATCCATAATCAAATATTCCTTTCAAATACCTCATAATTCTTTTCACGGCTTTCCAATGTTTTAATCCATGATCACTTTGGAATCGACCAATCAAGCTTTAAGCAAAAGCTAGATCGAATCTAGTTCCCATGGTTAAATACATTAGTGATCCTACGGCACTCCGATACGAGATCCTTTCCATCTCATTTCTCTCAAGCTCATCGTTTGGTTTCATATTGACATTTAATTTTCCTCTCCTTTCCATAAGTGCATCTATAGGCTTAGATTCACTCATACCAAATCTCTCAAGAACTTTCTTGCAATATGTAAATTGAGATAATTGAAATAGTGTGGGTCCCTAATACATATGAAGCCTCTCTCATATCTTTTATATCAAAATTACTTGATAGCATTGCCTTTGTGTCCCTTATATGGTCTAAGGTGCTACTAGATATTAGAATGTCATCCACATATAAAGTCATGAAAGTAATGTCAGTCCCACTGGTCTTATGGTATACACAATAGTTATCCTCATTTGGTTTGAATCCATATCTAATCAGGGTTTGGTGGAACTTGAGGAACCATCTTATTGAAGCTTGTTTAAGACCATAAAGTGATTTGCTAAGTTTGTACACGAACTTTTCCTTTTCTTTCACAACAAAACCCTCGAGTTGGTTCATGTATATATCCTCTTCTAGGTCACCATTTAATAAGGCAGTCTTCACATCCATTTGATGCAATTCTAGGTCAAGGTAGGCTGTTATGGATATGATCATCCTAATTGAAGGCATTTTGGCAACAAGTGAATAGGTGTCAAAATAATCTACCCTTTCATTTTGAATAAAACATTTTGCTACAAGTCTTGCCTTGTATGTTTCAATACACCCTTCAGAGTTAAGTTTCTTTTTGAATATCCACTTACATCCAATGGATCTAAGGTTAGGTGGTAATCGGACTAACTCCCATACACGGTTCTTTGTGATTGAATTTATCTTATCTTGCATAGCTTCCTTCCATAACTTATGATCCGGACAAGACATAACATGTAGGTAAGAATAAGATTCATCATCGGGTTCTTCACTAATCCTCTCATTGTCCTCCCCAAGGTAAGTGAAAAAGGTAGGTGGTCCCTTATTCTCTCACTTTGCCTAAGTGGGATGGTTTCAATTTCTTTGTTAGGTTGAAGCTCATGGAAGTCTACTCTCTTTTAGGTTGATTCTCTCTCAAGGAATTCATCTTCAAGGAAATGAGCATCAAGGCTTTCAATCACATTAGATTCAAGAGGTTATAAAACCTAAATCCCTTCACATGACTTGGGCATCCTATGAAAACATATTTCGTGGTTTTAGGATCAAGTTTGGATCTATTTTGGGATGGTATGATAACATGCGTTGAACATCTCCAAACCTTGAGGTGCTTTATTGAAGGAGGTCGGCCCATAAAGAGTTGGTAAGGGTTGATTGAATTGCTTTGGTGGGAGTCCGATTAAGGATATATGTGGCGGTTAAAATCGCCTCCCCCCAAAACTTTAATCTAAGATTAACGATACTCATCATACTTCGTACCATCTCAACTAAGTCCTATTCCTTCTCTCGGCAACCCTATTTTGTTCAGGTGAGTAAGGCATGGTGGTTTGGTGGATAATTCCATATTAGACATAAAGATCTTGGAAAGCTTGGGAGGTGTATTCCCCACCCCTATCTGATTTAAGGCTTTTGATGATTCGACCTAGTTGGTTTTCAACTTCCGCTTTATATTGTTGGAATTTAGTTATGGCCTCACTTTTGTTTCTCATAAGATAGGTGTGACCAAAATGGGAATGGTCATCAATGAATGTTATGAAGTACCTCATGTGCCCCATGGTAGGTACACTCATAGTTCTACACACATCCGAGTGGATTAGTTTTAAAAGACTAGAGATTCTTTCGACCTTTTTGTGGGACTTCTTTACCCCTTTCCTTTAAGGCAAGCCTCACATCTATTATGAGAATCAATATTCATTTTATCAAGTAATCTTTCTTTCATCATAATATGCATTCTAGATGGATCAATGTGACATAACTTTAAATGTCATAAAGTAAAATTTTGTAAATCATCACTCAAGTAAGCAAACTCCCTTTTCATTTTAATTTCATAAAGCCCTTGAACCAAGTGGACAACAAAAATAGGGTCTCCATTAATAGATCCATCATGCGCATAGACTTTTTCCACATTGAATAAGAGCACAAACCCGGCTTTACTCATCTTGGATACCGAGATGAGATTCTTCCTCATCCCGAGTGCATAGAGGGTGTCCTTAAGCATGAGAGTCTCACTATTAGTGAGCTCCAACACATAGTACCCTTTTTCTAAGACCATTTCCATTTGATTTCCACCCCATATAAAGATTATCGGTACCGGGTTTGACATCATAAAATATTCTAAAGCCCTTCATAGAATTTGTCACATGGATAATAGCCCCTGAGTCAAGAACTCACACATCTGCCTCCTCATTGACAATCAAAGTCTCATGGACTACACAAACTCTCTCTTTCCTTGGTCCTCCACCGGTATTAGCTTGAGGCTTACCGGTATTAGGCTTAGGAGAAAAATGAGGATTTTGTAGAGGAGGAGGATACCTACAAAACTTTTAGGTATGCCTGTATTTCTCGCATCTAAAGCATTGTACCTTCGAATAATTTGGTTTGTGGGCCAAACCGACCTCCCACCTACCATCATGGGTGTGGATGGTGGTTTAGGCCTAAAAGGCATGGGGCTAGCATGGTTTGGTAGGTAGGTATGGGTTTTAGGAGGGTAAGGGCTAAATGGATAAGGGCAGTAGGATTTTCCCTTTTTGCTTCCCCTTCCCCTTCCCTTTCTATTTGCCTTTTCTCTTTCTTTTCTTGTTCTTAGCATTATCACTCCTACTCACTCCCACATTACATGTATTCACTATAGAAGAGTTAGGAAGAGAAGAAGAGATAGGAGTAATGAGTAAGGGAGTAGAAGAAGAGGGTTGGTGAGATTTTACCATATGGACCATGGAAGATGGTCCATCCATTGTCATTCTTCTTTGCTCTTTCCCTTCCATGAAAAACGTAATCTCCTCCACTATTGTAGGCGCATCTTTGGCCATCAAATTGGCCACAAAGGTCTCCCATGAGGTTGAGATTGAAAGAACAAACATCGTCTTTTGTGTCACCTCATCATATGAGTGACCGGCTCTATCACTCTCTCTTATACAACTATTGAACTCTCTTAGATGATCACCCACTTTGGTGTGATCATCCATTTTGCAACACATGAGATTCCTCATTTTAATGATCATTTGAGCTTCATTCGGTGTGTCGTATTTCTTTTTCATTCTCTCTATAATATCTTTGACACATACAGAATTCTCATACTCCTTATCAAAGGAATCACTCATGATTGCAAAAATAATATTCATGACACTTTGGTTTTTGTTTATGCCATGTCTCATATGCATCCTTAACAACTTGAGGAGCATTGATTGTAGGCGGATTAGGTGGTATAGAAGTCAATAATGGCAATAGACCATCTTCATGTAACACATAACCAATTTTTCTTCTCCATTCAAATAAGTTGGTTCCATTGAACCTCTCCTCCTTAAACAATTCGGTGAGTATCAAATGGGCTGCCATGAGTTCCTATTTGGCACTCTAAAGTCCCTCTAAATACCCTAAAAGAGGATGTAAATGAGCCTAGCTCTGATACTAATTGATAGTGGATACAAAGACTAGAGTAAATTTTCAAGCCGAAAAACAAGGCAAAATGGACACCTTCAAAAGTGGGAAACAATTACCAATATTAAAATCACTTATTAAGATCTCAATACACTGGAATTATCATCCAAAATAGAATGCAAAAGGTTTGAATCGAATCGGATAAAAAACAAGAGAGTTATGACCAAACTACACACAGTGGTCGCTTGGACCACCAAAACAGTCTTGTATGGAAAGATTATGAACCCCCATAGGTAAAAAAGTGATAAATTTTTTTTGAAAATGGAGTAAAACTTTGAGACTAAATTATTTGATGAGTTTGAAGCAAAGTAATCAATGGCTACTATGCATGATCATGGATTCCCATGCATATAGGCTATAACTCATGAAGGACCATACTATGAACAAGCATGATGACAAAGATGATCAAATGGGGATTCTAAGATCAATGAAACTTTTCTAAATTAAAAACTCCAACAACTATAGATGTCAAGAATATGATCTTATGAGAAAAGAAAATTCAATTGAGTTTACCTGAATAAATGCACACTATGGACTTAAGCATAAGAAAGAAGGACCACCATCAAGATCACCATTAATGGAACTCTAAAAGCTCTTTCTTTTCAATTTTCTCTCAGAAAACGTTACTAGAAGGAGGGGAGCAACACTTTTCTAAAATAGTTCAAGAGTTGAGATAGTTAGGGTTTGAGATATCATGATGTGCTTTTATAACATGGGTGTAACATTGTACTCAATCAACACCCTTAATGCACTAATCCAAAGGCATATAAAAGGCTAATGTATCTAGCCACCCATCCTCATCCAACCATTAGGATTAAGGGATGGGATGTCACACCATTATCACTCACCCTAACCCTAAGTTATACCAATTTACCATTTTGTCATTGGCCCATATTTTTGTTCCAATTGTATCCTATGTGGCCTTACAAAATTACCCTTAGCATTTTTTAATAATGTATTAGAGTAGATAACTACAAAACCTAAAAGGAAAAGAAGTAAATGGCAAAAATCACACATGTGGAGATATTCTAATTTATCAAAGCCAATCACTTTGTATATCTAAAATTTAAAACCAATCAATTTAAAGATAATGTCCCCTTTACACATGTGTGTGAAGATATTTTTCAACTTAAATTTGAAAATACATTTTCTCTTTAATATCAAATAAATTAATTAATTAAATTTCACACAAGCCATACATGACCCATGTGTGAGTTAATTAAGACATGTGATAAAAAAAAGGCCTTAATTTGTAATATTATATAACAATATATAACAAGACACCATAACTCAACCCTTATTAAACAAGCAACCAAATGTCAATCTAGTCCCCCTCCTAGGGATCAGCGCCCAGTTGGGCAGTGATCCTAGAGTGAGGCGTGGGGTGCCACATGGCAGCCCTATGGCTACTCGAACGTCACCTGACACTATCAGGTCATGACTAAAGTGGAATTTGAGTCAAACAATATGAAAACCCTCATTTGTTTAGCAAATAAAATTCCAAACAATTCTCTAAATTCACAATAAATATTTAAAGTATTTTTGAGCAATTATTAGGTTTTTCTCATCATTATAAAATTTGACAAAATGTATAGTGAGATCTTAAGCTAATAACTATAAGTATCAGAGTACTTCATTGAGCTAGTCTCGAATGATGTTCCTCCGAGTCTCAGATCAACCCAATAGACCTATGTTCCATAGTCTAAAGCAGGGATACATAATTGGTCATATCAAAGCTGCTACGCCAGAACTTCTGATTATTCGTCTCTCCATAGATTACAGGTGTACCCCTGTGGGACATGATCTAACTTAATTACAGGGTTCCTCTCAAAACACATGTGCACTAGCTCTTCCAAACTTGGATAATGCATTTGGAAGAGTCACTTCCCATATGAAATGAAAATGCACATGCCATGCAATGGTCTCGTGTCAGGATACGGATTTATGTCCTATAAGTCTTGACCATTCCATACAGGATGAATACTCAATAAGTACTCAAGTTCTATTTTTCTCGTTTGGATTCTTCAAGCCCTAATCGATTGCAGCTAAACATGAGGCTAACCTATAAAATCCTGACTAAGAGGTGACCCTCACTCCTCCTTGAGAAATTGCTTTCTCAACATGTGAACTCTCAATGCATCATGCATACTCGGGGTAAAAGAATATGGGCTCTATTTCATAAGATGCCAAGATTTCAATCTCTCAATCACTCCCACTGAATGAGAGACTACTGGAATTTAGGCATTGGTATGCCATATTTCCAACATTTGATTAGCTTCAAGGGGCCCAAGTATTCTCTAAGATTGATATTTGGTCGGGCTATTACCAATTGCGGGTCAAGGACGGGGATGTTCTCAAGACCACATTCAGAACCCGATATGGCCACTATGATTTTTTGGTAATGCCGTTTGGGTTGACCAATGCCCCAGCTGTTTTCATGGACATGATGAATAGAATTTTCAGACCTTTTCTGGATACTTTTGTTGAGGTCTTCATAGATGATATTCTGGTGTATTCCAAGAACCTAGAAGAGCATGAACAACATCTAAGAGTGGTGCTCCAGACTTTGAAGTCAGAAAAGTTGTATACTAAGTTGAGCAAGAGTGAGTTTTGGCTTCATAGAATGGCCTTTATTGGGCACGTTGTTTCTAAGGATAGAGACGTGGTTGACCCTTGTAAGATTGAAGTCGTGCTTAAGTGGGGAAGACCGACAAGCGTGACAGAGGTCCGCAATTTTCTGGGATTAGCAGGTTACTATAGAAACTTTGTAGAA
Source organism: Amborella trichopoda (assembly GCF_000471905.2). The sequence continues at coordinate 1,714,952 of NW_006500144.1, read as the reverse complement.
GGATTTTCAAAAATATCACTTCCCCTTACTCGCCTAACCCAGAAGGAAGTAAAATTTGTGTGGTCAGATGATTGTGAGAAAAGTTTTCAAGAACCAAAGAAGAGATGGACTACGGCTCCGATACTGACCTTACCCGAAGGAAATGAGGACTTTGTGGTTTACACCGATGCCTCTCACAAAGGGCTTAGATGTGTGCTTATGCAGTGAGGGAAGGTCATTGCTTATGCCTCCAGACAGTTAAAGCGTATGACCAAAATTACCCAACTCATGACTTGGAGCTTGCGGTTGTAGTATTCGCCTTGAAAATATGAAGACACTACCTTTATGGCGCCCAGTTTAAGATATTTACAGACTATAAGAGCCTCAAAAAGCTATTTTCCTAGAAGGAGTTTAATGTGAGGCAAAGGAGATGGATTGATCTATTGAATGATTATGATTATACCATCAATTATGACCCTGGGCAAGACTAATGTGGTAGTAGATGCCTTAAGTAGAAAGCCCATAGTATCAATGGCACATCTAATGGTTCGAGAGATGAGATTGTTAGAAGATGCCATGGAATGGCACCCGGCTCTGCCCCTTGGTAACGGGGTAAGTATGACTGCTTGTATAAGGGTGGAACCCCAGCTCTTTCAACAGATCCAGATGGTACAAAAGAAGGATCCTCAGCTCATGAAAATTTTGGAAGAAATAAAACTAGGAAGGAAAGATGATTTCTTTGTAAGTGGTGATGACTTGTTAAGATTCAGGGATCGGGTCTATGTTCCGAAGGATGAGGGTGTGAAGAGAGCTATTTTAAAAGAAGCCCACTACTCCCATTATGCTATACGCCCCGAGAATACTAAGATGTATCAGGACCTGAAGGAAAATTTTCTGCTGGAATGACCTGAAAAGGGAAGCAACATTGTTTGTTTCTAAGTGCTTGACATGCCAGCAGGTGAATGATGAGCATCAGAAGCCTGCTGGATTGTTGCAGCCCTTGCCCGTACCAGAATGGAAATGGGAACACATCACTATGGACTTTGTCTCTGGTTTACCTAGAACGGGTACTTGACGACGATAATATTTGGGTCGTTGTGGACTGGCTGAACAAAGCTGTCCATTTCTTACCTGTCCGCGCAACCTATACTTTGAATAAATTGGCCCAATTATACATCAGAGAGATAATGACGATTCGTGGAACACTTGTTAGCATCGTGTCCGACAGGGACACTAGATTTACCTTGAGATTTTGGGCTAGTATGCAATCAGCCTTAGGGACAAAACTTACTTTCAGCACTGCTTTTCACCCCTAGACTGATGAACAATCGAAAAGAACCAGTTAGACCTTGGAGGATATGTTAAGGGCTTGCATTACAGACTTTAAGGGAAGCTGGGATGATCATTTACCTCTAATAGAATTTGCTTATAACAACAGCTTCCAAGCCAGTATTCAGATGGCACATTTTGAGGCCCTGTATGGGAGGAAGTGCAGGTCACCTATCTGTTGGGATGAGGTTGGTAAAAGGAGGCTTTTAGGGCCAAATATTGTTCAAGCGACCTCAAAAAAAGTTGCTTTGATTCAAGAGATGCTCATGACAACTCAGAGTTGGCAACATAGTAACGCCGATAACCGAAGAAGAAACCTCGAGTTTGAGGTAGGCGATCGAGTATTTCTGAAGGTATCGCTAACTAAGGGTGTTATGAGGTTCGGTAAGAAAGGAAAATTGAGCCCACGATGTATTGGACCTTTTAAAATTCTAGAAAAAGTTGGAAGTGTAGTATATCGACTTGCCCTACCACCCGAGTTGGATAACATCCACGATGTCTTTCATGTATCTCTGTTAAGGAAGTACCAGCCTGACCTGTCCCATATTCTGAGAGATGAACTAGTTCCGATCAGAGAATACTTCACCCACATCGAGCAACCTATTGAGATACTGAATCGAAGAGTGCAAGTATTGCGCAATAAAGAAATTCCTGTTGTCCGTGTTTGTGGCAATACCATTCACAAGAACAATCGACTTAGGAAATTTGAGATAAGTACCCCCATTTATTCGATTAAGATAAATATGATTTTGAGGAAAAAATCCTTTTTATGGGAGGATGATGTAAGGATTGAGATTTTTTTTGGCCCGAGGAAGTGTGTGGCAGTAAGAACACAACCGTGCGCAACAGTGAGAGACAAAAGAAGAAGAGAGCGTGCGGTAGAGAGTGCCGCCATGTACGACAGTGAGAGATAGAAGAAGTAGAGAGCACGCGACAGAGAGTGTTGCTGTGTGCGACAGTGAGAGACAGAAGAAGAAGAGAGCGTGTGACAAAGAGTGCCGCCGTGCGTGGCAATGTGAGACAGAAGAAGAAGAGAGTGCCGTTGTGCATGCCAGAACAGAGAGGTTACCACCGTACGTGTTTCTGTTGTGGCGCATGTAAGTCACTTGTATATCCTTATCTGCCACTTGGATCTCACATGGATGCCACTTGTAGCTCCTTGGTTGCTACCTGCCAGCTGCCTCTCCCTCTTGGTTTATAAATATTATCCCTCTCACCCTTTAAAGGACTCTTGCTCTCACACTCTTGAACCCCTTTTTCAAACACTTAGAATCTCAACCTCTTGGGGCCATTTTGGGAGCTTGAAAACTTGACCTGAATGAGGCAAATTGAAGTAATTTTGGGTGCATGTAAATAGATCTAACATTCATGTGTCTATATTTTTTGTTATAAGCATGATTTTTTAATAAGGATGTGGCTTCATATTATGAAATTATGTTAGAAGATGCATGTTTTTCTAGGACTATAATTCTTCTGGGCATGATAAATTGAGCATTGAAATCATTTCTGTTGACTATGAAAATTGTGAAAAATTACCCATGTGCCTCTATTTTAAGATGGAAGAGATATTATGTCCATGTCCATCCTGGTTTGGAAGTTATGGGTTATTTTCTAAAGTATGTCAAAACTGTAAACTACATATCTAATATGTTTTAAACTAGAACTGTTTACTGAACCAATGATGTCCAAAATATATCAAACCACTCTTAAAAGAAATATGAGTATGTCTACTTCAAATGTGGTTTTGGAACCATGTTGAAAGTATTTATGGTTTAGGAATTATGCCTTTGTTTGTATGAAGATGTCACTATTGTACGTTGCAGTAAAATTTAAGAACTGTTGTATGATTTGTACTGAAATTTTTATAAGCTAAATGGTGTTAAAATGATTTCAAACTACTTTTAAATGAAATATGAGTACATCTACTTCAAATTTAGCTTTGGAACCATGTTGAAATTCTTTATGGTTTGGAAATTATGCCTTTGTTTGTATGAAGATATCACTGTTGTGAGTTGCAGTGAATTTTCAGAACTGATGTATATCTTGTACTGAACTATTTACTAGACAAATGGTCTCTAAATAATCTCAAACTACTTTTAACGGAAATATGGTTAAGTCTAATTCAAAATTTATTATGAAACCATATTGAAATTATTTATGGTTTGGGAATTATGCCTTTGTTTGTATGTAGATGTCACTGTTGCGAGTTGCAGTGAATTTCCAAAATTGTTGTATAACTTGTACTAAACTGTTTACCCGCCAAATAGTATCCAAATAATCGTAAAGAACTTTTAAATGAAATATGGGTATGCCTACTTCAAATTTGGTATTGGAACCATGTTGAAATTCTTTATGGTTTGGGAATTATGTCTCTGTTTGTATGAAGATATCAATGTTGTGAGTTACAGTGAATTTTCAGAACTATTGTGTATTTTATACTGAAGTGTTTACTAGCCAAATGGTGTCTAAATGATTTCAAACTACTTTTAAATGAAAGATAGCTATATCTACGTCAAATTTGGTTTTGGAACCATATTAAAATTCTTTATGGTTTGAGAATTATGCCTCTGTCTGTATTAAGATGTCACTGTTGTGAGTTGTGGTGAATTTCGAGAACTATTGCATGTTTTGTACTGAACTGTTTACTGGCTATATGAACTCAAAATGATCTCAAACCACTTCTAAATGAAAGGAGGATGAGTACATTTTCAAATTGGTTTTAGGATTATGACTAAATTCTTTATGGACTGGAAGTTAGACTAAATCTTCTAAGAGGATATCATACGGTAAAATTTCTGTTATGTTATGAGTTATTGAGCATGCATGGCTGTAATGAAATATGCTTATGATATAACGAATGCTTATGAACTCTTGAATAATTATAATGAGACATGCTTAAGCATGGGTGAATGTTTATGGGATATGAATGTGCATGCTTGTAACAAGACCTGCCTATGATAAGAATGCAATACGAAACACTATGCTATGGGACACTTATCGGTAGTGGGATCTGATTTGATAAGAATGTGATACAAAACACTAAGCAATGAGACATCCATTGGTGGTGGGATATAACATGATAAGTACATGAAATGGAGTATTACGCAATGGGACATCCATTGGTAGTGTAGTATGAGATACTGAGACTATTATATGGGGTACTACGCAACGGGTCATCCGTTGGTAGTGTAATATGTTGTGATATAATAAGAATGTTATGTCGACAATTAAGATCTTTCCCCGACTCCCGATGATAGGAAGGGAGTTAGAATGTGAATATGAATGTTTGAGAGGGTCGTGCCCTCCAAATCTTTAAGAGCTCTACGCATTCGGTTACCCATTGATAGTGTAACGCTCTCTCGCCAGAAGGGCATAAGGAAATGGTCGTTTCTTGTAAGGCCACAATCTTTCAAAAGCCCCAAAGAGCGCTGGGGATTGTGTGTGTGTGTGAAGACATTACAAAATGGGTCATCTAATTGTCATTGTCCTCCCTCTTGAGTCAGGGTAGAAGTCACAAGTAATAGGATTGGCTGGACCTGATTAATAAGGCTTCTACTTCGGGAGTAAGCGCCACTAGGATTGTCTGTATGCACTATGTGTTTTGCTTGAATTACTAATCTGTTATTTTGATGAAAATATGTGATAAACTGTTAGCTCATGTATTGTATGATATTTTGACATCTGATTTACACTTCTTCTACCATTGCTAAAGAATTGTGCTACATGACTCCATGTTATGCCACCTGCATGAATCTTGGGGGATGGTTATAAATAGCATTGTATAGGCAACAATACATGATGTTTGATCTGTTTACTAGGCTTTATAGCTCATCCCTTTGACTTTCTTTATGTAGAATGATAGCTTGCGGTTTTTTAAAACGGGGGCTGGGCACTCGTGGCTGGCGGTTGAAGATCCGAGCTTGGCGAGAAAAGCTTTATTCAGTTAGGAGGTGTTTGATGGTGGTGGCCATATAGTTGTTTTGTTGAAAGTTTGTATTTTGTTCTTGGGCCTGTAGTGCCTTGGACATGATTGTAAGAAAGCTTTTTGGAGCCTGTATATATAAATTGGTTTTATTTTGTCCAGTTCTTTGTACCCTTGTGCTTGGGTTTTGTTTTCTTTTGTAGTTTGCTTTAATTCCGTCTTTTTAAAAGTGTCGAGCGCACTCACATCTGAGTAGCATTTGCTACCTCTGGTCGTGGTCTCGCACTCTGTTGCCCTTCGGCAAGTACGGTAGATGTCAAGAGGTGGGGTTGTGACACATTTTTTTTTAGGCAAGTCAGTGGGGAGAAGTCCTCCTACCCGTTTTTTTATTAATATTTTAAAATAAAAAAAGTTACAGGGGCACTTGTGATAAATCAAGAAGAAAAGTAAGGCAAATGAAGTCCTGAAGATGAGAACGCCAAATAGTTGCTTGTAAACGAGATGTGGCCCTCTTTGCAAGAATATCAACCATCATGTTGGCATCATGAAAAATGTGAGTGATGGACAACACATGATTAGAAAGACGTTGTCTACAATTTACTACACCATGCCATTGGGATGACAACTTGGTCCTTCTGTTGATGCCAAGTGAACTGTAGATCCTCAATTATCGCTTTTTTTGGCACATGGACTGCCCAAGATTTAGCATCAGCTAACTCCGGGGCATGAGATATGATATGTGTAAGCAATTGTTCTGTCCTGGTTAAACTTGATCGAAAAACTCTTTGATTATGCTCTATCCATAAAAATCATATAGTTGTAAAGAATAAAGAAAACCAAATATTAAAAAAACCATTGGATTTGAACCTAAAAGATAGCCAACTTCTCAACATACTAGGAATAGAAGAGCCATAAATAAATCGCTTGTCGCATCGCCATGCAAGAGATATCCATACAGTCTGTGAGAAATGGCAGAATAACAATAGATGACAGATACTATCATCACAGTTTTTACAAAACGGACATATAGGTGGAACCATAGCTATCCCACACTGTTGTAGGAGGGAGAAAGTTGATAATCGATTGTGAATAGCCAATCAAGAAAACCATTTCGCTCAAGGATGACATTTTGATGACCACAAGGTTCTAAAAATCGGCAGAGAAATATCCTTGTCATGAATAAACTCCCAAGCCTCTTTAGTCGAAAAAAACTTACTCTTCAGTCAAAAAAAAACTTACTTGCAGAATGAATCTATACCGGAAAATCTCTATGTGAATGTAATGGGAGAGTAAAGCTCTAAATCTTCTGCCATATCTGAATCAAAGGTACTAATGTAGGCGAGGGTAAGACCAAGACTGATGAGCACCACCAATATAATCAGAAACCTTTGGCATAACAACCTCAAGGTCTTGATGTATAGTCATATCATAAGAGTCCCATATTGACTTTTCTGATAGCCAAGGATCAGCTCAGAAATCCACAAGCCAACAATCTCCAATAACCAATCGCTAATTTTTTACCCTAATTTTTTACATGTTTAACTCGTCTAACCTTGCGAGAGATATTGTTACTCTCTTTTCTATTTTACATGTTAATACTTTTGTTTTCTCTATTAAATAAAAAAGGGTCAAAACTATTATACACTTTCTTTATTTTCACTATAAATATGAGAAAGAAAGATCCATTCTTTTATAATGATTTATACTTTAAATTTCATTTGACTATAAAATAAATATAATAGATAACAATTACACATAAATGAGATATGTTCTCATTATTTATATATTTTTTGATAAAATAATAAAAAACTATAATGTAAATACCACTATTTTTTTTGAAAGCTTAAAAAAATAATTTAAATTTTTTTTGATAGTTGTTCTTTTTTTTCCCGGTGGATCTTATCAATCCTATAACTCTCCATTCGATATCGCCAATCTGCAGATCCAACCGATTTGATTTTTGAGATGGACGATCCCGATCACCGACCGTTTTTTCAAACCTTGTCTCGTTTTGCTGGTCACTGCGAGAGAAGATGCGGGCCATTTGTCCGATCCTCATTCTACTGAGGATAAGGAGGGGTGGCCTTTCTCTGATATAGCACGCCTGTGTAGCAGTGGAGAGAGAGAGAGAGGGGCATTCGGTTCGTCTCATTTCTTCATGGCTTCAATCTTCACATCCACATCCTCTTCTTGGGGGTTGGCTTCTTCATTCTCAAGAAGACCCACATCCCTCCTTCCTCAAAAACATCGTCAAATCCACGTTCTCAATTCAAACCCAATCTCACTTTCTCTCTCTTCGCGTGTTTCTCTCTCTAGGCCTCCCCTTCTATCGAGAAGGCCTGCATCTGTCACCGTTGCTCCTCCTCCTGAGACAGAGGAGCTCACCGAGACTGAAGAAGAATCAGCCCAAGCTATCCAACCAGAAGCAGTAGCTCAAGTCCCAATAGGAGAAGACGTTTACGCTGTGGTTATGGTGAGTAGCTTTTTTCCACCACCATGCTCTCTCTTTCTCTCTCTCTTCTTTTGATATTTGGTTGTGATGCAGGTTGGGTCGCGGCAATACATTGTTTTCCCTGGACGGTTCATATATACTCAGAGACTCAAAGATGCCAATGTGAATGATAAGGTACGTAGTTGGATAATGGGTTCCATTTTCCATTCGTTCTGGTTTGTTTCAAGCTGTTGAGAAGTGTGGGGGGACCATGAAATGTGATGCTTATGTAACTGTGACCCATTTTACGTAGTCTGATTAGCATAAATTGCCGCAGAACATTAGCAATTTAAAATGTGGTTTGTTTTCTAGGTGTTGATTAGTGAATTGGACCTTGAGGCCGTTTGTATGGGGCATACCAGTTCTTCACAATGTTAGAGTATATTTTGTCCAAATTTTAAAAGGTACTTTGTCAAACAAGAAGAGTTTTTTTTCTGGTCAAAGCATGAGTTTTCCCTCAAAACATGAGAGCTACATGAGCTCTCTGTCTCTCTGTTTCAAGGGAAGCAGTTCACTCGAAATAAAATGGCAGGGAGGGTGTAGAGCAAGAAAGAGAGACAACAGCGAAAAATATGATGGCTAAAATTCCAGGGAATCTTTTGGTTAGGTATGGGTTGTCATTTGGATGTTGGGGTGTTTAATCCATTATGTGGGAGTTGGTTTCAATTCATAAGTCCAGCAAATTTTTCTGTCGATATGAAAACAAGGCCTGGATTGATTACTATACGTCTTTTTATCTAATTATTGTACATTTGGTTTGTGGGGTAGGTTGGTTTTCTTCTTGATTTTGCGATGAAGGTCAGAATGGCACTTGATGATGCCAACCAGGGTAGCCTTGTTGCTTGCTTCTCTTTACTGGGTTTCAAAATGGATGCACAGTAATGCAAAGTTTCTGTTTTATCCATAATGAATTTGTGACGAAGTGACTATAGTTGAGAAGTAATAGAAATTTAGAATTTCCCAAAAGAGAGAGAAAAAAGAGGGAAAAGGCCATCACTGGTCAACAGGGCAAGTGGAGAATGTTCTTAATTTACATGAGTAATAGAGATGGAGAAAGAGTTGTAACTCTTAGCTAGTCAATAGAGAAGGGGCATTCTTAGCTAATAAGAGAATGACCTTAAGTGACAATTGCTTTCTTGGTATGAGAAGCCTGTGGGATTTGAAGTGCTTTTCCACAAATTTAGGCGAGGGAGGAATATTTAATTGGGAAATTCTCATACAATGTTTCTGAGCTCAGATTAGCTTTAACTAGCATAGAATAGCCCCGCACAATGAGAGAAAGGGTATCCAAATAGATCAGGTTACAAAATAAAGCTTGAGGACAGATATTTATAATAAAAAAGGAGAAAAAATAGTCCCATATTAATGCTAGAAAAAGAGTACAAGATTGGAAATGATTATAAAGTTGAGCTAGGAGATCACTTATTGGGTTGGGGTTCGGTTTATTCAGTCCTGTTGATTTGAGCTTACTCTGTGCAAAAAACCAAAAATATATTCAGACATTTTTGTGATTTGATTCTTTCTCATTGAGTATAAATGGCCCAAGTGAGTTCGAGTGGACTTCATAAATGATTCAATTATGTCGAGGAATGTAGATTTCATCTTTTATTGCAAATCAAAAGTTGTAATTTATGAATGTATCAAGTAGGATATTCAATTGCCATTTCTTTTTCCAGCCTGGAGCATCTTCTTTTGCAGCCTATGTAGTACATGAAAGTATGAGAGTATACCCAGTGAATAAATGAGTTATCTAACCATGCTGGTTTGATAGAACTAGTTCTATTTTGCCTCTCAATGAGGTGTATGACGTACATGAGTAGACCTTCAGACATTTTGACTTGCTGCAGTAGCCCCGGTAGTATCTTCTAGTCTCTCCAATCTGTCACCCCAATTGTAATGTTGCCCTTCTTGTGTATGTGTGGAAGCAGCCTGATACCTTTGTTTCATCTTCGATAAACAATCGGATCCTAAGGAGCAACATCAGGCTGTTGCTCAGATGGAGGTTCCTCATCATAAAGATATTCAATATCTTCGTCGGGGTGATGAGGAACATCTTCATCAACAATGCTTGACTAACGAGTGTAACTAGTGGTGCATCCAAGTAGTACAACTTCTTCATTTTGCGTTATGCAATCCTGCTGATTATCTCGAACTATGCCCTTCTTGTCTCATTTTCATCTTGCTGTAAAATGGTTCTAGGTGGATTACACATCATCATTCCATCAAATGTGACATTTCTTGAGTTCAGAATGCATTTGAGTCTAGGGCTGTAACAGTGATAGCCTTTATAAACATTGCACTTCGGCTTTAGGAGAAAGTTTCTTCCTTTGACTCTAATCTATATGAACATAAACGTGGTGTCCAAAAGATCGACGAAATGAATGATCTGCATTCTTACCATAAAACATATCATAAGGAGTTCAGCCATTGAAAGCATTAGTGGGCAATTGATTTATGACATAAACAGCCGTGTGAAAGGTGTCAATCTATAGGTATTTTGGGACCCCGCTCGTGAGCATCAAGGAAAACGCAATCTCGCCAATATGGTGGTGCTTTCTTTCCGCTATTCAATTTTGTTGTGGAGTATGTGGGCACAAAATTTGTTGCTCTATCCCGAGAACTCACTTCCTCCATTACTACGAAAGAACAAATTTGGTTTACGAAAATGGTTCTTGTTAAGATTGGGTGAGGAGAGAGAGAGAGAGAGAGAGAGAGAGAGAGAGAGAGAGAGAGAGAGAGAGAGAGAGAGAGAGAGAGAGAGAGAGAGAGAAGAACGTAACGTAACGTAACGTAACTAACGTAACTAACTAACTAACTAATAACTAACTAACTACGTACGTACGTACGTACGTACGTACGTAC
>NW_006500144.1:1693855-1704323 GCF_000471905.2 Amborella trichopoda | reverse complement strand
AGAGAGAGAGAGAGAAATATTCAAGCACAAGTAAAATACATATATTTTTCACACACTATATACACATAGTGGCAGTTGACCTCAATATGCTTAATTTTTTCATGAAATACTAGATTTGAGGCAATATAATTTTTTTTGAGAATCGGTTAACTTTATAAATGAAGAAGAATTACATACTATTCAAGAAAGGGAAGGCAGCCCACAAACTGGGTGCTCAGTGTACATAGCGAGAGGGGGTGAGGAGAGAACAAAGAAAACAGAAAGAAGAAAGCAATAAACCAAAGCAAAGCAAGAAGAAAAAGAAAGAGAAAGTAAACTTAGAACTAGAAAACCTAGATAAGGGTATGAAGAGACACTGTAATTGTTTATCGAAGTTGGCAAGGCAAGAATGATTGCAATGCAAAACAGCAGTAGCTTGTAGCAGGGGCAGACTCAGAGCGGTGGCAGCAGCATCTAAAGAGGTAAACACTTGACACCAGCATACTAAAGGCCTGGTAAAACCTCTTCACTCTTGTACCACCCTATGATAGAACACTAAGCGAGGTGATGCATTGAGAGCGAGGGGGAAGCAATAGACATTTTAGACCCTCTCCAAGCTTCTTCCTTCCTAAGGTAGATCACAAGGCGAGCTGTTGTAGGGAAGTAAGGAGGAGAAGGCATTGAGAAAGAGGGGAGAGGTGTAGGTGATAAGAGGAGGGATACTTAAGAAAAGAGTAAGGTGGAGAGAAGAGATCAGGGTTGAAAAGTGGGAAAGCAACAACTGGGGATGAGAGAGCCAACAGAGAATTCCAATTATTTAAAAAGCAGTTGCTGGGGAAGTTAGCAAGAACATGGATAGTCTTAGCCCAATAGGAGATGAGGGAAGATAGAGGCGTCCGACCTACCCCTAAAGGTCCTGAAGTTCCTTTCCAACCAGGTGACCCAGAGAAGTGTAACCGCAGAAATTTGCCAGAGCTTCTTGCCAAGTTAGGGAAAAGGCGGGGTCAGAAGGGTGGATAAGAGGCTATGGTCGAAGGGTGGGGTTAGCCATTGAATACCAAAGAGGTTCAATAGTGAGGACTATATTGTTGAGCTATAGGATAGCATAAAAAAAGGTAGGGGATTGGGTTCCTCCTCCTAGAGACACATTATACATCTATTTGGTAAAGGTAAGTCATACCTCTGAAGTTGGTCAGGAGTAAGAGTTTTGTACTTTGTGAGGCACAGGCAAGGACCAACATTTATTCAAAATAGGGGAGGGGTTGAGATTTGGTGGCAAGGCCAGAAAGAAAGATGAGACCGAGAAAATGTCAGAGGGGTTTGGAGACCACAACAGGGAATCTTGATTCTGAAAAGTGCATAAAAAAGAAGAAAGAGACAAAAGGAGAGAGTTAAGAGGTAAAATTTCAGAATCAGAGAGGTTTCTCCTAACGATGGGTGTCCACTCAAGGCCAGAGTTGCCAAATTCACAATAATCCTTAATTAAGGCTTCCTTGTCAGGAGCTATATTGAAGAGGGAGGGGGAAACCTGATTGAGAGGAGCTTCACCAAGCCAGATATCAAGCCAAAACCTAATACGAAGTCCATTTCCCAACCTAAATCTAATATATCTGAGAATGTTAACTTTACTAGATGCAATGCATTTCCATGCACCAGAAGATCTGTGGGCAGGGACAATATAAATTGCTGCTTGATTATCACAATGTAGAGGAAAAGGAGTTGATACATTAACGCCCATCTCTTGAAGAAGAGAGCGGAGCCAATTATTTCACACGTAGCACTTGCCGTTGCTTGATACACGATTTATGCTGAAGATCGAGCTCCAACACTGTGCTTCTTACTCTTCCAAGTGACTAAATTACCACCCACTGTTATAAAGTAGCCATTGGTAGATCGTCTATCAAGACAACAACCAGCCCAATTTGTATCGCAAAAACCTTGTACATCAAGATGACCTAACTGGTATAAAGTAGCTCTCTCCCTAGAGAGGAATTTAAATATCGTAAAATGAGATAAACAACCTCCAAGTGCTCAGAGCATGCTGTGCTTACAGCATATGCAATGTTTGGCCGTTTGACAGTCAAATAAATAAGTCTACCCTCACTAATCTCTGATATACACCAAGGTTACTCAGAGGCTCTAAAAGTTGATCATACAGTTTGTGATTAACCTCTATAGGAGATTCTGCTCGTTTGGCTTTCAGCATTCCTGTGTCATTGAGGAGATCAAGAGTATACTTCCTTTGGGACAAAAAAAAATCTTTATTTAAACTTATCCACCTCTATTCTAAGAAAGTATTTCAATGGACTAAAGATCCTTGATGTCTAAAACACCGCCCAAGAATTCTTTCACTTTTTGAATTTTGTGATTACTATTTACTGTGAGCATAATATTATCCACATACACTATCAGTATTGTGGTAGAACAAGATTCTCTTTTAACAAATACAGAATGATCAAAATCACTCCTTTGAAATTTGAATTGACATATTGCCATGTTGAATTTTTTGAACCAAGCCCCTGAGGTGACTGTTTCAATCCATATATAGCTTTCCTTAATTTGCAGACCTTCCCTTTCTCTCCTTGAGGATAAAACCCAGGTGGTAATTCCATATACACTTCCTCTTGCAGATCTTCATGGAGGAAAGCATTCTTCATGTGTAGTTGGTGGATTTGCCATTTCCTATTTGCTGCAATGGATAAAAGTACTTGTATTGATTTCAACTTTGTCACAAGAGAAAAAGTCTCCTTATAATGGACCCCATATAACTGTGTAAAACTCTTAGACACCAAATGAGCTTTGTATCTCTAAATCGAACCATCTAGTTTGTGCTTCAAGCAATGTTTAAAAAAACGGACCGCCCGGCTCCCGAAAAGAATTTTTCGCACGTCTAGACCTGGGCGCCCCAACACGAGCGGCTGTACCTGGGCGGGCGCCTAGGCGGGCTAGGCGGGCGCCCAGGCGGGTGCCTAGCGCCCAGTTCTGGGCTGGCGCCCAACACAGTTTATGAATTTTTTTCTTTGAACTTCGCCCAAAAGGGCAAAGGGAGTCATTTTAACCCCCAAGTTTGTATAAAATAAGTTTAGGGGTTATTTTTCAACCCCAAACTGAAAAAAGAACAAGAAACCCTCAATCTTAAACTTATTTATGAGAATCTAAAGCAATTGCTGAGAATTGAAAGTACTTCTTGTGGATTGAAAAAGTTTGTTTTCTGATTGAAATTATTTTTGGGGTGCTATTGGTGGTATTAGAAGACTTTTAAATTGATTCGTAGCTCGACTGAGATAGCCAACTTTGAAGATCAGAGATTGGGTAGAAAAAGTCAGTCTGTAATCTTTATTTGAGATTTATTTTTCAATTTGAGATGTCTTTTGTGGGCTCTACTAGGGGTGGAGATCCTGGATGGAAATATTGTGTTAACCCAGATAAGAATGACAAAAATAAAATTATGTGCAATTTCTGTGGACATGTTTCTAATGTCGGCATAAATAGATTTAAGAAACATCTTGCCGGTATTAGAGTTGATGTCACCCCATGTAAGAAACTGAAGAAGAGGATGATGAAGAGGGGTAAGAAGAGATAGCTATGGTTGGTACTCAGAGCTCTAAGACCAAGGGGGCTTTTGAGTCTAAGAAGGCTCGTACGAGAGGGCTTATAGATAGTTTCTTTACATCTAGCCCTGAGACAGTAATTGAGAAAGGCAAGGGAAAGGGGAAAAAACAGGTGACAATTGACAATAGGTTTAAAAAGGAAGATAGAGCCAGGGTGATTCAGTATATTGCTCGGTGGTTTACCATGCGGGCATTTCTTTTAACACTGCTAGTTTGAATATCTTCCATACAATGTTGGAAGCAATTGGGCAATTTGGGCCAGGTTTGAAAGCTCCAACTCCTTATGAGATTGGAGATCCACTACTGAAGAAAGAAGTCGAGTACACTAATGAATATCTCAAGACTCGTAAGGAGGGATGGGCTAAATTTGGGGTTTCTTATGACAGATATGTGGAGTGATAAGAGGAGTAACATGAATTTATTAGTAAATTGTCCTGTGGGTACAGTTTTTTTACGCTTAATCGATGCTTCCAATGATGTTCATGATGCACATTATATATTTTCTTTCATTGATAAGGGTATTGAGGAGGTTGGGGAGGAACATGTAATTCAAGTGGTCACAGATAATGCTGCTCCCAATCTAGCTGCAGGACAAAAGAGGCCTCGCATATTTTGGTTTCCTTGTGCTGCACATTGCGTAGATCTTATGCTTCAGGCAATTGGTGAATTGCCTCCTATTAAAGGAATTATTTTTAAGGTTAAGGAGGTTACAATTTTCATATACAGTCCCATATTTACCTTTAGCGTGATGCTCAAGTTTACAAAAAAGAGAGAGCTAGTGAGGCCTAGGGTCACTGGATTTTCCACTGCCTACTTTAGTTTACAAAGCATGTATAAGAGGAGGATCGCTTTAAGGTTTATGTTTGCTTCAGAGGAGTGGAGTAGGTGTAAGTGGTCTAGAGATGCCAAGGGAAAGAAGACACGAGATATTATTCTTTCGAAATATTTTTGGCGTGGGGTGAAGCATGCAATATTAGTATTTCTTCCCTTGGTGAAGGTCTGGCGCTTGGTTGATGCTGATAAGCCCTCCATGGGCTTTATATATGATGTAATGGAAAGGGCTAAGAATGAGATTGCAGAGAATTTGGGGGATGATGCAGCGAAGTATGCCCCAATTTGGGAGATTATAGATGATAAATGGAATAGGCAGCTCCATAGACCATTGCATGCAGCGGGTTACTACTTGAACCCCAAATTCTTTTATGCAGATGCAGATATTGAGTCAAAAGGGGTAATTATGGATGGTTTTAATGAGTGCCTTGAGAAATTAGTTCCTGATCCAAATGTCCAAGATAAGATATCAATTGAAGAGCTAATTTCTTACAAGTGTTCTTTGATGTCATTTGGGAAAGATATGGCATTAAGGCAGAGAAACAAAGACGAACCAGGTAATATTCTTTTGACTTATGTACTTTTGTTTTATAAAATATAATTTATAATTTTCTTTCTAGTTTTGATAATGTTAAATACCTAAATTAATTATAAAGGTTGCCCACATATTGCAGCCCAATGGTGGAGACAACATGGGAGTAGCGCTTCAAACCTCCAGAAGATGGCTATGCGGATCTTGAGTTTGACAACTACCTCTTCTGGTTGTGAGTGCAATTGGAGTTCGTTTAAGATGGTATTTTACTATTTTACTATTTTAAAGGAATAAAATTTTATATGCTTTTTTTGTTTATAAGTTCATATTCATTTTGTAATATAGATTCATAAAAGGTAAGAAGATCATAGACTTATAGTAGTTACTTATGCATTATTTTTCCTTATAGGTGCATACAAAGAGAAGAAATAGGCTTGAGCAAAGGAAGCTCAATGACTTGGTTTTTCTTTGAGAGAATCAAAGGCTCGAGGAGAAAAAAAACCAGCCAAAGAAGGACCCTATCTCTTCGAAAGACATGGAGAATGCTTCAGATTGACTAGTTAGTGACCCTGGTACTGAGGAGGTCTTCCCTGGAAGGGTTTGACATGGGAAATGGTCGAGGAGGCTTCAGGGCAAGCTTATGATCCTAGGAGGGCCACTCGAGCAACTTCTTCTGCTGCTACTTCACGGAGGGAGATAGAGGAAGAGGAGGCAGATTCAGAAGAATATCTGGAAGAAGAGGAATATGTTGAAGAGGGTGATGATTCTGATGATGGCCTCAATTCTGATGTAGATGAAAGCAATGAAGATGATGATTCTGATTCCTATTGATGTCTTAATTGTCTTCTCTCTTCTTTTGAAGTAACTTTAATACTTTATTGCAGCATCTTGGTTTGGGCTTTAGACATTTGGAGTCTGAACGATTTTTATTTAGTTATGTGGTTTGTAATTTTTTTGCCTTTTTGGAATATTTTGTTGTGTGGTTTACTGGTTTTTCTATAGTTTTGGAAGTCAGTTTGTTGATGACTTGGAGAGTTGGAGACTTGGAATCTTGGATGTTATTATGGTTTATTTTATGGATATCGAATATGCCAATATGGAGAATTTCTGAATTTGAGAGTTGGAGACCTTACAGTGGCCTATTAGACCTTTAAATGTTTTGTATGGTTCAAATTTTGGAATAATTACAAATTTTGACACAAATATATGCATATATGTGCATTTGGATAACAAATATATAAAAAAAAACTAAGAATTTGCACTGCAGGGCGCCCGAGGTTCTAGGCGCCCACCTAGGCGTTGGGCGCTGGGCGCCAGGCAGGCCGCCTAGGGGCCACCTAGCGTTTTTTGAAACCTTGGCTTCAAGGTATACACCCACATGCATCCTACTACATGTTGTCTTTTTGACAGATCAATTACATCCCAAGTTCGTTGCTTCTCTAAGGCAATCAGTTCCTTTCCACTGTTGTTGAGCCAATGCATCTGCAACTTTGGTGGGAATAGAAATACAGGAAGTAGAGCAAAGGTATGCACAAAAAGAAGGTGAAAGTGAAGCATAAGAAACAAATTTACTAATCATATGAGAAGTACAATTCTTTTTTTCTTTTCGTGTTACAATAGGTAAATTGGATTCAAAAGGTATAGAGGTATGAGGAGAAGAAGTGCCCAACGAGTCAACAAGTTGAGGTTGATGATTGATCATTTACATCAGACTTTCCCATGTTCTTTTTCCAGGTTTACACTTTCAATAGTTTCCCAGTAGATTCCACCTAATCCTTAGTTGGATTACTGAAACTATTTTTGATCGCTGGAAGAGGAATAGGATTTTCAGGTGGCATAATGGATATTGAACCTCTTTGGGAAGAAAAGTAGAGTATATTCTCAAAGAAGGTAACATCCTTTGAAAGTAACACTAGTATCGTTTATGAGATTTTGAGTATCCTAGGAACACGCATCTGGTAGATCGAGGTTCTAATTTATTCCTAGCTGGCCCTAGTGTATGCACAAAGCAGACAACCAATAATTTTTGGTGGAAGAGAGAACAAAGGAAGTGTATGGTGAAGTTTGAACAGGTGTAGCCATTCTATTGATCATATAGGTAGTAGTAAGAACTGCTTCATCCCAATATGTCTTAGGGATCTTCATTCCCGTTAAGATGCCTCTCACCACTTCTAACAAGTGTCTATTTTTCTGTTCTGCGACACAATTCTATTGTGGTATATAGGAACATGATGTTTGAGTTTCTATACTACGTTACCATGTTTCTGAAAATAATTCTTTATTCCATGGTTTAGATACTCTTGTGTATTATCAGAATGAAAAAGTTTTATTTGGGTCTTAAACTGGGTCTGAACTATTTTGTGAAATGTTTTTACTATTGAAGGTACTTCATCTCTACTTTACATAAGATATATCTAGGTATAACGAGAGTGTTCATCAATGAATGAGATAAAATACCGACATCCATAAATAGAAGTAACAGGAGCAGACCCCAAACATCAGAATAAACAAGATGGAAGGGCTTAGAACTTATATTTTCACTTGTAGAAAAAGAGGTCCCACAATGTTATATATCTAGGTATAACGAGAGTAGTCATCAATGAATGATATAAAATATCAATATCCAAAAATAGAAGTAACAGGAGTAGGCCCCCAAACATCAGAATAAGTAAGATGGAAGGGCTTAGAACTTATATTTTTACTTGTAGAAAAAGAGGTCCCACAATGTTTAGACAATTGACAAATCTCACATTGTAACTAAACATTCAAAGAAACAAACTTATTTGGAAACAACAACTTTAAGGATTTTACAGACATGCGGCCTAAAAGGTTGTGCCACAAGAGGACTTGCTCATGACCACGAGACTTAGTGGTAAGAGCAATAGTAATGCATCCCTTGTTGAACAGGTATAACCCATTGTCTTCACGACCACCACCAATTGTCTTCCTCATTTTCGGGTCCTAAAAAAGACAATGTGAGGGGTAAAATGTGGCATTGTAATCTAGTTGTTTTGTTAGGGTGCTAACAAAAAGAAGGTTGGAAGGAAAAGAAGGCACATGTATTATAGAGGGTAAGGAAAAGGATGATGAAAGTTTATATGTACCACTCCTAGAGGCACTAGTCATGGATCCATTAGCAAGTTTAACTTCACAAGAAGTAGAAAAAGACAATAAACTGACTTTCTTACCAGTCATATGGTCAGTAGCCCCTAAATCAGCTGGTGTTGTAAATCTTTGATGACCTGATCTCTTGGACTGGATAGATTGTGTTGGGTGGCTAAGGTTTCCTCCTGTCACTCGATACAATATGGACACTTGCGTTCCGTAGTTTCAGTCTCAAGTGTGGATGCAAGTCCCAACAATGCTCTCGGGTGTGTCTCCTCTTCCCATAATGGCAGCATTTGACTTTCTTCTCTTCGGCTGGAGATAGTGGAGCATGATTTGGTCTCATACCCACTTTTCCTTGCTTGAAGCTTGTTGCAAAGGCTGATCGTTCATGATGGATGCTTGAGTTTTGTCCTTCTGCAATAACTTTTCTATTGGCCTCCCCCATTACATAATTATAGATAGATTCAAGAGAGGGCAATTTGTCCTTTCCTAGAACCTATACTGCCTGTGTAGAACTCAACAATCCTTCTTTGCTCGGACTGTTTTTTAATGTCATATTGTCATCAACTGTGGGATTAATAGGCTAATAGTGGTCTAGTTCTTACCGCTTTTGCCTTAGTATCCCAAATTACTCTTCCACAGTCATTTCTCCTTGCTGCAAATTCGCCATTTCACGATGCAATTGGTAAATCCTGGCCTTATCATTTTGTTGTGAGTATGTCTTGGCTACCATCTCCCATATATCCCTTACAGTCTTAAGAAACAGCAGCCCCCTGCTGATACTTGATTGCTTTGGAATGAAAGAACCAGGCCATTATTGTCAAGTTCTCATTTTCCCATTCATCATGAGATAGATCATTTGTTGGAGACGCTCTCACTTTTCCTGTGATGTAACCCAATTTCCTCTGGCTTCCTATGAACATTTTGACAGATTGGGACTATTCTGAGTAGTTTGTCCCATCTAGCTTAACTGCAGTAATCATCAATCCTGGGTGGTTAGATTGACTACTTTCCATGGAAATATTATGCTTGATTTCTAACATTTTCCTTCTCTCTTGAACTAGGAACTGTAAGGCCCCCCCCCCCCCCCCCCTCCTCGGCCTGTTTAAAGGTACCAATTCCTTAGTTTCAAGTGTGAGGTTGCTGGAAATGTGGGATTGCTGGAAATATGAGGTTGTTGGAAATATGCGGTTGTTATTGGTAAAAGAAAGTGAGATGATCTTTCTGAATATACAAGGTTGCTAATACACCACATCTTAACGCCCAAGAAGGAAGAAAAATCATGATTCTAGGGTCACCGGAAGTACTAGATATCCTAGGGTTTCAAGCCCTGCTCTGATACCATGTTAAGATTTGGGAAGAAGAGAGAAATAGAGAGTAGGATTCAAGCACAGGTATATACATATATGTTTTTCACACTCTGGACATCGTAGGGAAATGTGCTTTATATATACAAATATTCCTATGGGGGTTACACTATGGGTAGGTTAGCATGCAAAAGAATTACAACCATTACAACAGGAGTTACAATCGCTGTTACAGCAGGTTCTAATGGGAACGAGGTCCATTATTTATACGAGTTGTGGGTTTTAATGGGCATGAACCTATAACACCATAACAACCATTTCATGAGGCCCATTATGTATAGGAGTTACAGCTGTTACATAGGTTTTAATAGGCATGAGCCCATACCAGTTGCTACAGTTCTCAATAAAAATTTTGAACTATATAAATGTTTTTGAATACTTGAGATTATTCCTTTAGGAAATAAATCCAAGTTTCTTTGCGAAAAATCATCCACAAAGATCACATAGTATATGATATGAAGAACATGCAATTGGTGCATGTTTCCATACATCAGAGTAGATTAATTCAAGAGGTGAGGAAGCTCTTTTATTAGAATTTGAAAAGGGAATTTGGAAATGTTAGCCCAACTGTCAAGCATGACGAAAAGAAAATTTTTGCCTCTTAGATAGTGATGGGATTGAACCTTACCTATGATCCATTTCCTCCAAGTAATTCCAAAATCCATAAGCCTCATTATTTCATACAAATATACCCAGGCAGCATGATCGTATGGCTAAAACAAAAATTGATTTAGAGCTCTTAAAGGCTTCGATCCCCTGTCCACCAAATGGATGGCCATCTTCACTGAAAATGCTGGACTCATTTTCTCCCTTTTTTGTGCACTTTTTTTCTGTTTTGGATCTTGATTGCCTAGAGGACATCTGCATGTGTAAACTTTGGAGCACAAGAAATTCTTCCAAGTCCAATGGGTTAGGATCCCCTAGCTATATAGTTTTGAGCTAGCTGACACTGTAGCGGTCTTTTTCAATGTGAATCAAATCTTTTCCTGATATCCTAATATATATATATATATATATATATATATATATATATATATATA
>NW_006500144.1:1631302-1689728 GCF_000471905.2 Amborella trichopoda | reverse complement strand
AAATGGGCAATTTTGTCTTTTCTTTTTAAAAAAATGTGTTATGAAGTTGAAAACAAACATTTGGGTAATAATATAAAGTTTCATCCATTTTCGTAATAGCAGGAAATATAACGGATATTTACGTAGTTTTCCCATAAAAAAAAAAAATTGAAACTACCCTTCTTAAGTTAAATCATTATAAAAATATCCATTAAGTCCCTTCACTTAAAACATAAAAGATCGCTAAAGTACCCCTAACTTTAATTAACGCATTGGAAGTAATTAGAAATATGTAAAAACAACAATAAACTAAAAATAAATTCCTTCAAAAAGTCGGCCTTTGCATCGTGGATCTCCTTACGATATTGGGATGTAGATCATAAAGGGGGGCGTTAAAGGATGGATTGATTAGGTCAAAAGGTTCATGGAAACTTTTCTGATTAGTCAGGATTGTCAGGTGCATCATTCTTTCCACCAACTGGGAAGAACTTGACCTCGAGTTCGGCTCTTCTCAATTCAGCTAGAAGGTTGATCTTACAGGCATTAGTCCCCATCTTCTTTGGCACCCGAAATAGTCCAATCTTCCTATCATTCAGCTTCTTGTATTTTCTCATAGGATGCCTATCTTTCTGTAGATGAACCATCATTGAATCGCCCACTCGAAAAGTTTTGAACGCCTATGTTTATCTGCAGCTTCCTTGTACTTGGTAGTAAAAATATCCAAATTAACTCGAACCTAGTAATGGACATCCTTCATGTTCTCGATCATAAGGTCAACATCAAAGTGTCCCTACCCATTAGCTGGTAGAGGAGTCAAATCCAGCATATGGGTAGGATTCTACCCATACACGACCTCAAATGGACTCTTGGCGGGAATTGTTATAAGTGAACTTGGTTTGTAGCAAAGCCAAATTCTGATGTCTTTTCTTGTCATCCACTATGCTCCGGAGTAGGTTACCATGGGTTTGATTAACCAACTTAGTTTGACCATCAGTTTGTAGATGATAAGCACTGCTAAACTGTAGCTTGGTACCCATATTGCATCATAAAGTTCCCCAAAAGTGACTGAAAAACTTGGTATCCCTACCCGATATAATCATTTTGAGAATCCCATGAAGTCTCACTATCTCACAAAGATATAAATTGGCCACATGAGTTACATTTAGAGTCTTCTGGCAAGTAATGAAGTGTGTCATCTTTGAAAACCTGTCAACCATAATAAATATAGTGTCCATACCTCGTTCAATCCGCAAAAGACCCAACGCGAAGTCCATGCTAACATTCCATGGTGCATTGACATTGGGAAGTGGACAATATAGAATTTTAACGCTGGTCCTTGCAACTTGACACATTCTGGATTTCTCCACATGCCTAGCCACATCTTGACTAAGTTTGGGCCAATAGCACTTAGACTCCACCAATGCGATTGTTTTGTCTAGCTCAAAGCGTTCCCAAGGCCCCCACCATGTAGCAAATCTCTGCAAAATCGTCATCATCAGTATACAAGTCACACAGACAACCTTGTCACCATAGCTGCCATAGTGGTAAAAAATGACGCTCTTCGACTTAAGGAATCTGCAACTTTATTCTGATTCCAGGCCTTGTGACGAATCACGAAGGTGAACTCCTACAAATATATCACCCACCTAGCTTGTCGGCTATTTAGCTTATACTGCCCATACTTCAGTGCCTCGTGATCTTAAAATAAAAGAAACTCATGTTGAAAAATATATTAATGCTAGTGTACTAAGTTTGAATGAATACATAAAATTCTATGTCATATGTGGTGTACCATCAACGTGTATCATTGAGCTTCTTGCTAAAATATGTGACGAGTTTACCCTCTTGGCTCAAAATAGACCCAATACCAACATGTGAGGCATCACATTCTAGTTCAAACATCTTATCAAAGGCTGGCAATCCTAGCACGGGTCACTCAATCATGGCTTGCTATATCCTCTCAATGCTTTTTTCTTTTTCTGCATTTGTATGAAAGAACCCTTACTTCAAAGAGTTAATGAGTGGTGCTATGATGGTGTTGAATCCTTTAATGAACCGTCCATGAAAAGTGGCCAGACCATAGAAACTACTTATGTCATGGACTGATGTAGGGGTTGGCCATTCTCTTATGGCTGCTGCCTTTATCTCACCCACGCTGATTCCCTTAGAGAAAACCACAAAACCCAAGAAAATTAAACTGTTGGTCATGAATTCACACTTTTTCAAATTTGCATATAGTTGCTTCCTTCATAACAACTCTAGCACAAGCCTTACATGGTCCATATGGGGCCTTTCAATAGAGGATATCATCAAAGTATACCACCAAACTTTCCTATTTATGGCTTAAAGACTTGGTTCATGAGCTTCATCAAGGGTCCAATATTGTTGCAAAACTACCACATCTTTAATTGATTGGCTCAATCCATTCACATACTTGGCAATAGACTGCTCCTCCTGCTCGAACACATCACTACGGGCAGTCAAAAGGTGAAGCTTATATGTGTATTTGTCTACCGATCTCTCTTCTTAGCACAACACATGTATCTTTTGATATAAGGTTTGTAAATAATTTTTAGGCTGGTACTTTTCCTTTAATTTCCTTTTCATCGCCTCTCAAGAATTTAATTTTGGGCTTTCCCATTCTCTCTTGCATTGTTGTCGGTTGTTCCCACCATACCAAAGTACATTTCTTCAATTTAATGGCAATAAATTTAACTGCTTTGCTCTCTAGCACATCCTTGTAATAAAGGAAAATGCTTCTATATGACCCTAACAACATATGAGTTATATGGGACCCCCACTTCATAGTTGTTCGTTTTGAATCAAATGGATTCAATTATCGATACCACAATGTCACGCCAAACATTGTTTTATTTCTCTTTTTTTTTTCTACAAAACATTTGTACATGAAATTTTGGGTGTCCCATCATAAAATTAGGGCGAACTTGGAAAAAATACAAAAAAATATTTTCTATAAAAATAAATAACCAAAATGCCACTGCAATTTTCAGGGGTTTCTTGGTAATTTTTTATCCCCTTAAATATTTTTTATTATTTTTATTAGGTGCGCCCTGTCAGATCTATGCATGCCTCAAATTTTGCTTCAAAATTATTTGTAGAATAAAAATAAATAATAAAAAACTATGAGTCATCTGATCAAGATCTGATGGTTAAGAGCTAGCTTGTGACATTGGGACTCAAGCCATCTCAGCCATTTACTCGGATCTAACAGTTGAGACCAAAGATCACATATACTATATATGTGGGTGGGTTCACATAGAAAGCTTTCCCTTGTACTAAAAAGACCTCTCTACCATGTTTAATCAGTCAATAAAGTCATTGGGCTGCGACTTTCTTTTAAATTTGGAATATCTAAGTTTAAATCTATGGAATTTTAGTGTCACCCATACCTCCAATCGTATTCCTCTTCGCTCAACTCATCCAACAGAGCATGATAGTGAAAGGGGTTTACTCAACATCATTTTGGACAGACAACTTCATCTCACCGATGATCGATACCTGCAAGCCGCCTCGTAAGTTTTTGAACTTGTTGTATCAGGTGCTCCATCTCCTAATCCCTCTCATCACAACGTAGATCCATACAGATACCCTTGCCTTGGCCTCTTCTTACTACCATAGATTCACCGAAATCACAAGGCTTAGACTGAGAACCAACCAAATCAGTTGAAACCATCAAGGTCTAGGCTGAATTGGTGAAATTTGGCTTAAAATCAATATTCCCTAGACTTGTTGTTGGTTCCTAGTTTTGTTGAAGAAAACCTAGGCTCTGATACCAATTTGATGCAGAAAAATAGAGAAATGAGGCAAAAAACAGTTCAATAACTATCCTAATAACTCAGATTTGAGTGGATCTAGCTTCCTTGCACAAAAAAAGTGACTCCAAAACCCTAGATAGGATTTGTTGGAATTACTCACAAGCTGTTTTTATTGTTCACATCCCAAAGTGTTAAAAATAGTAACACCCTAGTTTTTTTTTAATTATTATATTAGAATTAAAAAATACCAAAACTGACTCCACTTAAGTTAAAATATTATAAAAATACTCACAAGTTGTTTTTACTTAAAATAAAGCATAAAAGATACGTAAACTGCTCCTAACTTTAATTAAAATACTATAAATAACTTGTAAACTTTAAAAACAATAAAAAACTAAAAATAAATTCCTTAAAGAAGTCTGTCTTCTCTTCTTGGATCTCGTTGCAAGCTTGAGTTATAGATCATTCATAAAGGGGTCGCCAAAAGATGGATTGATTGAGTCAAAAGGCTCATAAGAATTTTCTTGACTAGTCAAAAGACTACTAGGTGCATCTAATTCTATAGTAATAGGAGACATTCAATTCAGATGGCCAAAAGCTATGACGGTTTGCACCAAAATCGATCACCCAAACTTTGGGCTTGTGTTTCCCGCCCCAAGTCATGGTTCGGCACTGTTGGAGTGGCATTTAAAGTAAGAGTCTATTTGTGGTTTGAGTGGTCCCTTGGATACCACTTTAGATCCCCTCAATTCCAACGAGACAAAAAATGGTTTCCATGCCACCTGCAAAATAATGCATTTTGATAGAATTCTAACATGTTGATAAAAAATGCAAGTTGCATCAAAACTAACGGTTATTTCTCAAATAAAAATATATACGAAGGGACCATTTTTTATATATTTTGGATATAAAGAGGTCATAATCACTTTGATTTGAGGATGTCATAATTACTTTTGTCCATCAGGTTTTAAATTGGTTGGTTGTAAGAATGTCATTGAATAGATAAATTTAAAAATAAATTTTTCGAACTTTATGACATATCTTAAATAATCCAATTTAATACTTAATGGTTAGAAGTAATTGTGACTTCCTCGTACCAAAAATAAACGGTATCATAACATACAATCCCTCGTCAAATTTCAAAAGGGAGTACTTTGAAATGGCAAGTCATTCTTTTACAAGGCGGTCCCTTATCTATAGGACTAAGCTTGAGGCTTGAGCTAAACATTAGCAAGAGCCATTCTCTCTATCCTACAATCATGAATAGGAAAGTTCTGTGCTACTATTGTTTGGGATCCAATTGGTTTGCTATCAACTCCTGACTGTCTCATGTCATCATCATGTACGTCCCCTATTTTGACTTTGAACAGGGGAACAACACATCGAAACCATTCCTGTCGATGCGTGACAGTTGTGAAAATGCTGGCAGACTGTCTAAGCTATTGTCTATACACGCTTACAAGGAGATATAGGCTATTTGTCTATTCACCCCAAAAACAAAAAAGGCGAGCTGTTCAAGAGTGGTTTGATCATAAGTTGTCTATTCACCCATAGAAAAGACGAGCTGTTGAAGGGAGGTTAGACTAATTGCAAGCAATTCCCCTAAAAAACAGACTAGGAAAATTTACAAGTATTGAGATCAATCGAGTCTTCTTAGACACATTTGATGACATTGGAGTGATATAGAAAAGATTCCCATGGTCCCTGCACAATACGAGGAATAACAATGCTTTAAAGCCTAGAATTGGGTCCTGGATGGGGTCTTCAGCAAACAGGTCCCGATCGTCTAATTCCCCTGGGTGAAAAAAAGACTACAAGATTAAAAATATTTAAGACTTAAATTAGGTGAGAATCACTCAATTCTACTTCGGAATCTCTTGACATAACCGCCCAATTCCCTAACAAAATAGGGCGGTCCCTATTGAATCAGACAGATTCCCAATCCTTCAAAGGAGCCAAGTTGGAGTGAATTTGATCCCGATCACCAATTATTGATCTGGATAGATGTTTCAAAACTTGTCCAGCTTTATATGTACTGGAAAAAACATCTTATCTTCAACCATGCCAAACATGCAAGAAATGAATCATGCATTGGTCAAGTCTTGTGAATAGATGTAAGGGCAATTCATTGAATATTTAGTGGTCACCTACTGCAAAGCCGAGGTAACCGTATATTTAATGGCTACTCCAGTCACTTATTGAAGAAACTCTCATCACATGTAGGCCCTACTGTTTATTTCAATGAAAAATTTTAGTTCCTCCGATTGCTAACAGTATCGAAGCATCAAAGAACATGAGATGGAAGAACCTCTGATAGTTCCTCCGATTGCTATGAGACCACCAAGTGATGATGCTGATGATGAAATTCCTGTACTAGATGACTTTGAGAGATATGATGACTATGAAAATGTCGATGATGGCACGTCCTTAGTGATCCGACCTTTGGAAGTTGGTAATGTTTTGGATGCAATTAATGTGCGTTACAGTGACTCTCTTGATGCCATTACAAATATCCTAAAGGAGGAGCATAAAAATGAACTAGAAGAAAGGCTTATTGGGAGCAAAATTTAGAATTCCAAGAAGAAAGGATGGCTTCAAAGAGAACTTGACAATTTGGTATGTCATATTAACTATGATCACGGTGAGGTAAGTGCTTGTTCTCGCACACAGTTTGAATCTTTACAGCCTATGTTTGCTGGTCCTTCAAGGGTCACCAAACATAGAGATGGTTACTAGTCTGTATGAAAGTGTTATGTTGGAATGTTAGGGGACTCAATAGTGCTCAACGCAAGAGAGATGTTATTTTTTTTTGCAGAAAGGAAAGACCTGATCTCTTACTTCTCCAGGAAACTAATTGGAGGACCCGACTCTTCGCATTGCTAGACTGGTTTGAAGAAACAGTTCTTTGGATTTTTTTGGAGTAGATGCTTCTGGTTATTCTAGTGGTATTTGGGTCCTCTGGGACCGTTTGGTTTTGAGTGCTTAACAAAACTTTATTTCAAGTAGACACATTTCGATTGTTTTCCAAGGGCCTTTAGATAAGTTTTCTTGGTGTTTATCAGTGGTATATGGGTCTAACAGAGCTGTTGATAGATCGACTTTTTTTGAGAAACTAGCAAATATTCAGTTAAATTTAAATGTGTCTTGGTTGGTTTGTAGTGACTTTAATATTATTAGATGGTCAAGTGAATTTACATCTTCTCTTCCTATGTCTTCTTGTATGAGATTATTTGAAGATTTTATAAAACAGCATGAATTGATTGATCTTCCTTTTATTGGGGCTAACTATACCTGGTCCAATCATAATTTACACGAGATCTATTGCTTTTGCTAATGCAAGGAAAATGGTTAACTCAATTCAAAGCCTCCGTATTGAAGGAAGAGACTGTGACAACATGTCAAAGGTTGAAACGGCACTGGTTGATCATTTTAAGAGTTCTTATGAGGCCGATAGTGGGATTCAACTATCCATTCAAGATCTACCTTTTGCTAGGTTGCCGTTAGAATGAGCTCAGTGGTTGGACAGAAAATTTGAAGAGCAAGAAATCAAAGATGTAATCTTTGGCTTAGGCAGAGATAAGGCTCCTAGCCCAAATGGATACCCAATGGTTTTTTTTTTAATCTTTTTGGGATATTTTGAAAGATGATATTGTTCAATTATTAGAAGAATTTTATCAGAGAGGTAAAATTAATATCGTCATGAATTCCACTTTTATTGCTTTAATTCCAAAGAAAAATGTCATTGCAGAAATAAAGGATATTCAGCTTATTAGTCTTATTGGTAGTCTATATAAAATCATAGCAAAGATTATAGCCAATAGACTGCGCCAAGTGATTCACATGATTATTAAAGGACCACAATGAACATTCTTAAAAGATAGGCAAATTATAGATAATATTTTGGTTGCACAAAAATATATCCACTCAAGAATCAATGATGAAAAATCGGGCTTTATTTGAAAGCTAGATTTTGAGAAGGCATATGATAAGGTTGATTGGGGGGTATTACAAAGTATCATGGCTAAAATGAGTTTTTGTTCAAGGTGAAGATTGTGGATTGATGATTGTCTGTCTTCTACCCATTTTTCGGTTCTTGTTAATGCTAAACCAATTGGTTTTTTCAAATGATCAAGAGGATTGAGACAAGATGATTCATCATTTTTATATATTTTGGTAGTTGAGAGCTTTAGTGTCATGCTTAATGAATTGACAGTGTAGATGATCATATCAGGTGTTAATATTGGTCATAATGGTATTATAGTATCACATTTACAGTATGCTGATGATACCATTATATTATGTGATCCTACGGTTAAGGAAATCACTTGCCTATAGATTTTTTTGAAAAATGTAGAACTCTCAACTGGACTTAAAGCTACTTTGAGTAAAACCAAGCTCATTGGTATTGGTTGTCCGTAAATGGTTGTGTATTAAGAATCACACACTTATTAGGTTGTGGGGTTGAGTCCTTACCTTGTACTTATTTGTGAATTCCCTTAGTGGATTTAAAGCCTTCAAGATCAATTTGGAATCCGGTGGTGGAGAGATTTGACAAGAAACTGAACACTTGGAAAGCTAATCTTTCTATGGGGAGAAGATATACGTTGATTATATCCACTTTGTCCAACCTCCCAGTATATTTTATGTCCTTATTTAAGATGCCAAAAAAAGTTGAAAAGTAACTAGAGAGAATTATGAGAAATTTCTTGTGGGGAGATGACATAAGAAGGAAAAGACTTCATCTTGTGAGTTGGGAAAAAGTTGTAGACCAATGAAAGAGGGAGGATTGGGTGTTAGGAGATTGAAACATATGAACTCGACACTTTTAATAAAATGATGGTAGATGATCCATACGCAACCTGAGTCTTTTGGAGCGCTTGTTCTGAGAGATATAGATAAAATAGATTTGAACTTTGGCCCAATTAAAAGTCTAAAAAACAAGGCAAGTTTGTCCCATGTTTAGAGATGTATTGACTATGAGAGATCTGTTTATTTATGTCAATTCTGAAAAATAGTGGAAAATGGAGAATTTACTCTCTTTTGGTTTGACAAATGGATTGGAGATGAGACATCGAGATACCTTTTCCCTGACGTTTTCTCAAAAGCTTTAAACCTACTAGCATCTGTCAATGAGGCCAACGAGGGTGTTTATACTAAAAGTGTTTGCCCATTCCTTGTAAGTATAGGAAAGGTATAAACAAATTCATTGAGGAGTATCAAACATTGTTCGAATTATTGAATGAGACATATTTGACTCCAAATATGGATGATAGCTTTATTTGGAATCTTACCAATTCGAGAGATTTTTCGGTTAAATCGACCTATAATCTATTATTTTCTGATAGTTGGAGAGTGTTGGATCCTGGTTTATTCAAGATTAAGAAATAGCATGTGTTTCTTAAAATGCAGCTATTCTTATAGATCATGTGTCAAGATAAATTAGCAATTGTTAACAATTTGAGAAATAAGGTTTATTATCACTAATGTATGCATCCTATGCAAAGGCAGTGGTGAAACTTCCTAACATCTTTTCCCCTTATGCCCTTTTGTTATATATATTTGAGATTGAGCTCGACAGTGCCTCAATCTATCATTACCTTTGCCTTATAATGTCAGAACTACTCTTGACCAATAGATCACACCCAATATTTTTAAAAAAAGAACTGTTATTTGGAGATCTATTTAGATTAGTCTTCCTTGGAGTGTGCGAAAGGAAAGAAATATAAAAGTTTTTGATAACATAAGTAAAGATCTATCTACATTAAAATAAAATATTTTGACAGTTCAACTGATTGATTCTTTACTCATAAGGATAGTAGTTCTATTCTTAAAAATCTTATCTTTAACAATCTTTTGACAGTTGCAACTGAGTGTTACCACCAACACTCATAATGAAGCTATTTGGATACCACCACCAGTGAACTCCTTCAAGCTTAATTTTGAGAATTCAAGATCAGCTGGCTATAGTGGTCTCATCAAAAATAATTTGAGTCAAATTATATTCTCTTATTTGGGTCCTTATGGTATTCCAACTGTACATGAGGTAGATACACCAGGTTTATTAGAAGGTTCAAAATTGCTATGCACTTTGAAAAGAGGCAGAATTATTGAAAGAGACTCGGCAAATATCATTGCCTGGAACAAAAAAAAAGCCCATATTCTTTGAAAATTAAAGGCTATTTTTCATCAAATTTGAGATATTTTGTCAACCTTTATGACAACGATCCAACATTGTTATAGAGATGCGAATGAAGATGCCGATATTCTTGCCAAAGGAGTCTATACTGCATCCTTGTTGGTTACTTCGTTTTTGTAATCTCGTGTCTTTGTTAAAATTTCTTATATTTTACATTTGAATTAATGATAAGTCATATGTTACCATTAAAAAAAAAAACTTTTTCCAAAAAATACAGCACAACCATGATTTATAAATACCGTATGAGTCCTACCAGTTCCTAACACAACCAACAGTCGCTGTATGAATAAAATCACCTGTCATATTTACACATATACACGCCGGCATTCATAATGAAATAGTGGAAAGGATAGATTCACAAAAATGCCTTCCAGCGACCAACTTCAAGCAGCTTCACATTGATGAAGATATTCGTCTCATGCTTCTGCAAAACGGAAAATATTAACACTAAGGCATCCCTTGTTTAGGATGGCAATTTAATAGAGACTACTCATCCATTTTGTGCTTTGTTTGGCTCTGTTTCTGCAGCTCAGTCAACCATCGCATAATGTGCAATCTGCAAACATGAAGCACAATGAATAATGACAGACTATGCGCGAATTTGATGGTTACCAAATAATTTGTCCATGTTCTAGACCTTTTTTTTTTCTTTTGATGCATCGAATTGGTTAAAGAACTTTTTGAGTCGAGACCATTTTTTTATGCATGGAATTGGTTAAAGAACTTTTTGAGTACATACTTGCATTCCGAAAAGCTTTTAACATTTTTAATGCTATTTCCCACATATGGGGATATGGTAATACAAATTTTAGAATGTTGTGATTAATGGAGTCCACTCCTGACTGTCCCAAATTTTAACATGCAACTCCTTGAAAGCTTCAATGTGATGATCTAAAGACCAACAAGCCCATTTCCTAAACCAAATGGCAGAAATTAGTTAATTAATCTAGTGATGTAGAATATATCTGCAATGCTACAAAATGAGATTCCAGGCAGTTCTTTCTAGTGTATACAATCAATGCAACCTATTGGCAGAAAATGTCATTAGATAACCAATCTTGGTTGTAAAGAACCAACTCACTTGAGGATACCCAATCAACCTAGTTTTATGATCTACAAACCAACATCCATATAATACAGCAAGATCCCTATAAGCCATAATTCTAAAAGGGTAAAAGGGTCCTACCATCAAAGAATGACACTTTTTTCAATCAGTATATCTGGTGACAAACTTCAGCTAAATTGTGACTGACATAGCTGCTCCAACCCCAAAAGAGTATATTAATGCACATAATCAATTTATAGTAATTAGCATTTAGTGCCTGAACTTGGAAGAAACAAAACCTCAACAAAGAAGGAACCTAAATATATGAATAATTCTTTAGTAAATAAATTTGGACTGAATATGTCAAGCAATTTATTTGACAAATTAATATGCAAGTGCATGAAAACAGATGATGCTTACGATAACGCATTAGCAGCATAAAATACTGGAAGCCTTGGTGGTCCCTCATTTTCCCATGATCGTTTTTGAGAATCTATAACCTGATCAACATGACTGGCAGTAGCAGCAAGCATAAACTGAAACACCATACTGTTGCAATGTCAGTAAAAAGGCATATGCCAAGAGTTCAAGAAATCATGCAAACAGCAGACAAGAAGCCGGTACGGAGAATGCCACACCTATAATTAGTGTGATTTTTGCGGGTCCAAGTGGCTCATAGGTAACAAAAGGGGCTTATAGCTAAGGATGTTTGAGAGATAGAGACAGAGAGAGAGAGAGAGAGAGGAAAAATTTTCCATTCTTCAAGGGAATTGCACACATTTTTAACCTTAAGATATTTTGAGTGTCTTAATAGAATGCTTAGAATCTTTTGGAATCTGATGAAGGATAACATAGATAGAAAATTTTGGAAGAAACAATTGCACAACCATCATTAAATCTATAAAATAAATACAGAGAAAAAGAACTCCACACATACAAATGGAAAGAGTGTAGCCATTATTGCATAACCGACAAGTTGAGAAAAAAGGAAAGTCACCACGGCACATGGACTACCTGCAATGAATTAATGGAAGAAATAAACAGTTATAGGGAAACAATTGAAACAAAAAGTGCAAAGAGTTCAGAGACAAATTATTTATTGAGTTTAAAGGAAAATGAAAGGGAAAACAATAACAAGTACACACCGTGATACCACGTTAGGACATAAGACTCGTGATCATTCTCACTCGTATTCAAAAAACCCAAAAAAATTGCTTCTTTCATAGAACACTTTTCAGTTGTCAACAACTTTACAAAGTACATTTTACATCAGGGTTCAAATTCATGGATCAACTATTTGGAGGTCATGAGTTTGAACTGATTTACAAACAACAACAATTACAAACAACAACAAATAACAATAATAATTATAGGAATTGCCATTTACAATCATGTTTTCACTTCCTGTGCCCATGCTTTTGCTAATCCTAGTCTCTACTCAAAAAAAGGGGTGCGTACATCAAGAACTTCTGATGACTGGAAGTCCATTCATGTACATAGAAAACACACGGATACACATAGAAAAACTCTAATAATAAAGTATGCTGTCACATGGAGGTGCTCTCCCTGAAGAGCAACTCTTGCTCGAGTCAACATAAGTTCAAAAGGTTCCATGATGCTCTGGTGATAACACTAATTAGTTCAGAAATATCCTTGACTGGTGTCTTGTAAGTTCAGAAATTTGCCAAGCCAAATCAATGGGCCCAGTAGAAATTATCCAATTTAGAACAGAAAAAATGAGTATGTATGTTTAGAGTTCAGAAGTGCTTGACAGCCATAGAGAAAAGGAGGCATCACAACAGTTCCTACCAGCTTACATAGATCAATTCATATGGTCCATCTTTTTTTTTGATAATGTTAACATTGCATTACTTATATAAAAGAGAGGAATACAGCAGAAAGCGGTGGGAGAGGACCGAGAATACCCACGAGCCAGGTATCTCAGTTCCAAAAATTAAGCCATAAACCCAATACAATCTATTTCCTTTAGAAGTGGCTGTAACCAAAAGACTGAGGTCACAAAAAATTGCGCTTATAAGCATGCCCTGTTACAAATAAAAGACCAAACGATCTAGTGTCCTAGAAGACCTCGATTGTCCAGTGCAAAAAAGGAGGTGGACTATTCATTGTCTTCCAAGTGTGGTCGTAGTCACACACCATATTTAGCGAGGAGGTCGGTGAACTCGTTTGACGTCCGCTAAGTATGCGCCCAATAGACGTTGGTATCGCTGCATAAGTGGTAAATTTCATCAAAAATTCTAGAAAGGTACCAAGGGGGGTTAGTAGTGCCTGCTGCCCATGATATAATGTTTTTTGCATCTCCTTCCACCACTAAAGATTGGCCCCAAGATGGATTAAAAATTTTAGGCCCATTAGGAGTGCCAATGCTTCGGCAAATTGTGAATCTCCATGTTCAACATATGCTGAGTATGTCATGAAAATATTTCTATTGTGGTCACAGAAAACACTCGCTACTCCTGAATAGCCCGGGTTTCCCAAGGAACAGGCATCGAAGTTAAGCTTTTATGGCATTTTCTGGAGGAGGTTACCAGTTGTGAGGTCGTTGTAGCTTGAAAGGCTGTAGTTGGATAATATTGTCCCATTGCCTGAGAAGAGAACTCATAAGAATCCCACCAAAGATATTGTGGGTGGAAGCCCAAAAAGTTACGAGCGATGTAACCTTATGAAGCAGCTCTGAAACTTCATTGCTGTGTCCTTAAAAGACCCTCTCATTTCTTTCTAGCCATAAAACCCATACAGTAGCAGCGATTGCTGCCCTCCACAAGGTTCTACCTGCTTTGGGCCAAGGACCTTCTGAGTAATGAAGAATAGATCTTTAACCGAATGTGGGAGGCCCCATTTGAGACTAAATAATTGTAAAATCAGTGTCCAAAGCTCAAAAGCCACCTTGCAATGTAGAAAAAGGTGGGGGTTTGACTCCTCTTCTTTCAGGCACATAACACACCTGTTAGGGAGTGGAATGCCTCTTTTTTTAGCTGATCAAGTGTGGGGGTCCGTTGACAGCCAGCTATCCAGTTGAAAGACTGAACTTTTGGAGGAGCTATTGTGTTCCACACTTTGGAGAGAGGAGAGATGGGATTTAAAGGGAAAGTAGGAGGTTGGATAAGTTTCATATAGAAAGATGCTACTGACAACTTACCAGATGGGGATAGTGTCCATACCAAGGAATCACTCCCTGATGGAGGTAAGAACACTTGGTGAAGAGCATCCGAAAGAGTGGTAAAAGCTAATGCTTCCTCCTCAGAGAGATTCCTTCGAAACATGGGTTCCAAGTTCCATGCCCCCTGCCAAGACCATTTCATCTTCAAAATTGGACTCCTTGTCGGAACCAAGTTGAAACAGGCTAGGAAATAAGTCCCTCAGAGGAGCATGTCCAATCCACAAATCAGACCAAAAGCAAACTCTATTTCCTTGTTTTGGATGGAAACGAAGCACTTTCTTGAACTGAACAAGAGAAGAGGCGATGGATTTCCAAACTCCTGAAGCCCTACTTTGTGATGGCCTCTCAAGTACCCAATTGTGGTCCGGAATGTTATATTTATTCCGAATAACCTGTGCCCAGAAAGAGTTTGGTTGGGTGGCCAATCTCCACCACCACTTCCCCAACAGAGCGAGATTATGTTGTCTTAGATCTCTGATACCTAAACCACCATGGGCTTTGGGCATTCGGACTCTATCCCAAGAGATTAGGTGATGTCTCGATTTTTCAGCTTGGCCGGACCACAGAAAGTTCCTCATCAGTTGATCCAATCTATTAGCCACCAACACTGGCATATGGAAGATGGACATTCAGTAAATAGGGAGTTTGCCAGTGTAGCCTTAACCAAAGTAGAACAACCGGCTAGGGAAATGAATCTTCCTTTCCACCCAGCTAGACGTCAATCAACTCTATCAATCACTTGGGCCCAATGTCTCTTTTTTGGTTTCCCTAAACCTAAAAGGATCCCCAGATAAGTGGTAGGGAGGTCCTCAACTTTACCATCCAAGGAAGGAATCAAGGATCGGATTTCTTGAAGTGTGAGGCCCACTCCCATCATTTTTGATTTTTCCATATTTACTTTGAAACCAGTGGCAAGCATTTGAGGAAAATTCTGAGGTTCTCGGTTTGCTGAGGAACCGCATAAGACTAGGGTATCGTCTGCGTATTGCAAGTGTGATACAAAAGGACCTTGAGAGCTACAGAGGAAAGCCGAAAGTAGTCCTTCCTCATAGAGTCAAGAGATAGACCTGCTGAAAACCTCGGCTACTATTGTAAACGGAAAGAGAGATAGCGGGTCCCCTTGACGGAGGCCCCTCGAAGAAACAAAGAATCCTTTAGGGCTACCATTTATAAGGACAGAGAAATGAGGGGTAGAAATACAACCATTAATCCATTTTCTCCATCGAGGACCAAAATTCATTCTAGCCATCGTCTCATCCAGTAATGACCAGTCCACGTGGTCATATGCTTTCTCCCAATCGATTTTGAAAATCAAGCCTGGTTTCTTGGATAGGTGCCTAGAGTGGATACACTCATGAGCAACCACCACACCATCCAGGATCAGCCTTTCTTGGATGAAAGCTGATTGGGACTGCAAGATGATGAAAGGAAGAACCTGCTTGAGTCTTGAAGCCAATACCTTGGCCAAAATTTTGTATGAAGAGTTGAGTAAGCTGATTGGACGAAAGTCCTTGAGCTCTTCAGCACCTTCTTTCTTAGGGACAAGGGTCATTGATAGCTTTGTTGAGGATCCCCTTATAAAAAAATTCTTCAAAGAAGCTCCTAAAAACAAGTAGGAAAGTACTCCTAAAAACAGGTAGGAAAGTACCCAGGAAAGATTTAAAGGGGCCATGGGAAAACCATCCGGCCCTGGTGCTTTGTCTTTAGCTAATTGGTCAATGGCGATTGAGATTTCCTCGACAGTAAAAGGTCCTTCCAACTTGCCAAACCAATGTTCAGGAACAGTTAGGAAATCCGAAGTGGTCATCCTTGGCCTGTGTCCCACAGGGGCAGTATAGAGGGACATGAAAAAATTTAGGATGGCATTTTCGATTTTATCAGGCTGGGTAAGAAACCTGTTATCCACCTTAGTTGTGGATATCAAATTCTCTCTCCTTCTACAGTTGGCTATACGATGAAAGAAGGCAGTGTTCTGGTCCCCTGATTTTAACCATTTGACCCAAGATCTCTGGTACCAAAAAAGCTCTTCTTTCTTGAGTGTAGAAAGGTATTCCAGCTTGGATTGGGTTCGGACCTGTACTTACAGAGTCTGAAAGGGGTCTACCTTCCTCAATTTTATCAAGGTCTTGGATACAGTTGAGCCAAGAGATTTTTAACTGAGAATAATTCCCTGGCTGAGACAGGCTCCAATTTTTTAAGAACTTTTTGAGCAGCTGGAGTTTGGTTTGTAGCTTGAATCCCTCTCTACCAGAGACTTGGGAAGATAAAGATATCCACCAACTGGGGATGACAATCACAAGGGACTACTCTTCCAACCAAGCCAATTCAAACCGAAAGGGTTTTAGCCCCCTACCAATCGCTTGCGTATCAAGAAGAATGGGGCAATGATCTGAGGTAGGTTTAGGCAAGGTAAGTGCATGTGAACCAGGAAAAGCAATTTCCCAATCTAGGACAGAAGGAAACGATCCAGTTTAGCCAGGGAGGGTTGAGCAAAGTGATTGGACCAGGTAAAGGCGTTCCCTTGAATTGGAATGTCTACAAGTTCATGTCGGGAGATGAAGTCAGAAAAATCCAACATTCCTTGGGAAATATTGGTATTGAAGTTTCTCTCATGAGACCATCAGGTGATATCGAAATCATCACCCAGGCACGATGCAAAATGTGGTAAGGCTGCTACAAGATCCAATTCAGACCAGACAAGGGGGAAGCTAAGTTTGGACCATAAATGGCGGAGAATTTAAGCAACGCACCATCAATTGTTCTGGAGAGAAAGAAGGAGATCGAGAATTCTCCTATGTGGGACGAGAGGAGATTAAACTCAATTGGGTTCCAAATTACCCAAATCCCGCCAAAAGCCCATGTCGTCGATAATGATTCCCATTGATACGACCTTCTTCCCCATACACTGCGGATGGATTGCAGAGTAGACTCTGGTTGTTTAGTCTCTGTCAAGGCAAGTATCGATGGGGAGAATTTTAAAGAAAAGTCTTAGACTGAATCCCTTTTGAGCTTTTGTCCCAGCCCTCTAATATTCCAAGAGAGTATCTTCATAAGTTATGGGGAGAAGCAGGGGTGGAGGCAATCCTGGGCGACCGCCTCGGAGTGGGGGAGGTTTGGGCAGTGGTGGGAGGATGCTTGACATCAGTTGCAAATTTGTCATAATCAATAGAAGAGAAGAGATTAAGCAGTTTGCGATGTCCTTTGAGATTCACCTTGAGCCTGCTATGGCCGTCCGCCTGCAAGAACCGATGTGCCGGGCCTTCAGGTCCAAGGTGTTCAAATCCCATTACCCTGTAGATCTCCTTCATCCTGTTAGCTTCTCGAGTGTTATCTTTCCCATCAGCTCTCATTGGATCGCCTTCTTCCGAAAGAGAAGAAGAGGGTGCTTGGGATAGTGGGTCAGGAACAATCCTAGAAAATTCATTGGAGTAGGAGGACTGGCTAGGGGAAACAGGGGGAAGCAGGACAAACTGCAAGGACACTGGTTAACCAAGGCTAAGATCAGGCGAAAGTGCAGCAGGGAGCTCAGCAATTGGGTTAACCTAGGAAGGAGTAGAAAAAGGTGGTGAGCCAAGAGGGTGCCTGGGGGAGGCCTTAGGCTGGGTAGGGCTCCAGAAGGTAAGAGGGTGCCCGGGGGAGGCTTCAAGCTGGGAAGGGATCCAGGAGGTGACAGGGGGAGGAGCCCAGATGGTAACGGGATAACGGCCAGGGTTAACAAGCAGAGAAGGCGGAGGAGTGTAGAAAGATAAATAGTGATATGGGAAAGGTTGGGGACCAAGGTTGAGGAGCGAAGCAGGAGACAAGTCAAAAGGGAAGAGTACCGTCGTTATTCTGCCGAAAGGGATAAGCAGAGAGGGCTGAGGAAGAAAGGGGTCGAGAAGATCAGAGAGGTGAGAAGGGTCAGGGGGAGAAGGAAGGAGGGAGTGTACCGTGATGATGCTGAAACGAAGAAGTGAAGGGTCCACTTTCATTGGCAGAAAAGAAGCAAACAGAGGAGGGTCTTTGTGGGAAAGTCAGAGAAAGAATAGAGGGGGACCCAGGGTGAAAAGGAAAGAGGGTCTGGCTCTCTCATCTAAGGTGTAGGCATCCTCAGGAGGGCACAGAGAGGACCTACAGGGAGAAGTGGACAGGATGGAAGCTTGTAGCTCCTAGCTAGTGGCGGTGGGTGAGCTCTGAGAGGGGGTAGGTTCGCAGCTCTGAGAAGGGGTAGGCATGCTGAAAGGCCCAGGTAGATCATCAAGGGAAGAAAAGGTAGAGGGAGGGACAGCGTTAGGTGGACCGTCAAGGGGTGATTGCGGCAAGAGGCCAAGTGGTAGAGGGGGAGGCGGGATAGGTTCTTGGGCAGAGAGTGTAACATCAAGCGAGAGGACGAAAGCTGCAGCCGAAGCTATAGAAGGCGGCGAAAAGGTGGCATCTGTCTCCTCATGAGAGCCAGGGACACATGGGATGGATGCACCTGCCGCGTGGTAATAGGGGCAGGCTTCAGGGCGGCAAGTGTACCTTCGTCCATTGGGGATCTCACCACGTGAAACGAGTCAGCAACCGAGGCCCAAACCTTAGCCAAGCCCGAGGAAGACAAGTCCTTCACCGAGCCCGACAGCCCAGGAGAAGGTTGGTGAGCTAAATCTTCAACTACCTCCTTACTGGGTCGATGGGTCGAGGAAGGCGGGGGACCCGAAGGTAAGAGACAGTTGTGTCCAACCCCACCACCTTCGAAGGATGGTTCAAGGGAGGTAGGCCCCACGCAAGCGATCGTCACCGACTCTCTGACTCCACCGTCCCCATCGTCCCCAGATTGTGTAGGGAGGGTGCCACGTGGTGTCCACTAGGAAGACTGGTGGCTGGCCGAAAAACTTGGTCGATTGTTAACCTTGCCAGGAAAATGGTCATGGAGATTCTGGCGGTGGTGCCGCTTGGCTTTGCCTGATTTCCTGATGCCGACGTACCAAGGAATGGGTGAAGAGATCTCCGGCAGCGAGTGCGGACAGCTATTTACCAGGTTAACTGAGGGGGTAGAAGCCTCTGACCAGGCCAAAGAAATCGGATAGAACAGGTTATCCACTTCTAACCACAAACAAGGTGGAATACTATTAGGGTCCAGGACCTCCACCAGGAGCAGGATGGAACCTAGAGGTAGAGTTTCCGAAGATTTCCATCGAATCGAGATCAAATTTCCGCAAGTTTCTGCTATTCTCCAAAAAGTTGTAGGAGACCAAGCATGGAGTGGCACATGGTGTAGCGTAAGCCAGACTTTTAGCCTTTTGAAAGATCCTTCCTGGGGGGACCAAGCACGCAGACGCAAAGATTCCCCTTTGAAAATCGCTGATTTGGAGTCCTGCAAAACCTGGTGGGTATGAGCTTGTGAAGAAAAAGTGAAAAGATAGTCTCCGCTAGAGAGGCGTCGAGCCGAAATGTTGGTATCCTCCCAAAATTTCTGTGCCCATTTCTCTACTCCTCTAAAATCATCCCGAGAAGGGCAAAAAGAGCCTACTAAAAGAGACTGGAAGTTTGCCTTAAGCAAGGAAGACTCTTCAGAAGGGATGAAAACGAAGAAGGGACCGAATGGAGGCTGGCTGCAGAGAGAAGAGGGAGGCCCCTTAGGGAAAGGACCTGCAGGAGGGAGGGAGGGCGAGAAGTGTACGACAACTTGCACGAAGGAAGCAGGAGGCCCAGAATTAGTAGTCAATAATACTCTATGTGGGTAACCAGGAGTAAAAGACTACGCACCCTTAGGAGAAGCCTTGTGTGGTATGCCTAGAGGTTTCCAGTAAAGCTTGTAAATCCTATTCCAAAAAGGAGTGGCCGAGGACCTAGAGGAGTGAAGCCTAGAGGGGGGTGGTGCAGAAGGAGAAGGACGAGCAAAAGCCGGATGTGAAGAACGTTTAGAAGCAGGAAAAGGAGGTGGAAGAGGAGGAAGACAACGTCTCCTCCTCATCCAGCTGTAGCTCCCAATTTATGCGACTCAAAACTATCGGCCCTAGCCTCTTTCTTTATTAATCCATATGGTCCATCTTTATAACAAGAGCCAAACTATCACCGACTAATCTATGGTAAACACATCAAAAGACAAAGATGAGCAATTAACATCCTAAGAACGATACCTACAAGTTTCGTTATAGAAATTACCTCAACTGGCCAAAGCGATATATAATGCAGCCTAAGGCTATCCAAATTGGATATCACTTACTAGAATACGACTTTCTGATGATCCATCACCAAACAATGTGGCAAAAATTCTATTGAAAAATATTATTTTTCTTTGATTGGTTTGGGGTGAGATTCAACATAGGACATTGTACTCACAATTCCTAATATTAGAAGAACATGAGTCATATAATTCTAGTTTGTCCTATCTCAGGCCACATAAGGATATCCCTACTACGTTACCTAGATGGTCGTGGACACTCCACCAACAATGCAAAAACTATTTGAGGAGTATTTCACTCCCACCTATCACTCCTCAGGCATTCACCTTGAGCATGCTACCATATATTTGCCAGCGACATGGGCCATGTGGTTGGAGTGAAATGCTAGGGTTAATCTCTACCGCAAGAATTTTGAGACCACAAACGTATGGAGTTCAAGTGTTGGATGCGAGAGGACATTGTGCTCAACTGGCTGTCAGGCTTTGCTCCACGCCGATAAGTATATCACAATCCCCCTCTCATAGGTGGGTATCATCAAACTTAACTTTGGTAAATATCCACTCATTAATCTTGGCCATGCTGAGGACTGGGGACCTTTTCTACTCCCAATCGGAACAGTGAACTCTACCATGGCTGAAGCTATCTCCCTATATAAAGGTATCATATTGTTTGAGAATGGCTGGAGTAACTGTCAATTAGTGGAAGGGGACTCACATAGCATCATGCCCTGGGAGTTCAAGGTTTCTCTCTCCCTAGAATAGAACCACATCTTCAACCAAATTTTTTTTTTTTTAATCTTCAACCAAATTGTTGTGATTATAAGCTATTTACATGTCAATTTTAAGCACGTCTAGACGGCCGAAAATGCCACAGCAGATGACTTAGCTCAAGAAGGGGCAGCCGCCAAATATTTTGTATTAAACATAACATATCTTGGATTTAGATCCTGAGCATTTTTGTTTCTATTTGTACAATTTGTCCTCACTTTTGTATGGGGGACACATATCATGTTGTATCTTGTTACTGAACAATAGTCTATCACTTTAAGAAAAATCCCAAAATTAACATGACTTTTCCAATATTATTGACTACAATTTCTTTTTATGACTTTAAGCCACCACAAAATATGCTGCTATCCCTGAGATCACCGTCACCCCGGTTACACCTGACCGCTCCTATGCCGGTGGACCACTCCAGCTCCCCCATAATCCACACCTTGCCCCACCTCCCATCAGCCTGACATGTGTCTGGCATCCTCATCTCTAGGGAACCTCCCCACTCGTGGCACCTCCACAGGAATCCACCGTCCCTTACATTTTTCAAATCTCCCACGCTCTCCCGTTCTACATTGCTCACATGCCCAATGCTCCCTATGGGCTGCCACGTGGCCTCCTCAGTACATCCCATCATTACATCCCTGACCCTCCAAACCCCCCCACAAACCCCCACTCGGCACTCGTGGTCAGTCCTGCTCCCTCTCCCCACTTCGGTGGCCTTTGTTAGGACGCCAACTCCCACCGCCGTACACGTGGCCCCTCTGAGTTTCGAAAGGTCTTTTCTTCCCCCCATCACCATTGTCCGCTCTCTTCCAACTCTTTCAATTCCACCGTCTGCTCCCTCCCCCCACTAGGCATTTCTTCTTATCTTATTCTCTTCTCCACCGGCCTCTCCCCATTTCTCACCTTGCTCCCCTTCTTACTCTCAGTCACCTCCCTTAGTGGTCGTCTTAGTATTAACCCTAGAACCTCAAGGTGAGCCCCTCTCATCCCCTTCCTCAACCTCCTCTAATCCAACAACCCTTCAGCTTCTCTCCCCTTGGACTACCTTCAGCGAGACCCAAACATTAAGTCCGGCATACTAGAAAGCTCCACTATCGGTGATCCACCTCCTGCACAACTCTGTCAGTCAGCATGCAACCTCTCTCCAATGAACCTTACGCTCCCTTCGACCTCCAGAGAAGCTCCGCCATCTCCTACCTCAGCCCCCTTCTCTTGTCCCCCTTCAGTTGCTTTGGCCATGGATGTCTCCACTGACCTCTCTGTGGTGGACACCTCTTCCTTGTAACTTGTCCTCCCATCACCTTGGTATGCCTCTCTTTCCCCCTAACCCCCACCAATTTCTATCCTCCAGACCACAAGACCCTCACCTTTTTCGGCTTCCCAGCCTACCTCATCCCTACCCTCCTTTTCATCCACCTCCTCCACCTTTCCTTGGCGGAAACCACATCCATCTCGTAGCTCCTCCTCCCATCCTTGCTACCCTATCCCCTTCCCCTTTCCCCACCTCACCTCCCCTTTCCCCATTCCCCCCTGCCCCTTCCCCTTTCGGCTTACCCATCTCCCCAAAGAGCTGGTTGAAGTATCTACTCCTTATTCTAAGCCTGCAGCCTATGCCACCCCACTCCACCCTGACTTCTTCAATCCACCCCCCTCTAGTCCCCCATCCCTTTACCCCCCAGTCGTTCTTGACCTCATTCCCCCTCTCCCCTCTCTTCCCCCTTCTCTCTCTTGCAACCTCGGAAGCTACTCCCCAGACCCCCCGGCCACCCCCTTCGGTCTGACCTCCATCCCTGTTCCTAAGGGACGCTCTCCCCCCCTCCTCTTGTTTGCTACGACTCACCCACACACACAACCAGCACTCACTCGACACCTTCGACCTCGGTGGACTCTACATTCATGAATAGCA
This sequence comes from Amborella trichopoda, assembly GCF_000471905.2. The sequence goes on along the minus strand of NW_006500144.1, from coordinate 1,666,720 downwards.
TAGACAAGGCACAAGGCAACCTACACCAAAGGAGGCCATTCGTGTTTTTGTCACTGTGGATGCAGAGACCAAGTTCAAAGTGGGAACTTTCTAACCTTGGATGCAACATTAACTATGACCAAGCGAATCCCCACTCTTCTCCTAACCCCTCTGCTACCCAGCTCCACCGACGCCCTTCGAGAAGGGTGCCTCCTTCTATCCCTCCGTCCACATGACCTAGAACATTTTGAGACTTGGACATGGAGTCAAGCACAGGATTGTGCTACATTTTTGCAAGAAACCTTCACCATCCCTTCTGACCCTTTTCGAGACTGAGCTCCCTTGTCCTCTCCTCTCGTTAGTCCAAAAGGTTGGGCTGCCAACCTTGTCAATGGGTGTCCCTTGAGGCTAGGTGGGCCTAGGGTGGAATCTAGGTTATATGGGACCCTTCTACCCATGCCCTTATCCTCTCCCAAACAAGAGCTGTCCCCATCTCTGTCGTCCTCTCCAGAGTCCCTGATGGTCTACACTAAAAATTCACAACAGCGTATAACCCCAATTTGAAGGCCCTCTGAGACAAATTCTGGGAGCAACTCAACTCCATAGCCTTGGTATCATCCCCCCTCTGGTGCATCGGTGGTGACTTCAACGTCACACAGTGGTCCTTTGAGCACAATACCAATCCTAGCAATTGTCAAGCCATATTGGCCTTTCCAAACTTTGCGTCAAGGTATCATCCCATTAATATCCCACTCCAAGGAACCCAGTTCAATTCGATCATCGATCATTCGATAGATACCCGCTATCCCATGAATGGGACTCTTTCCTTCTTGGACCCCACTCGGTGGCCCTCCTCAAACCTACTCCTAACCATTGTCCTATACTTCTGAATACTAAACCCCCTTCCCTCCGAGGGGCCACCTCTTAGATTTGAAATTTCCTGGTTCGAGGAACCCACCTTTGAATCTCGTTTTCACTCTTGGTGGCTTCCACCACATCCTAGGTCCATGGATGGGCAGGCTTCTGCCTCCAGAGAACAATTCAACTACTTAAGTCCCTTCTCAAAAACTGGGCTTGCCATCTTCCAGGGAATTTCATAGAGCAGAAAGAAGCCCTTCTTGAGTCAGTCTGCTCCCAGGTTCCTTGGAAGAAACTTGCCCCCTCAACCCCACTGAAACCTCCCTCATGGGACAAGCCAAGTTCGACTACCAGACTACTCTTTGCAAGGGAGAGATCTTCTGGTACAAGTGCTCTAGAGTCAAATGGCTAAAGTTTGGGGATGCTAACACGGCTTTCTTTCACAAGATTGCCAACGTCCATAGGCAGGACAAGTACATCTCCCAATTCAAAGTCGGCGACCAGCTATTTGACCAACCTTGACAGGTCCTTCTCCCTTTTTGTCAGCCTTACCAACTCCATGGTGGCCGAAGCCTTAGCCCTTCTGGTGGAACTTCACTATTTTAACCCCTCTTGGGGGGCAACTGGCAGTTGAGGGGGATTCCAAGAACGCCATAGCTTGGGCATCTAGATCTCCCCCCTGACCATGAAGATTGGAGCACATCTTTGACGAGATTTTCCACTTTGTAGGGCTACGCATGTGGTTTGGCAGAAAACCTGGAGGGAGGCCAATGCGCGGCAGACACCCTCACTAAGGCACCTTACAACAGAACACGCAGGAGACCTTCAAGCATCTTTTTGAGTCCTAGATAGAACTTTTTGTATTACAATACACACCTGTGCAAGCATGTATCGCATTTTTTGGACCCAATAGGGTTTTCAACATGCGAACACCCAAGTTGTGGGTGTTCCATTATTTTTACATTTTCCTTACCATTACAAAAGTTAAAACTTAAAAACAAAAAAATATGCTGCACTTGGAGGACACAAAGAATAAAGAAAAAAAATACTAAATGACTCTAGAAATGAAAAACCATTTTTACAAAAATGAAGTAACAGGATGTTCCATGATGTAAACAAGCACATGGAAATCATAAATAAATATAGTTCCTACTAATGACTCAATGATCCAAAATCCGGAATATACATAATAGACAAACACAATGGCACAAACATTTCAAAATCAACAATGGATCCAAACGTTCACTGGACATGGGCTGATCCAATTCCAAACCAAATCAGCGCAGATCGAAGATGGAACACAATGCAAATTCCTTGCCTATTTCAAAAGATTTCTTTTGTTTCTCCCATTATATATACTAACAACAAAAGAGTTCAAATGCATGACAGCATAGTCTTTTCTTTTTCTTGTTTTCCTTTTTTTTGATAAGTATGGCAACATTGGTCTGTAAAGTCAACTATGAAATATGGGTACCTACTACGAAATTGCAAGAATTTAGTGTCTCCCGAGGAGAATAAAAGTGGTACTTTTGCCCTCTCTTATAAGAAAGAGAATAAATATTAAATATTCACAAGGACACATTAGAGGAATGGAGTTCCAAAGAAAATAATACATGATTATTTATGCAGCCAATAAACCTATTTCTAAAATAAATCTAATTGTAACACTTTAAATTGCTTACCAAATCCTGCAAAGAAAGCCCAGTTTGTTTCAAAGAAATTAAGCCTTTTGTCTAAGCCCTGTACAGAAAGACTCCACTTGTACCTATCCTGTAAATTCAATTAAATTGTTCTGCATCCCAAGATAATTGAAGCTAAAGCAAGAACAAAAGTGTCGCCAACACGTACTCAAAACAGTAGTAGGCATACATCCAGGAAAGGAGGAGGAAATTCATTAATTTTCCAGCATAAGGGATGAACCCAAGAGCTGTAACCTGCAGTATCAATCTCCATGATAATTACAACAGGTACCATGATAGTTACAACAGATACAATGGTACTCAAAATATAACAGTTTCCATTATTTTTAACTAACGCCTATTGCAATTATTCAATACCAGGCAACAAAAAAAATGTAAACCTTACCTCAATGTAAAAAATGTTCAGCATAAGAAATGAATAGACTTGCTCTCCAAATCCATATACAATCCTGTAAAAATAGTAAAGCAATTGATGGCACAAACCTAATGCAATCTATCTTAAGAAGAAGATAATGTTAATGAAACGAATAACAAATGATGAATTGTCTGGACAGTAGTAAAACCACTTTGTAAGCCAAAAACTCACCCTTCAAATCCATCTGGCCTGCCAACATGATTCACTGCATTGGACAAATCATTTTGCCCTGATGGTTGTGCCGTTTTATGCCCAACACCTCCAATAACATGAAACGCACTCTGGGCAATGTCATTATACCTGAACTAAGGACAATATTTTCATATCTAGATGATCTGACCAGCAGGAAATAGAAGTAATAATAACGGAATGTGGAAAAAATTGCAATGCAGAAATAGTATAACTTCAAATTTTTTGATAACTTTCCCCATCAATGTCAGCAAGTAAATGACAAGTAATATGAGAGAACTAGTTCCATTTATAAAGAATTGTTTTAAAAAAGACATAACGTTGTTTCCACGGTACAAAGGTAAAAAGGGAGATAGCAATACCAGCCAATGCTAATTATATAGCTTGAAATGTACAAGGGATAAAACCAGAACACCTATCGAGCAAACAAAAGATGAGAAAATGTTAGGGGAAATATTGCAACAGGTAAACTCCTCAAAAGAATCCAGCAGTAGCCATTGAAGCATGCCCAGGGAAATGCTTAAAACAAAATGAGTGTGTTCTACATGCTCCATAAATTAATAAAAGAACTACTCCTATCAAAACAAGACACTGCAACTACAATGCTACAATCCAGAAATATCCAAAGCCGAAGCAATTATGGAAATGCCCCATTCAAGTTAACCATGGAAAAGGAAATCAATAATTTTTTTGGGCTAAAGGAGAATAAAATTTGGGTAAAAAGGTAAATAAATTGTAGAAATACCCAGGTATAACCTTTTATCATATTGCTACTTCTCACAAAGAAAATTATAATCATCCCTTCTCATATGTTGAGACAACCCAATCACAAAAATGCATCAACATAAATTAGTAGTGAAATTATCTTACCTTCAACATATACTTGAGGTATTTTTCCTTTTCAACTTTTGATGAACGTATAAGCATGCATGATATTATTCATAAATGCACATTTCATCATGATGAAACCAAGAGGGCCTGCCCCCTACACAATTGTGACTAGTGACGTGAGCTTAGAAAGTAAGGGTTATGCTTCGGAGTTTTAAACGGTTTTATTTTCCTACAAGGATTAGGGCAGCAAGGTTTTGGGCCTTACGAAGGTTTCCTAACTGAGTTAGAACTCGATGGATACAAGATCTAATAGAATTAGAACTAGGATTGTGGTTATAAGGAAGGCTTTGGTTAGGTTAGGATAAGGTTTAGGATGGAATTTAAAGGGTTTTATATTCCTAAAAAGATTAGGACAACAAGGTTTAGGATGGAATTTAAAGGGTTTTATGTTTCTACAAAGATTAGGGCAGCAAGGTTTTGGACCATACAAAGGTTTCATAACTGAGAGAGAATTCAATGGTACAAGGTCTAATAGAATTAGAACTAGGGTTATGGTTATGAGGAATGCTTTGGTTAGGTTAGGGCAATGTTTAGGATCGGTTTTCGGTTTCTAAAAAGGTTAATGCTTGCTGGAATTTAGCAAGTTCAAGCAAGATAGAAGCATGGCAAACCTAGACTTTAAACTTAAATTTGAACACTATGGAGAGTTGGTATATGGTTAGGGACTAGGAAAGCTTTTGAGCTGATTTATCTATGATATGGAGAGGTCAGGCTAGCATTTATGGAGGGGATTGAAAGGTTCATGAATTTGGTCGTGGGAAATCTTAGTTAAGGATGTGCCACACAAGAGGGAAAGAACACTGTAATTTGTTGGGTAGACTCACCAAAACTTGAGCTAGAGATGTAGAGTCTCTCTTTAAAACAGAGTTGAGAATCTCTCCTATCAATGTGGCTTCTCACAACAATGTGCCTATCTTTGTCTCCTTTTGAGACGCTTATCTCTTTCAAAAGTTTCGGAATAGTGTATTATTTCAAAAATACAAAAAAAGGGTTTCAGAATACTGTTTCTGTTCTTGACCTTGAACAAGTAGATATTGGTCTTGCAACAATGCTCAACCATGTTATAAAATAGCCACGAATGTCCTGATATGATATGACTAATGATCATGGGAAGGACATCACATCAAATCTAATCAACACGCACGCACGAGAGAGAGAGAGTGCTACTCGTCCAAAAGGCAACTAGATATTGGGAAGTGAATGGGATGGTGGTATTATTCATCCAAGCCTTGTAGTACATTTGGTCTTCATCTTGGGCTGATCAATGTGCTCCCTTGAAGTACATTTGTGCTGCTCTTACCATCTAAATTAGCTTGCAAATTTTTTTAACATGAGTTTTGAAAAAGCTTATGTGCCTCCAATCATCCTCTTGATTTTTAGATAAATGGGTCACAGAAATATGGGTCATAGATTGCAAAGGGATCTTCAATTTAAGCTTTTTTGAATATCCATGTAAAAAGTTATGCCTCAGGGAAAAACTCTGCATCACATCCTCCATAATAATAGTGTAGCAGAAAGTCCCAGGCATAGTTGTTAGAAATGCCTGATATTCGAAATAGATATAGGAATCGGAAGCGTAGAATTGTGGGCTGCTAGAATATTCCTATTGTCCGAATCGCCATTTGTAGAATGAGAATTGCAAGAATTGAGATTCCTACTTCATGAAAATTGTGCTCCAACCCAAATAGAACTAAGATTCCTACCTCTATGGAAACAAACACCAACCTATTTGGAATCAAGATTTTATACCTTTTTGGAATCGAGTAACAACCCAATTGAAATCGAAATTCCTACCTCTATGGAATCATGCATCCAACAACATAGAACTACACCGAAGGCAACTAGAAACAAGTTTCATAGGGCAAAAGATTTGCGGTTCTATAGTAAACTTAAGCAAGAATCTCTTAGTATTGGAACCGATGTGTTATGTACTCAGCCATGGTTTCCCTAGTATCGGAATCGAGATCCTCAATGGTCCTAAAGACATGAACAGGTTCCCTCGTATGAAATTGATGTATTGAGTGACGTTAATCACGATATTAGAGTCAAGGTCAACTAACCTGAGCACTAGATTGAGGTTTACTGAGGTTCTGGATTTTGAATACTTGATTTGTTAATAATGAAATTTAAAAAGAAAAGATATATTTATGAAAAAGGTTCTCAAAATTTAGGAATGATGTTAAGTATAGGTTTTTGAGAAACATGATGCTAAGGATAGTTAGCAGACACTCATAGCGATCTTAGACGCCGATCATATATTATATAATAATAAATTTCAAATAACAAAATTTTTCCCTAGTCAACTAGAAATTTTGTGACTGTGTTTACAAAATATACAAATATTCTCCTATGTATACTCAAAAATGAGATTTTGATTTTCATATATATATTTGAAAATGGGACTATGTTTTTGCCTTTGTGATACTCTCTATATTGTGATCAGAATTGAACCCAAATCTCTTTCTGAATTATCTTAGCAAGTAGCCACCAAGTTCTAGCACTAGTAGACAAGCAAGTTTTCTAACTTTATTTTGCAATATATAACATGGTTGACGTGATGTCTACTTTTTACATGTTTTCCTATGGATCTGAAAGTGATTACATTTAATGAGAGAAAATAAAATAATAGTTTTTTTTTATATTCACAATGTGTTGTAGCATTAGTGCGACAGTGTGATTTAAAGTTCAGAGTGTAGCAGTGTGCCTCAAAGTTTGGATATTACAAGCACACTCACGGAGAAAGGGCAATAGATATTTAAACATTACAATAGCATTCTCAAGGATCGAGGTTTTATAAAGGTGGAAGCGAGATTCCATGTACATCAAACCACAATTTCCTGCACTGGCAAACTGCGGTATTTGATGCTACGGAATCTGGATTCCAGAAAAATCGAATTGAGATTCAATGAACGTGGAATCAAGATTCATAACATCACAAAAGCGGGTTCCATAAAGATTCCTTGAAGGAATTACTGAACTAGGATTGTGAAGCTGAATCGCCCCTTGGGGTGATAGGTTCCAGTAATGATGGTCCACTACTTAAGTACGAGGTTCCTTAAGTTTTTTGGCCAGAAGTTATTTATTATTAACTCAAATCGATATGCCCAATTCCAAATTCTGAAAGTTTATGTATTTAAAGGGACTCAGTGGGGTCCAACACTTTGGATTTGGTGAAGCCACTAGAAGATGAAAGTTCATTGTTTACTTTTCTAGCAGCCTAGAAGCTAGAAGTTCTTCTTTTTTTTTTAGTTTCTTAGCAGCATTCAAATGCATTTTAAGGCTTTAGGGGCCTTAAGTTTGTGCATGCACGCACATGCCCAGTCCAGGCCTGAATGCACACACACTGACAAGCATACCTGCATGCATGCATGCATGACACACTCTCTGAAAGGTTTGCTGCTTGCCATTATTGTCAACAGATTTCTTTGGCTTTCGAGGGTGTAAATCATGTAATAAGCTTCCACTCTTAAGCGAGTAATACGATACCACTCTTAAATAAGAAGATAACAGGGGAGCACTGGAAGGGTGTTACCTTGCTGCTGGTCCTTCTAAAGAGACGAATTGGAATTGAGGATGGGTATGAAGGAAGAAGGGGAATCATGGCAACCACCTAAATTCTTATCGTAAATTTTAAAATGAGATCCTATCTCCCCCCACCACACATCCTTCCAAAAGGACAGGTTGCAGTGCAACAGCAGCAGTTCACCATCCCAAAAAATACAAAGATAAAGGAAATTGTTTGGGGTGCTAGATGCCCTCAAAACAGTTTCATAATAGTTTCAGAAGTGATGACTGCTATTCCTGTTAGAGGAATAAAGAAAGCCATGCTTGCGTATCAAGACATGAAAATATGAAATTTGAAAACACCAATCAAATTTCATTATGGCTCCAGAATAAAATTTCATCGATCTTTCCTAAGGACTCACCAAGTGGACTCAGGAATTCTGTTAGTTGGGATAGGTCAGGATAGGACCAAGTTTGAAGTGGAATAAAAGACACTTTATCCAAATGCATTATCATCAGGAAAGGAAAGCAGACAACCTCAGACTAATAATTCAGGAAGTTAGTTTTGACTCGGGGCAGATCATTGTTTTGTTTTTTCTTTTTCTTTTTGAGAGTAATGACTTGGGGCAGATTCCTGCCACAAATGCTATCATCCACTCTTTAAGTATAATTAAAAAGTGTCACTTCCCAAGCTACCTCAAGGGACTTGCTTAAATAAAAAATCCAATAAGGCTACAAAGAAAAAGAAGCAACACAATGCCCAAATTTCATACCCAAGCAGCTTTCGACTGTATACACCCAATAAAAGCTATGAACTCTTGGCATTCCCTCTTCCTACAACTCCTGCTTCATAGCTGTGTATGGTAAGCTAATGTTCCGCTCATAAGCCAATTTCTATGAACATTTTATCAGCTTTACAACAGAATGTGCAGATTACTAAAGGAGTGATATTAATCATGGGAGTTTCTTCAGATATAACATGGTGCTTCAGTATTGGTCGCATCTCTCTACCTGCACGTATGAAAAGACATAAAGTAGGAAGAATATTCCGAAGGCACGTCTGGGAACCAAAAAAATACTGCCCTTCAACCTATCAGTAAATAAAGATATTTGCAGTTGGTAATTGCTTTACTTTTCAATCTGGAAATGATTTGCGGAACAACTCCCCAAGCTATAGTCTACATTAGAAGCTCGAATTTGTCTAGAGCTTTTCCACATTCCATTCAAATGTATTTTAGGTTCCCCTAAAATGATGAAGTTCAAAACATAGAATCGGACAGGAATGTACGTAAACACTCAGATATAAAATATGTTGCTTCAAAGGTCCAATTTTGAAGTGTGAGGAGGAGAATGTTCACAGTCCTGGGAGAAGACAGTGATTATAAAACTACATAACAAATGCAAAAAATGTTTTATGTTTAGTTGAAACTATATCCCAGATCAAAAGAAGCAGCATTAGGAGACATAACCCACAACAGACACAGCCACCTATATACAGTAACATATATAATATATTGAGTTCAATACAAGAACACGAGGCACCCATTTTACTCTCTTTACAATTTATGAAGCATAATAGCACAACTGAGAGCTAATATCTGTCGGAGATATACAAAACCATTGTAATTATTATCATCAAATTTCAAGATAAACCAGAAAGCAACTCTGAACATCAGCTACCAGATTAGATGGAAAAAATCGAGTTGAAAAATCTTACATAAAAAAGGCTAATAAGGACGGAGCGCATGAAAGAGTAATATTTGTAAATATCTTTTCCTGCTCCAAAATCGTCATGTTGCCATTGATCAGGCAAGATCCACAATAGCATCGGTGTTATAAGCGAGCGAACAAGCCATATGCTGCAAAATAAATAAGAAACGTGCTATTTAATTGCTTGTCTTAAATATATCCCTTATATCAATTGCATCTCAAACCGAAAAGTATTTACTGCCTAGCAAATAGGAAACAAAGAACAACTAAGAAACATGTAGCCAAAACATATGCTCCAAACAACACTTAATCGTTCATACGACAGCGTCTCATTCTATATATGCTAAATACGACTCACAATCCATCTTGTTCAAGTGCTCTGAAAATTGGCCACAAAAAAAAAATCCAGTACACTGGTTCAACCTCCAGTCTGGTCGTGAGAACATTGCCCAGGAAACCTCTCTTCATCTACCTCCTTTGCCCCAGAAAATAAATGAATAATGCTTAGGTTCTGTTTCTTCCCATCACTTCAGAAAAGCTGCTCTATTGTTCTAGCTACAAAAAACCTACACAAAGCAAATGATAGGTATTAACTCCATTCCCTGAATGATTCCCATCATATACTGTTTCTTGCAACCTCAATGTTAATTTCAGTTTGAATCTAACCCTAGATGGTGAACATTTATCTCAACCACATCCCCCAAGGGGGTAATATCATCAATCTATTTACTTAACCTGGAGAGACTCAAACATCCGCCTTGACACAATAAATTCAGCCATGTCCCTCAATGATGCCAACGTTCCAATAAGAATGAGACAATTGTAGACAAGGCCACCAACTCTCCATCATAGGATTCCTTTCATTAACTCAACTCCTTCGTCTATTTTCCAACTAGGAAGACTTCATCTCCAATGACCCAGCTAAGTCTCCTACTTTCTATCCCCCAAAAAACCAACAGTAAGAAGACCTGATCCGTGTTTGTTATTACTAGTTCACTTACTATCCTCTAGTTACAGTATGCCCATTCCTTCATAAAAGGTAAATGCAGCCCGAAGGGATAAAAACTACCCACCATCATGGCTTAATAAACATGCCTAATAACATCAATGGTATGTTCTCCTTGGAAAGTAGTATATCCAGATGACATCAAATGATTATATTCCTTGATTCCCTCCCCTATACCTTTTTCTTAATTCTCACAAGGATCCTCAGCCTCCTTAATCTACCAATATTGCTCTCTCTATGGAGAAGCCAATATCATTTCAATCTAGAAGAGGAATCCTCTGTATGCTAGCAATGAAGCCTCCCCAACCAAGATGCATAATTACGAAAGGGTTGGGAAGTAAGCATGGCATGTGGAGCCTACAAGGATCTCTCAAGAACCCTGATCTTTCAGGACAAAAAAGATAACCCAAAATAGGATTTACTTGAGTTGGGGATAACTCATGCGCTTAGATTTTGGGTTACCACATGAAGGGAAAAAAGAAAAGGACGGATTTCCCTTACACCCATGTTCTTGGGAAAAAAACTCTCTCGAAAATACAAAGGTTTCTTTATCTCTTTGGATGGGTGTCTAGAGGGAGAAAAACAAAGAAAATAAGAACCAATCCGAAAAGAAGGAAAGAAACTAGGTTTCTCTCTGTGGTGATGTTGCTAGAAGAAATTTGTCTTCTTAGTCTGTAAGTGCATAATAATTCAAGAAAATAGAGAGATTGAGGAAGATGACACATATAGAATTAGAGCTAGGTGGGCGAATTGGAGATGTGCGACTGAACTTTTACGTGATCGCCGCATACTAATGAAATTGAAGGGGAAATTCTATAAGACAGTTGTGAGACCAACTTTGCTTTATGCGACGGAATGTTGGACTTTCAAGAAACAAAATTCACATAGGATGAGGGCAACAGAGATGAGAATGTTGAGAAGGATAAGTGGAGAGACAAGAACTGATGGAATTTGGAATGAATATATTCGAGGAAACTTAAATTTGGCTCCAATAGGCAACAAGATGAGGGAAAGTAGACTTAAGTGGGCTGGCCATGTGCGGCACAGACCCAATATAACACCGGTTAGGAGATGCAATTTGGTTAAAGTGGAATACTCTAAAAGGGAAAGGACCCCCCAAAGGACATGGATGGAAGTAGTGTGAAAAGATATAGGGACTTATGGTCTTATCAAGGGTATGACCATTGATAGAGCAAAATGACGGAGCAAGATTCGTGTGGCCGACCCCAAATAGTTGGGATAAGGTCTTGAAGATGATGAGTTTGTAAGTGCATGAATTTTAATGAGTTAATAAAAGATAACTTTCTTTCCACGGGTGTTTTATTGATTTAGCGTTTTAGCATGTAAATCTATTTCAGTTTCTTTCCATGGATGTTTTATTGATTTAGGGTTTTAGCATGTAAATCTATTTCAGTTATCTTAGTATCTTTATGTGGATGATTCAATTTTTGGGGTTTTGCCATGTAAATTATTCATTCTTGTTCAATAAGTTGAAGGTCTCCGCCTAGGCGGTGGGGGGGGGCGGGGGCTAGGCGGTGGGAGGGGGGGGGGGCGCCTAGGTGGGCGCTCAAACACACCTCCCCCCATTTAATTGTATATAGAGTTGTTTACTTTATTAATTAATAAGTAAGTTTTGTACATAATATATTCTTAAGATGCCGAAAGCTGGAAGCACAGATCAAACCTAAACATTTATAATTTTAAACTGTAAATGAAATGAATATAACTCAAAAGAAACATTTCGAAAAACATTTCGATCTCTCAATAAATCTTTAAATCTAGCTTCTTCAATTTTTTTCTCACTCTAAAGTTCACTTAAATTGTTTTTGGGGGCAAGAATGGCCCCCAAACCCTTATTCCCCCTTTTAAGGGGGTAAAATGACATTTTTTGCCCCCTGCCGAATTTTTTCGATTAAACTTGTGCAAGAGGCCGCCTATTCAGGTGCCTAGTTCTAGCCTCCAAATAGTGTCCTCTTTAAAAATGCCTAGGCGTTTTATCCAAAAGTCTGCCTAGGAGGTCAGGTGGATGACTTTTCCATCATTGGTTCTTTCCATTATTGAGTTGTGTATGCAGCCTTTCAAAAAGAATCCTTTGATAAATCTTGGTATTAGAGACATGTTAGAGTATGAATTTATACTAGGTATGCATTTATGAAAGGATTTCAGTTTGGAAACTTCTAGAAAAGTTAAACATGGTAAGTAATGCATCCAAGAAGCTATTGTCCAACTATTCACTCAAAAGACTTTTAGAGCTGGAAAGAATAATGTAAAGTTGTAAACCATAATAAATATTCCCATAAAGGTGCCAAAAACAAAGTGAAGCATTGGGCAAACTGCATGTAAACAAGGAATCCATCGAGTTTCTTAGCAAGTGGTGTAACTTGAGATGAATCAAGTCTTGAGAAGTAAAATGGTAGCAAAAAAGCCTGAACATTTAGCCTCTATATTACACACAAGAATTGCCAACATCCTTTAACCTCATAGTAGCAACAAAACAGGTAATCAAGCAAATGCATGGTGAATTGTTGCGATGATTGAATTTGCAATTTATGATCCACTTGGAGACTAGCCGTAAATGCTTTCCATCAGATAAGTACAAGTCTACCTAACTTATCCACTGCAAAGGTGATCTGTAATCTTCTACAAATCACATCATCATGATACAACTAGCTGTTAAAGCAAACATCCAATTGTTTCAGCCATCCAACTTATCAAGATCTAGTTCCCTTAGTAGGCATGAATGTCTATCCAAACTTCCTTCTTAAGTGAACCTAATTGAACCGCAGGGATGATAGAATCCACCCATGACCCTCCTCACCATTTTGGGGCACCTCAAGTTTATATATTGTCAAACCCAATATATAAACTTGACTTTGATACCAAAACTTGATCTATCAAAGAGATTTTCTTAATGCTTTTACATCCCATAAAATAATGGAAACAAAAATAGAGATAGACAAAAAAACTAAGATGACAAACACAAAGAGATTTGTGGTATGAGAAAGTACGCACAACCAAGAAAATGAATTTATCTAAATTCTTATAAAATGCAGGCACTTACTGATGAAAAATATGAATACATAATAGCACAAGCACTACAGAGAGAACCCTAAGTCCCCCCCTTCTGCGCTTATTCCTATCCTCCCTATATTCTCTATTATTTTCTTTTTCTTTTGATGGAGACCCACCAAGAAAATAAAAGAACCTTTTTCTTTCCTAGAGTTTTTTTTCCAAAGATCAAGAGCATGAGCAGAAACCCCTTTTTCCTTTCTAATTTTCGGTTTTGGTTAGCTTTGTTCTTCCCCAAAGCTAAAGTTGTGAGCTATCCTGATCCCAATAAACATAAAAAGATGAGATTCAGACATGAGACTTCCAGAATCAAGGAGAACCCACTTTAGAAGCTCAAGTTTATCATCAATACAAGTCTATCTAGGGTCTAGAACCATTTAAGGAGCAATACTTTTAAATGAAAGACACATGTATATGATGGAAAACTCCAATTCATAGGAAGTGTTTTTTCTTCTTCTTTTCTTTTTCTTTTTTTTTATTTTTTTTAATTTTTTGTGGGTAGTATTGCTAATGTCAATTGCTAATCTCCCTCACCAACTGATATGCCAACCACTATGCTGAAGCCTAAGGGAGGTTTGTCCACATAAAGTTCAATATCCGATTGTGCACTTTACAAATGTTAAATCAATAAAGAAGCCAACAATCAGTCCTACTGTAAGATTAGGTAACCAATTATGGAGCAATCAAATGCACAAGAACAAACGAGTGAAGCATTCACTACACTGAAGTTCTCAACTCATACTTTGGTTGACATTGAAAATAATTAAGTTTGCTTTCTAAAGGATGTACCTGGTTTGTTGGCTAACAACTCAAGGAGCTTTCAGGTTTTCTCTTCTATCCACTACTCTAGTTTGCTAATGTCAATTGCTAACCTCCTTCACCAACTGATATGCCAACCACTAAGCTGAAGCCTAAGGGACGATTCTCCATACAAAGTTCAATATCCGATTGTGTACTTTACAAATGTTAAATCAATAAAGAAGCCAACAATCAGTCCTACTGTAAGATTAGGTAACCAATTATGGAGCAATCAAATGCACAAGAACAAACGAATGAAGCATTCACTACACTGAAGTTCTCAACTCATACTTTGGTTGACATTGAAAATAATAAGTTTGCTTTCTAAAGGATGTACCTGGTTTGTTGGCTAACAACTCAAGGAACTTTCAGGTTTTCTCTTCTATCCACTGCTCTAGTTTTCTCCATAATTGAAGAAAAACAGAACTATTGAGTCAAACAGAATTTTCTTTTAAAGGAGTCCTCAAATGGCCACAGGCGAAATGCATATGTTTATGTTGCTCAATGTAACCCAATAATGTATCACTCATAATATTCTATGTCATTGTTGATACATACAACTCCAATTCAACCAAATATGCGGTTCATAGACCATGCATAAACCCCTCCTAATTTCTTCAAAAAGGAACTCGACTTTCCACATTAAAAAGGTGTCCTTATGAGAAAACATCTTCACATTAGAGCCATGACACATTAAGCTTAAAAAATTAGATATTTATGCAAAAGTACATGCAAAAAGCAGTGAATCAAAACTTGCCAAGTGTAAGCTGGACTCGGCCGAGTTACATGGACCCTGCAGAGCCAAAACCATGAGAACCGGATGAGCCATGCCTATCTTCAACTCTTCTGTTTTCAATATATTATAATTTACCCAGTCTCTGACAGAGTAGGTCGACTGAGTTTCCTAACTCTAGCTTAGGACCCTGAAATAGTCCCAACTAAAACCCTTGATTTTAGACACTGGTAGAAAGAGATGGATTAATAAGACTCGCACTTGAATTGTCCATAAAGATAAAACATGAAGCCATGTTAGCAAGACACCGTTAACCATAAGGGCACTTTTCCCATGAAGAATCAATATCTATGCACGGCAACTTAACCTTCTTAAAATAAACTAGTAGATCAAAATATACAGAAAGATTTTAAGACTTTGAGTCCTAGAGAAATAATATTGCAGTTCCTAGTACTAACTAATGAAACCTAAAATTTTGCCCAAACGATATATTTGCTGACGCCATTGTATTTTCTTTGTACGCCATTATATTTTCTTTGTACAATTTCCTCTAGTTGGTATCTGACCTAGAAGCAGTTCGATGGATTTGAGCTTTCCTGCTTCTCACCTAAATAATTATTTCTTTTGAGAGTAGATTCCTTATCAAGGTCTGTATTTGTTCAGAGGATGTGTTCAGATAATTGATAATTGATGTCGGTTCTCGAAGAGAGGAGCCTTAGGTTGGTGAAATTTCTATATATTTCTTTTGAGAGTAGATTCCTTATCAAGGTCTGTGAGAATGTGTTCAGAAAATGAGATAATTGATGTCGGTTCTCTACATAAATTATTTCTTTTGAGAGTAGATTCCTTATCAAGGTCTGTATTTGTTCAGAGAATGAGATAGTTGATAATTGATGTCGAAGAGAGGAGCCATTAGGTTGGTGAAATTTCTATATATTTCTTCTCGAGTATTTCTAATACATATTAATTACCATACTTCTCGTTGATGACCATACGGTTTGAGAAAGAGAGTACCTTCCTAAGAAAATCAATCCGTTCAAAGCGAAGCACTTGCCAGTCTTGGCCACTAATGTCCTTGACCTGCCAAAGCGGAGCAGCCAGAATTAGAAGAAAGGATCAGAAGCGGAGCAGCCAGAATTAGAAGATGTGTTTCTCTCTCTACCTGCGAAAGAAGAAGAGGAGCCTGTGAAAGCAACAGGCCTCTTTGAAACCAGCGAGCCACAGCATGGCGGCCTGCTTCGAGTGCACGCGCACCCACTCCATCACGCCCCCTTGCTGCGCCGGACCGCTTACTTTGTCCATCTACGAACCCGCCATTATAAACAAATATTTCCTCCGGACTTTCCGCCGGAATAAGAACACCATTAAGTTTACATCTATCTGCTAATCAACGTCATCATGAATAACAATATAATAATCATCGTCATCGAAACGTTATTCGAACTATTTGGGTCTGCTAGACGTATTTTGTCCTCCTCAGGTCCGCTACACGTATTTTGTTCTTTCCACTTCCAACTAATGGTTTAAAAAGCGGATCAGTCATCCGGATCGGGCACCTCAAAAATAGATTGGTTTAAAAAGCGGATCAGTCATCTGGATCGGGTACCTCAAAAATTGATTTGAATCGGCGAATCGATAATTCGAATCGGAAATCGAGTGAATCGGTCAGATTAAAGCTTCAAAAAATCTGAAAAAATTATTAAAATTTATTATAAATATTGTTTTTTAAGAATTCACTAAAAAAATGAAGGTACTCCATTAAGAATTTTCATTTATTTGCATGAATATACGAATATTGATATGTTTTTTCCCTGCATGAACTACTATTTACCATTTAATTTATGTCACACAAAAGGATAAACATAGAATTATCATGGAATAAGTATATCAACATACATGGACTACAATAAAGCATACAATTAGTAACATATGATCTAAAAATACAATGACAGACGACGTCGTCCTTCTTTTTGGTCACGCTGGTGCCATTGATTGAATTCGTTTGATAATTCATTAATTCGATCTAAAAACGAATCATCGATATTAGCAGGCGTCTAACTATATCCAAATCCCTGAGTGTTAGTGTTCTGTTGTGTTCCTAATCTAAAATCCCCGAAGCTTGTCCATCCTTCATGCTCACCTACACTGTCATGCTCATCCCTACCTTGTTGTTGTTGGGACTCGATATGTGAATAATATGGCTGGGATAGGGTGGCCTCGGAATCATCATCTCTCTCATTTTCCCTTAGACCCCCTTCCCACTCTCCCTCATTAGGTGCAATATCACTGACATCTTCGACGAATTGTGGATACATTGGCTGACTGCTTCCTCTTTCATGCTGCTCATCACCTTTTTCACGATCTTCCTCACCGATAGCCTCAAGGAACGCTTTCTTGTGTAACACTGGCTCCTCCTCTTTTATTACCCATTGGTCTGCTGTGTTTGTGACAAATATTGTGTCTAAGTCTATCGGCCCATAGTCTTCAAGCTTCCTTCTTATTTGTCGATCTCGGAGGTTTAAGTTATAATAAATGTAGACTAGTTTACGAAGCTTTTCCGAAACGAGTCGATTTCTCCTAGTAGTGTGCAACTATTAGAATGTACTCCAGTTGCGCTCACAACCAGTAGCAGAACATGTCTGGGAGAGCACCTTGATTGTTATCCTCTTTATGTGAGGTGCATCAGTACCATATATCTCCCACCATTCAGCTGTATTAAAATGCAAAAAGTATTGTAAGGGCAAGAACAATTCATAAGATTAAATATATGAATGAACAAAATATTAGCTAGGGGATAACCTGTATCCATCTTAGTTCGAGAATTCCTCGCAAGTCTAGTTCCGAAGGATCCTATAACATCCCTATACATAGCAAGCTAAAACAAATATATTTTGTTTTAATGCATTATTCCTCACAAATATAATAACTCAATAAAGTTCTTACCTAAACATTAAATAATACCTCTTGTATTGCTGCTACTTGGTTTCGTTGGCTTCTCTCCAATCTTGCAATAATATATCTAACCCCTTCCATAATCTTGTAGGGATGTTCAGGTGTCAAATAGAAAAATTTTAGGTTGAAGTAGTAACCTATAAAATATATAGATAGAAAAATGTCATTTACAATTTCATAAAAAAATGATTTAAAATGAAACATTCTAATCTTAACACCATGACTAAAGGGGCAGTTGCCTCTACGACACTGGAACATCGAGACCAGAACCTCATATTTGAAACTATGCCATCCACTTTTATACTGGTACTGGACTTCGAGAGGCGGTCATTTAACCACTCTTCATAGGTAAACAATCTCTTTAATACACCTTCAGATTCCCGAATGGAGTCCACAGCTAAGTAATCGATCGCAAAGAGGGTTATGGCGGGCCTGATTATCTCTTTTTTCTTAGAGTGTTATCTAAACATAAATAATATTTTAGAGTGGTTGTATATAAATCTCGACACCCACCTTGCTTCCTCTAGAGTCTCATTCACAATTTTGATCTCACCGATCTCCTCTAACATAAGATCTATGCTGTGTGCAGCACACGGGGTCCTTACTAGATGTTTCCTCTTATCCATCAACTTGCTGCCCGCAGAAACATATGCACGCGCATTGTCTGTAATAAACTAGACTACATGCTTATCTCCTACCTCCTCCACTATCTGATCATATAGTCGTACGTAGAAGTTTGCATCATTCTTTGTTCCTGATACATCTTTGCTAAACAAAAAAGCTGTACCTTTTGGGGAATAGGCCAAGAAGTTTAAAAACTCTTTTTTGCTAACTTTACTCAACCAACCATCACTCATGAGAGTAGTGCCTGTCTTTGGCCAACTCTGTTTATATTCTTCAATCCACTTTGTAACTTCCTCTACCTCTTCATCTAATATTGGCCCACTGAGCTCATATGCCGTCGGGGTTTTACCCCGGGTCCGACTCTCTAGATTGCACTAACCATAGGTGGAAAATATGGGCTATTGGCTGCATCAAAGGGGATACCTTTATTGTAGAACCATTTACCAACATAACTCCCCAACATGTTTCTTGTACCTTTAACCATGCCTTTTAGGGTTATCTGTTGTGACTTAAGCTTTGAGAGAAATGGGTCTATACGACCATGACCTGCAATACTAACACTCTTAGATAAGCTAGGAACTATTTCTTCAACATTTGATTCTTGTTAACACATATTACCACCAACCCATCCGTACATATTTGAGTTGTGCCCACCATACATGCTCGACCTGGGCCTGCCATGCATGTCTAAGCTGGGCCCGCCATACATGTCTGAGCTAGACCCACCATGCATGTCTGAGCTAGACCCACCGGGCATTCTAAACCCATGCTCCCTTTGATATTGTTCATGTAAACTCATTCTTATTGCCATGTCCAGGTGATTATTATATTGCTCTTCTAGGTCATTATTATATTGCTCTTCTGTATCATTCTTGCTTGATGGCGTATATAAACTAGCTATCTTCTTATTCATCCTATGTTTGGTAATTTTTTTACCTTTGTTAGCATTAAGAAATGCAGCCATCTGTTTTTTTACATTACTAGGGACACTACTGCATGCAAAAACATCTCTCTTAACCCCTGCCAAGTGTTGCATGAACCTATGTACCCCACTACTTATCACTCTTTGGCAGTAATTACAAATAATTTTGTCTTTTTTGTTGGGATCAAGTTTGACCCCATGTTGCCATGCAGGCTCTTCTGCAGATCTTGACATGATTCAAATGTTTTAATATGTAGAAAGTTAAAAATTAACCTGACAGTTCAACAAGAAAAATAATCACCACGTGTAATGATAATATGTTGGGGAAGTTCATGTAGTTATATTTGTTGTTATTTGTTATTTGAAAATACTTCTATTGACAATAATATTTCCGTACATATCAATTACAAACATACAGGATAATATAATACAAAATGCAAGCTCTGAACATGGCTATAACTCAATTATCAAGAACATACATTTTTTGCATTAAAAAATTAATAATAAAATTGAAAAAATGCCGGATAATATAATTGTCATATATGTCACGATTTTTTTACAATGATATTCACTTTAATTCCTCACGATAATACAATTTAACAACATGTATTTTTTGCGTTCAAAATTTTAAAAATTGAAAATACATTTTTAATGCAAAACTACATTAAAAATATAATACAGTTTTGCATTAGAAATATAATAACATGTATGTTTTTTGCATAAATATTCTATCAACATGCAATTTTTTCAACAAAAACTTTAACAATAAAAATTAAAAATATGGTTTAATACCTCATGACAATCAAAACCTGGTCACTATTTTCTCATCTTTTCGGAAAATCATGATTTTTTTTAAAAATTGATCATGTACTAAAAAAAAAAAACAAAAAAAAACAATTCTTCACATAGCCACCTAACATCAGTCATTCCAACTCAAAAATGCATTAACAACAAATTAAAAAAATACAGTTTTGCATTAAAAATATAATAACATGCATTTTTTTGCATAAATAATCTATCAACATACAATTTTTTCAATAAAAAATTTAACAATAAAAATTAAAAATATAGTTTAATACCTCATGATAATCAAAACCTGTTCACGATTTTCACATCTTTTAGGAAAATCATCATTTTTAAAAAAAATTGATCATGGATAAAAAAAAAAAAAAAGTACAGCAAACTCAAACAATAAAAATTAAAAATATGGTTTAATACCGTATGATAATCAAAACCTTGTCACGATTTTCACATCTTTTAGGAAAATCATCATTTTTCAAAAAATTCGATCATGGATAAAAAAAAAAAAAGTACAGCAAATTTTCAAAAAATTCGATCATGGATAACAAATAAAAAATTCGATCATGGATTACAAAAAAAAAATCACAAATTTTCAAAAAATTCGATCATGGATTACAAAAAATTTGATCATGGATTACAAAAAACTCGATCATGGATTACAAAAAATTCGATTATGGATTACAAAAAGTTCAATCATGGATTACAAAAAATTCGATCATGGATTACAAATAATTCAATCATGGATTAACAAAAAAAAAAAAAAAAAAAATTTACAAAAAATTCGATCATGGATTACAAAAAAAAACAAACAAATTTTTAAAAAATTCGATCATGGATTGCAAAAAAAAAAAAAAATTTCGATCATGGATTACAAAAAATTCGATTATGGATTACAAAAAAAATTCGATCATGGATTACAAAAAAAAATCAATCATGGATTACAAAAAAAAAAAAATCGATCATGGATTATAAAAAAAAAAAAAAAAAGAAAAATTCTGTTCTTCATAGAGCCACCTTACATCAACCATTTAAACTAAAAAATCCACCTCCAAGCGAATAAATTACATCCAATTGAGTACATTTTTGGATAAAACAACAATCTAAAGAATCAAAACCCTAAATTATGAACACATTATCAACAATAAATCAAATTAAATCGATTAATTTGAGCAAAAAAAAAAAACGCAGTTCTTCACAGATAACAGTCATTGAATCTAAAAAATGAAGCTCAAATTGAATAAATCAAATCAAATTGAATACATCTGATTATAAGCAAGACTATAACGATTAAAAATCCTAGAAATCTAACACATTATTTGTAATATATCGTGAACAAAAAATTGAAAGGCGAAAAAAAAAAAAAAACAACAGAAATTTTTTTTCACAGACATCACTGTGTTCATCTAAAAAATTAGGCTGTAATTGAGTAAATTAAATAAAATTGAATATATTCAATTATAAAAGTCACGATAAAGATTTAAAACCCTACGTATGTAACTCATTATTTTTAAAATATGGACTGAAATTGATCAAATGGCGGAAAAAAAAAAAACCCAGAGTTCTGACCTGGTTTTGTGAACCCGTGGCTTCAATCTCCAAATTACTCTATTTTTCTCAAAGATTATCACAAATTCGTAACAAATTGTTTTGATGAACACATTTACGATCAAAATGCCTAAAAAGTTTCACAAATTCATGCCCTATTTGGCATAAAACAAAAGGAAAGGCAGAAACCCTAAAACCGCAATTTTCATGATAAAAAAACATGGAATTTCTCCACCATTTAATCCATGAACAGGCTGAAAAAGGCTACATAAAGCTTCAATATTCGATCACATGGCAAAAAAACAAGAAAAATGTAAAAAAATTACAAATTTTGAAGAATCCTGTGAGGGACACTTTACAGCCTGTGTTCTTCGCGGGACTCCCCTATTCCGTACAGTGAATCGGAGAGTCACTGTGCAGAATCGCCCGGTTCTCTCTAGAACCTCCGTGTAATTTGTCGGAACTGACACGTCCAGTGCCGATTCTGGAGTCGAACTGGCTGAGTCCGGTTCGACTCGACGTTTTTTTAAACACTGCTTCCAAGCATATATTTTCTTTGTTCGAATTGTAGACACCACATTTTAAATTTAGTAAATTCTATAGTATCCAGAAGGATTAAGGCCACATTTATCCTAGTAAACCTAAATCCCCTAAATCTATAGTCCACACAACCTACCCTGGAACCCAGAACCATGCAGATACCTTTTTTGACCTAGAATCCTATAGACATCCTATTTTACTAAAAAAATCATTAAAAATAGTAAAAAAAAATCCTTTTTAATCCAAATTTTCTCTTAGAGATTCACAAGAGGCTGATGAACACACCTAAAGTGAAAAAATTCAATTTGGACAAATTTTGGTTTGAGTGTCGCCTACCCAATTTTCAACAATTAGGTTAAAAATTGATTGTACACTCATGTTTAGGCCCCACCTCTATATACATAAGCATGAATCTCATTGTAAAGCCCTCTTTTTGGATGAATAAAAAATTATTTTTTGCTTGAGCATTCGGTCATGGCTTGGAGAGAGAGAGAGGATAGAGAATATTTTGGTGGGTACCCCTAAGTTACTTTCTCTCTAATCTTTCTCCCTTTATCTCTCTTCTTTCTCTTTCTTTGTCTCTCTTCTCTCTCTTCTATTTCTTTCTTTTCTCTCTCTTATCTTCCTCTCTCTCTTTTCCCTTTCTCTCTTCTCTTTCTCCTTTTCTCTTTCGATTTGTTCTCTCTCTCTGACACATACGTCAGCACCAATTGCTGACTATGTCAATTCTTTATTTCTCTCTCTTCACAGACGGCAGCAAGTCGCCGTCTATGTCTTTGTCTTTTCTCTTTCTCTCTTCTTTCTCTCTATTTCTTTCTCTCGCTTCTTCTCTCTCTTTTAACTCTCCCTCTCCTCTCTCTTCTCTTTCTTTTCTCTCTCTCTTCTTTTTCTCTCTCTTTATGTTCTTTCTCTCTCTTCTCTGTCTTCTTTCTTTCTTTTCTCTCTCTTCTCTTTCTCTATTCTCTTCATCTCTCTCTCTTCCCTTTATCTCCATTCTCTTTTTCCCTTTTCTCTTTCAATCTTTTCTCTCTCTAACACAGACATCACCACCAGTCGTCACCTATGTCAATTCTCTCTTTCTCTCTCTTCACAAACGGCAGCAAGCAGCCGTCTGTGTCTCTGTCTCTTCTCTTTCTCTCTCTTATCTTTCTTTCTTTCTTTCTTTTCTTTCTCTCTTCTCTCTCTATTCAAACTCTCCCTCTCCTCTTCTTTCTCTCTATTTCTACTCTTTCTCTCTTTTTTCTCTCTTTTCTTTCTTTATCTTTCTTGTTTCTTTTCTCTTTCTCTCTTCTCTAGTCTCTCTTCCTCTTCCTTTGCACAGGGGTATCGATGTGGGCCTACTCTTTTTGGCAGGCCTCGTCAGTGTTCCTGTAATATCTTTATCTCTCTCCTCTCACAGGGGCAGCGACGTGGGCCTACACTTTTTGGTGGGCCTCATTGCAGTCCATGTGCTCTCTTTTCTTCTTTCTCTCTCTTTTTCTTTTCTCTCCTTTCACAGATGACAGTCATGCCGCTATCTATGTTCTCTCTCTCCCCTCTTCACAAACGGTAGCAAGCCACCATATGTGTTCTTTCTCTCTCTCCCCTCTTTGCAAATGGTAGTCAAGCTGTCATATATGTTCTTTCTCTCTCTTCCCTCTTCATAGATGACAGTGGGCCACTTTCTGTGTTCTTTCTATCTCTCCTCTCTTCATAGACGGCAACAACCCATCGTCTGTGTATTGCCCTCCCTCTTTTCCTCTCTCTATCTTCTTCTCTCTCTTTCTCTTCCTTCTAATGTATTTTCTTTATCTGATCCTTTTATTCTCTACCCCTCTGTATTGTAAACTATGTACTGATAATTCTTTGTCATGAAGACGTCAGAAGGCTATCAAATTGGTACGAACTTGATCATGTTATTTTCTTTTTTCCTTTGAGTACACATGCACGTGTGCGCTCACCCTATGACAAGGTGGGGTCTTCAAACCCACTTGTCTTGTATTCTAATGTGTATGTGTGATTGCAAGAAAAGAAGAAATAGGCCAAAGGAGGAGATTTCGAACCGGTCATAAACCCGAGGGGTATTCCAACGTGATCTAAGAGGGCTCCCACGTGAGCTACCATGAGTGCATCACGAGCCCAAGTGAGGTAAGTCCCACCTCATACCTTAATTCCTCTCTTACCGGTTGGTATTCCTTCTCGTGTCTTCCTCACATGGTTTCCGAGAGAGCGGTCTCAGATCCTGGGTCCATATTGAACTCAGAGTCTCATCATCAGGTCACCCCAAGTGAGAACGAGGCACCTAACCATGCATATCATAGAATGTTGGGGCATCCTACTCAGGATTCTGTCACCCCTAAAAGATCACATCGAAGCTTTAATCAAGAAGGGGCAGATACAGCTCGATAGCCTCAAGAAGGCATTCGGGGCAGTTGAGCAAGCATATCGGCTCGATGAACTACCATTAGACCTCCTTCAAGTGTTGTTTTGCATGATGCTCCAATTTGGGGTCATCACACCAAAGTTGTCAAGACAACCTAGACACCTTACTCGAGGGACTGAGAACCTCTGGTGCCCGTATCACCAGATCTGAGGTCATGACTTAGAATGATGCTTTGGCTTTCAAGCTATAATATCAAAAAACGTACGACGAGGATGCTCTGTCCTCTCTATCTTAGAGGATCATGCTCAACCCATTGAACTGTCAACAGAGGAGGTCGCCCAGACACATACCCCCTGTGATGACATGCTACCTAAGCCTTTTGACTTTGATGAACCCTCGGCCTCTCAACCATGGCAAGTCTATCGAGGATGAAGCAGGATGAGATCCATGAAGAGAGAGGCTATTCACCAATAAAGGCCAGCTCCTGAGCTGCACCCATTCCCAAAAAAGGTAAAAGGAGATGAGCACCAAGAGCCTCTCGCTGAAAGAGGAAATTCCCTCAACCACAAACTGAGGTCGAGTTCCTCAAGCCCCTTCCTCCATTACCAACCCTGTAGGACTTTTTCTCTGGCATAGTCATTCTCACTGACTAGGACCTGCAGTCCAGTCATGAGGTCGTTCCTGGGCCTTCCTCAGCTCAGGCTCCCATTACATCAGATAAGGGTGACGACATTAAAAGCACCCCTCAGCGGTCCAAGCAGGGTGAAGACTTAAAAGATTCCTTACACATGTCCAATTCTGGTGATGATGTTAAAAGCTACCCAGATCGGTCCAATCTAAGCGACGACCTTAAAAGCTCTCCCCCTTATTCTATTGTCAACTCTTCTAGCCCTTCTTCTTGTTCTGTTAACACATCTTCTGCAGGTTCAACACGCGAATGCCCAAACTTTGAGGCCCTTGACAAAGAGCTGAAAAGTTGCAACACTAACAGATGACATCGAACGTAGCTAAAAAAGATGGTGGCCCAAGCAGCTGGCTTCCTGTCAGTCGCTGATGAATTGGCATCTAGAGCTAATGTAAAGCCTCCTCTCACTATCGAAGAGCTTCCCAAGCGGCGCAAGAATCGCAAGGCCAAGAAACCTCAATTGTCCCCTGAGCTCGACTTCGAGCAAAGAATGAGAGAGTCAAGAGGGTCGAGCTTTTATTCTCACGAAGCGTGCCATATGGTGCAGATCTCTGAAGTAGTGACCAATACTGACCCGATCAGTCTTAGGTCAAGTAAGAAGTTATAGCCACCTATGCAGAAGCCGAAGCTTTTGAAGTACCCTAGTCGCCCACTCATCCCAGATCCTAACACATCAACCAATCTACCACTCCTTAAATTCCTGGGATCACCATTGGTCCCATCTACCCAACCATCTCCAAGACCTAAACCTCAATCAACCTCCATTTTACCAGCACCTAACCCTATTACCCAATCCAACCAGCCCACACTAGACTCTACTAGACCTGGCCAGTCAACACCAAGTCCGGTGGCATAATCTTTACCTACCCAACCCACGCCGGTTACATAACAAAAACAGCCAGTACTCCAAAACCAACCTGCACCACCTAAACTATCTCTCAACCTACCATCTCACTAAAACTCGTGTCGAATCCATGAGAATGTAAAAATGGTCATCGCAAAAATGAGGATGATGTGTTGGTTGTATCTATGATCGCTGAATCACAGAATTGCCCCCTTGCACTCTTTGAGCCCAGTTCTTCTCAGGTAAGTCAGGAGCCTCAAACTTGCATGTCTCAACTATATGAACTCCCTCTCCTTGAAACTAACCCCTCGTCAAGTAAACCAGTGGAAGAACTAGGCACCATGCTCTATACTGTCAAAGGCCAATTTGAGGTGGAAATGTCAAGAGCATGGGTCTTCATAACCTTTGAAGTCGGGACATTCGAGGTCAATAAAGGATCCTCTGGACCGTTGACTGATGACGAAGTGGAAGTTCGAAGCCCCTGAAGAATGGGAAGAAGGTGGACAAGCTACAACTGACTATCTCGAAGAAAAAAACTTGGGTTACGAGAAAGATCCAAGGCCAACTTTTATTTAAGCAAACATGACGCCAGAAGAGAAGGAATGCTATATTGCCTTTCTAGGGGCAAACCGAGACGTCTTCACTTCGCACTATCATGAGATGCCTGGTCTCGATCCCCAGGTCACGGTACATTGGCTAAGCACTGACCCATCCTTCAAACCTATGAAGCAGAAATCGAGAAGGTTTTGGGCTAATCTTGAAATGCAGATAGATGTTGAGGTAATTAAGCTCAAGGAAGCAAGTTTTATTCGGGAAGTCAAATACCCAAAATGGCTCACCAATGTTGTGCCAGTTAAAAAGAACGGGAAACTCAGGGTCTGTATCGATTTCCGTGACATGAACGCTACCTGCCCAAAGGACGACTTCCCATTGTCGTTCATGGAAATGCTTATCAATTCCCCAGCCCATTGCCATATTTTCTCCTTCATAGATGGATATTCAGGGTACAATCAGATAAGGATGGCATCAGAGGACGAGGAGGCCACTGCCTTCCTAACTCCCGAAGGTGTCTTCTACTATGTAATGATGCCGTTTGGGTTGAAGAATGCAAGTGCCACCTATCAGTGAGCCATGACCACCATTTTCAAAGATATGCTCCACAAAGAGGTAGAATATTAAGTGGATGATTTAGTGGTGAAATCCAAAAAGAAGGAGGATCACATGCATGACCTTGAGAAGGTGTTCGAAAGGCTTCACGTTCATCAGCTCAAAATGAACCCCTTGAAGTGCGCCTTTGGTGTATGTTCAGGAAAATTCTAAGGATTCATTGTCAGGTTTGGGGGATTGGAGATCGAGCCTGTCAAGATCAAAGCGATTCGAGCAATGCCACTGCCAACAATGCTATGAGAACTTTAGTCTCTTCAAGGCCAGCTTGCTTATATTCGAAGATTCATTTCAAATCTCTCAGGTCGTTGTAAGACTTTTACACATCTGTTGAAGAAGGACTCTCCTTTCATATGGGACGAGGCATGTCAGGCCGCCTTGGAAGACATCAAGGAGTACTTGTTACACCCCCTGGTACTCTCCACGTTAGTGTTAGGAAAGCCCCTCATTCTATACGTGACCGCCCTCGACGAGTCGCTCGATGCACTCCTGACACAAAATAATGAGGGAGGAAAAGAAGTCACTGAGTATTACCTCAGCTGCAGCATGCAAGGGGCTGAAAAGAATTACCCACCAATTGAGAAGATGTGCTTGGCTTTAACCTTCGCGGTCAAAAAGCTTCGTCATTATCTCCTCGATCATGAGGTGGATCTTATCTTGAAAGCTGACCCCATCAAGTTCCTCATGATGCGCCCTTGCTTCTCAGGATGATGGGCTAAATGGGCACTATTACTAATGGAGTTCGACATCAAGTACGTACCGCAAAAATTTGTCAAGGGTCAAGCCCTGACTAATTTCTTGGTAGCACACCCCGTACCGGTGGAGACTCCCCTGTCAAGGGACCTCCCTGATGAGGAAGTGTTTTGCACTGAGCCAGTTTATGATTGGAAGATGTACTTTGACGAGGGCTTTCAGCCTGAACGAGGTGGTGCTGGAATAGTATTCTTTACCCCGCAATATGGCATCATTCCCTTGTCCTCCTCCCTTGCAAAAGCCGACTCGCATAATGAGTCCGAGTATAAGCCCTCATAATAGGGCTTGAGGTTGCCTTAGATCTAGAACTGGAGCGGTTAGCCATTTTCGACGACTTCGAGCTAGTAATACGCCAACTCAAAGGGATATATGATGTGAGGAAAGACAGTCTCATGCCCTATCATGACACTGCAAAAACTTTGATGGAAAACCTCGATGATTTTTCCTTAGGCCACATCCCTAGAAGGTTAAATTCCCAGGCTAATACCCTTGCCAAGCTCGATGCCACTATTCAAATCTCCTTGAAGGAACCAATGCCTATATGGGTAGCAGAGTGGAGGCACATTGAGCAGGTTAGAGAGTTAGATGGGGATGATGAAAGGATTATTTTTCCAGAATGCCGTCCTTATCCATTTGGGGCACTTCTCGCTGCTAAGGATGCTCTCGAAGCTTAAAAGAAGGCGAAGCAAGACCAAGGTGATAAGTCTGAAAGACGAGAGGAGGAGATCTTTGATCCAATATGTGTTGAGCTTGAACAAGTGGAGGATTGGAGGGAGCCAATAATCAACTTTCACAGGGTCGACTATCGGATGATCGCATTGAATGCAACAGTATACGAAGAATGTCCACCAAATACACTCTTTTTTATGGAGATGTTCTCTTTCGATGATCCTTCAAAGGTATCCTTCTACACAAAAGGAGCAAAGCAAGTTGTAGAAGAAGTACATACCAGGATCTGTGGCCTTCATCAGTCTGGTCCTAAGCTTTATGAACGGATACGCAGGTTAGGGTATACTGGCCATCAATGGTTGTGGATTCACTGTCCTATGCCAAAAGGTGCCAAGTGTGTCAGATACATTCAAACCTCATTCACCAACCACCAGAGCCTCTCCATCCTACGGTGATGTCATGGCCCTTCTCACAATGGAGTATGGACATTGTCGGACCCATCGATCCTCCCTCAGCATTGGGTGATACCTTCATCTTAGCTGCTACGGATTACTTCTCAAAATTGGCTGCAGCAATTCCTCTCAAACATGTCCTCGGGGAATCAGTAGCCAACTTTGTGCGACATCACATCATTTACCGATTCGGTGTGCCTGACTGGATCATATCAGACAGTGGACCCCAGTTTCGGAGTCAGCATATCAACCGCTCGGCTAACCAAGTTCTCTTCGAGTGAAAGTACTCTACTATGTACCACCCTCTAGCAAATGGTTTAGTTGAAGCCTTCAACAAGACCCTTTGCAGTGTTTTAAGAAAATAAATGTTAAAAACGAGGAAAAACTGACATGAGAAGCTTCTCGAAGCTTTATGGGCTTATCGCACTACCACACGGAGTGCCACCAACTGTACTCCCTATTCTTTAGTCTATGGGAGTGAAGCGGTGCTACCCCTTGAAATTCAACTACCATCACTTCGCATTACAGTACATCATGATATGACAGAAGATCAACAGGTCAAGTTGTGTTATCAAGAACTAGACGAACTTGATGGGAAGAGATTAGAAATGCAATAGAACCTTGAACTCCACTAGGGGAGGATGAAGAGAGCTTTTGACAAGTCAGTCAAAGTCCATTCATTCACCCGTGGTGACTTAGTCCTAGCAGTAAAAAGATCGATCGTCATGCATGGGCGACATAAAGGAAAGTTTGAGCTGAAATTGGAAAGCCCTTACGTAATCAAGGAAGTGTCCCCAAATGGAGCTTATATATTGACTCATCCTGATGGGAAGCATGCAATGCCCCCATCAATGGACGTTACCTAAAAAGGTATTACCCATGATCCTTATGATCTCAGAGGCAAGACTTTAAACATGACTTCAAGTCTTGGTGTAGGACTCTAAAAACACACCACTTTTATGGTCTCAGAGGCAAGACTCCTCAGAGGCAAGACTCTAAACATGCCTCTAGGTCATGGTGTACGACTCTAAAAACACACCACTATGAAAATGGAAAAGGAGAAAATCAGTGCAAATAAGCAAAATTTTTCATTAAGAGAAGTTGCAAGTTACAGATACAACTTTTCTTTACAAGTGTGAAATCTTAAAATTTATCTTTGAGATGTGGGGGATTGTTAGTATGGTTCTTGCATCTGTGAAACAGAGAAGCAGTTGATTATCAACATTGCTCTTGCATCTGAGGAAAAGAGAGCAGTTGATTGCCAGTGTCGCTCCAGCATCAGAAGAAATGAGAAGGGTTTTAGATCGAGTATATCAAACATACAAAGCATACTTTTCTAACAAGGAACTGGTGTATAATGGAGAGCAAACCCTATTCGCACATGGCTTCCAACAGACTTTGCAGGACATATGAGATTCCCCCTAACTAAGTCGCCAGTTCCAAAGTCACCTCAGGAAGTCCTTCATCGAAGGAATGGTCTCAAAAGGCCTCGCTAGCGGATATGAACACCCTCCCTTTCAAGTAATAGTCCAAGCTGCCGAGCATGCTAAGCTGCCATGCATGTTCACTGCCAAGCATGAAAGCTGTCGTGCCGTGCACGCACAATCATGCCGCCGTGCTTGTATTTTCAGCCGCTGTGCGTGAACTCTTCCATGCACGATCAAAGCTATCGTCAGTGTATTTTTAACTGCTGTGTGTGAACTCTGCTATGCACGTTCGAGCCTCCATGCATGTACTTCGCTAAGACAACCACCATGAGTGTTCAGGGCATCACGTAGATGCCATGAGTGTTCTTCTTCACCCCAACCACCACGCGCGTTTCTCAGCCCCTCAACCTCCGTGCATGTTCCTTTCTCCCTTCAACAGCTGGACGTGTTTCTTCCTCCCTTCAACAGTCGTGCGTGGTTCTTCCTCCCTTCAACCACCGTGCATGTTTCTTCCTCCCTTCAACCGTCGTATATGTTTCTTTCTTCCTTCAATCGCCATGTGTGTTTCTACCTCCCTTCAACCGCTATGTGTGTTCTTCGTCATTTCAACTGTCGAGCGCATTTCTCCCTTCAACCGCCGTGTGTGTTCACCTTGGACCGCCTTCCGTGAATTCATACACATCAGGCCACCGCACATGCTCTCGCAACTCGCCCAGGAGTGTGTTCCCATGTTGCCACCAGACTTGTTGCCTATACACCCCTGCCCTTTACATGCGCCTTCTCGCATGCCTTCCCAAGCCAGCCTGTTTGTGTGTGCATCATCAAGGTTCAATTCTCAGCACCTGGACATCCCCATTGGCGCCATGTTCATCCCCTAATCCTTTATCCTCAAGGAGTCATTCCCAATTCCTAATCCCCAGTGAGTTCATTTCCACCAACCATCCTTCACTGAGCTGCCATCATCATCCTAACTCACTCCCTATATATGGTCTCGGCCATTTCATCCCCAATGAGTTGGACCACCATCCACAGGCCCATTCCCCATGGAGTCTCATTCATTTCACCTCTCCTAGTGAGTCCACCCCTCATTTGGTGACTCACATACATGCCAACTCATCACGGTCCAGCTGTATGACCATAAACTATAGTGCACGTCTTAACCGCATGATGTTAAACTACTTTGCATAATGGTCCTGCTGTATGATCACAAACTATAGTGCACGTCCTGGCCGCATGACGTTAAAATGCTTCGCGCAATGGTCCAACTGTATGACCATAAACTATAGTACACATCTTAGCCGCATGACGATAAATTGCTTCGCGCAACGGTCCAGCTGTATGACCCTAAATTATAGTGCACGTCATGGCCGCATGACGTTAAACTTCTTCACACAATGGTCGATCTATACGACCATAAACTATAGTACACATCCTGGCCGCATGACGTTAAACTGCTTCGCACAGTAGTCTAGCTGTATGACCCTCAACTCTAGCGCATGTCCTGGCTGCATGACGTTAAACTGCATTTCCTAGGTCTCGGTGGCATGACCTTAACATTGTATCCACACACGTGTGTCCCCCGATGCATGTATGCTCTTTACACGTCATTCAATGCATGCCTCCCCTAACCAGTCCATCCACGCATGCATATATCAAATCCATTTTTTGCCCAATGAAACTATCTCCATAACCCTTGAAGAACTCGCAACATTTCCCAGTGAGTCATACCCACGCTAATGAAATCACAGCGAGCCATTCCACCATCCATACTTACCATCAGCTAGTGGGTCACAATTATCCACCTTCCATTCAAACACAATCCATCATCCACAGACGGCCTCGTGCCATCACCCTAAAGTGAGTCAAACCTTCACCATGCTCACTCCATGGCCTCCACAGAGTATCATCCATCACCATCACGATCCAGTTGTATGACCTTAAACTATAGTGCACGTTCTGGCTGCATGATGTTAAACTGCTTTGCCTAGGTCCCAAAGGCATGACCTAAAACATGCCTCACAAAAAAAAAAAGGGGCATGGTGTAAACCCGAAAGGAGAATGTCATGAGTAAAAAATAACGGACGGGCATGGTCAGGAAACTATGAGTAAGAGAGTTCAACAAATAAAAATCGGGCACGGTGAAAACCCAAAAGTGCACCGTGAGTAAAGATGGAAAGAAGGCAGACATGGCCGTCAGGTCATGGGTAAAAGAGCTTAATTAAAAGGAGGTAGGTGAAATCCGTCTTTACAGCACTACTTCCCTCAGTCTAAGCGAAAACCTAAAAGGGCACTTGGATCAATAAGCAGGTTGATGCAGTGTCTGCCACCATAAGCTACTCCAACCAGCATTTCAAAAAAATGCTCTCGGTATATAGACCCAAAAAAAAAAAGGGAAAAAACAAAAAAAACATAATCATTCACAGGCAAGAAACTGTCAAATTAGGTCAATACTTGCCCACAGCAACCAGGGTGAAGCCAACTGAAGCCGGATCAGATATTCGAGACAATCCAACAAAATCCCTAGACTGGGCTAATAGGATGGGGCCCACAGAGGTACCCTGCTTGTCAAAGAAAACCTGGTGTAGCACCAAACAATGTCACAAAAAAGTCCAACGAGGGTGAAGACTCTCAAAGCATCTTGTACATCCAATGGGGTGTATACTCTAAAATCATCCCTCAAGTCTCCACGTCTGGGTCCACAACAAGGTCCCCAGCCGTCTTGAGTGCATTGGTCACCCCTTCGAGAAGCAGCTTCACACGAGTATCCTATTGACGCTCATGTGATCCGGTGGCTAAGAAGAAAGCTAAAGTCGAATGACCAACTTTGATTCTGAATGTTGCCCTTCTCGCTTCTCTTGAAGCACAACATTCGGTGGGGCATGCTGTTTGAAGTCATTTTCTATCACTTGTATCCCTGATGCGAATAAGGAGAGAGCAGTTTGCGACATAGGCCCGTAGGTCCCATAATGCCTGTGGATTACGAAAGCCGTAGAGCAATAAGCCCTGATCCAGAAGTGAAACTTTTGATAATCTCAGAATGAACAAAGAAGGTTCGAGATCATGCCTAAGACTTTCCTAAAAACACCTGCCAAATTTCGTCACAATCTGACGAGTTTTAGGCAGTGTAGACTTCAAACAGTTTCAAAAATTTTGCCTCTATTACGTTGAAAACGGACTTTGGACTGCATAACTATTATCAGAGTGTCAAATGGTCTCCATACCATCGTCATTGGATTTAAAACGTTCAAAAACCCTCGAGCACCAATTTTCGGCCCATTTCGATGCTTCTAGAGAACGTTATGGCCACATTACCTAAAATGGGTAGGTCGTACACTATTATGAAGCATCCTCGATGAACCAGTTTCCCTTAATGGAAATTGTGCATCATAATTTCGAGGTCAAACTTTCCATAGCCATATCTCCCTCATCTCGGGTCAGATGGAGCCCAAATTTTGGGAGTATGTTCGTCTCGACGACCCGGTCGATTTGATATGTGGCGTGCATGATAACACGGCTCGAGCTAAGAGAAATCGAAGAATGAAATTTTTCAGAAGTAGCAGGAAACATGTCTCTTCGATCAAACAGCCATATCACGGCGCTTGCGTGTCGGTTCGACCTCAAACTAGACCCATTCTCAGCACGAGGTCAGGGGCTTCATCTGAGCCTAACCCTACATGTGATGGATGGTCAGATTTGATGCACAATGAGTCCGAAATTGCTGCAATTATGACCACTAGAATCCAAATTGTGGCAAAAGTTTCCCAATTTGGAAAATGGTTGTCCAAACACCAAATGAAGCCGTTCTTTTTGCAAAACGATCGTGGAAACATGTTCGACGTGCTACAATGATGAAATTGATAAAAAAAATCTGAGAAATGGGCTGAATCTTAAATCTAAGATTGCACATTTTTTCATGTTTTTGCCATGTCATGATCATGGCCCGAGAGTCTAATCTGTGGTTCGAAATGGGTATCAAAATAATCACCTTTGCGAGCTGATCTAGAAAAGAATAATCTTTTGACCGGTTGAACACTAGAAGGACTCGGAACGGATCTCGAAAGATTGTGAAGATTAAATGGCCATTACAGGGACCTGTTTGGAATTTCACATATTGTTGACGCAGGGGCAAAGTCATCATTTTACCTCTACTTTCGTAATTTTCTTTAATTGTTAATTTTCATTGATTAAGTTAAGTTTTGATCATTCATCCATGTTTGGGCCCCACTTCTATATAAGAACGTACCATCTACATGTAAAGGACTCTCTTTTGATCAATAAAAAAATCCATTTTGCTTAAAGTTTTGAGCATCTTTAAGAGAGAGAGAGAGGAGAGAGAAAACTTAAACAGTTACCCTTAGGTAAATTTATCTATCCTCTCTCTTCTTTCTCTCTCTTCACTCTCTCTCCTTCTCTCTCTCCTCTCGTCCCTCTTTTCTTTCTCTCTCTTCAATCTTTCTCTTTTTTTCTCTCTTCTTTCTCTCTCCTCGCTCCTCTCACCCCCTCTTCTTTCTCTCTCTTCTCTTTCTCTTATCTTTCTCTCCCGTCTCTAACTCTTTCTTTTTTCATTTCTTCCTCTCTTCTTTCCTTTCTCTCTCCTCTTTTCTTTCCTTTCCTCCTCTTTCCTTTCTCTCCTCTTTCCTTTCCCTTCTTTCTCTCTCCTTTCCTCTTTCTCCACTCTTCTTTCCTTCCTCTCTCTTCTTCTTTCCTTTCTTTCTCTCTTCTCTATTCTCTCTTTGTCTCTCCCTCTTCATAGAGGAACGATGTGGGCCTACCCTTTTTGGTGGGCCTCATCGTGATTCCTATAATACCTTTGTCTCTCTCCTCTC
>NW_006500144.1:1605657-1627372 GCF_000471905.2 Amborella trichopoda | reverse complement strand
TATATATATATATATATATATATATATATATATATATAAGTTTGTTTTATTTTGTCCAGTTCTTTGTACTTGTGTGCATGGTTTTTGTTTTCTTTTGTGGTTTTCTTTGATTTTGCCCTAAACAGAAAAGGGTTGAGCACACTCCTATCTAAGTGGCATTTGCTACTTCTGGTCACGGTCCCGCATTCTGTCGCCCTCCGGTATGTACGGTAGGGGGTCAGGGGACGGGGTCGTGACAGGTCGAGCCTCCCCATGTGTTGCAGTGGGTATGGGGATGTAGAACTCCCTGACTCGGGGGAAGGAGGGATAAGCGGATCCCATAGAAAAAGGGAAGAGAGGAGAAAGAGAGATTGGTACTTGGAGACCACTCGAGCCAACGATAGGGTGACGAGTCCCCAGTGGAGTCACCAGTTGATGTCGGTGGGGTCCTGGTTTCCCTCCGGGTGATAGAGGCGGAAACCCTCTCTAGAACAACCATGGAGGTTCGGGATGTAGAGGACACACCATCCCTGTTGCTTGCGGATAGGAGGCCGACAGTGAGAGAGATTTTAGCGACTGTAGCACGAACGCTCTTGTGCCGATTTGGGGGTTCGGGGACTCACCCAGGTGAATGGCCCTCTCAGAGCAATGACAAAGACCTCCGGCTCTTTGTCAGCGTAGTTTCGATGGGAGCTCTCTTCAGGTTTTTTACCTCTCCTCTCACCTTCACTATGTATTTGAGATGGAATCCGAATGTCCCTCCTCTTTGGTCACCCTCTCGTAGGGGGGGGAGGGGGAGGGGGGGTTGCTTGCCATTGAAAGGGGGCATGGGGAATCCCGATGACCAAGGCCCACAGTTTTGCTCACGTCTGTAGGCTCGCAGGTAGACGTGGGCTGCGACGCTGGCGGAGTCACGCGCGGAGGTGGGAGTGAGTGAGAGAGAGAGAGAGAGAGAGAGAGAGAGAGAGAGAGAGAGACGTCGGCGTTAGGTGAAGGTGGGGTCGACCCGTGCAAGTCGGGGATCCTGCAGGACCGCACACTCAGGGGTATCCTCACTCTCTCAAAGTTTTCTCTCTCCCTCTCTCTTTCCTCTCCCACAGAGACTAAGGAGTCATAAATACAAGCTCAAAAGCAAAATCTAGCCTTGATTCCTCCCAGCCTATAAGGGTAATAGAACTTGAAAAGAGAGGATTGTGTAGTCCTTTTTTGCAAGTGAGCTAAGCTTGCTTATATAGAGGATTCACCAAACAGGCGTGAACGCTCAAAAGTCAAGCTTAATTACAATTAAAAAAATTCAAAACAAATCCAAAAATTAGGTGCAAATGACCAAAATGTCCTTGTGATCTTTTTCCCAAATGACGAGACCGTCACTGTATGCAGGTCGCTCCTCCATGGGATGACCTTGGAAGCTAATCCTGCAACTTATGGCAACTGTTTGGCTGTTTCATCAACATATCTTCGTTCTTCTCTCGATTGTGAGCATTTTGATGGCCTTTAATCGTGCTGTGGTGGCCTTTTTCCTCGAGGTGAAAGTCTGGCAATTTTTGTGAACTTTGTCTGACGATGCATCTTCGAGCTGCATCGTTTTAGCTCACGACTCTGCTTAAAAGTTAGAGAGGAGGCTGCTGCAATCATTTTGCTCCAAGTTTGGGCTGATTTCGTATATATTTGAGCCTTTGCTTAATTTGAGAGTTGTCGGAGAAAGGGATTTCGACAACCTGTTGAATTTGCTTCTTTGGTGACCTTAGGACTTGCATTCATCGAACCACAGATTGAATGCAAGAATTATACTAGAATGTAGCTGTTTGCGAGGTGGTTCTATTGAACTCCTCGTCGCGTTAATCCATGGCTTAGATGTTGAGTTATGCTTCACTGAATCCGAAGCTTGTTGAACCCTATTTTTTCCTTGGTTTCTCTAGCCAATTTCCTCTTCGAAGCAACAGGGGTTCTCGATCATGCCACATTGTGTGGGGCTGGCGTGATCTGGAACATGTCAATGTTTGAGCTCTATCTAGTTTCAGAGGAAGGCGTCGTGGGGTGGCGAAGTTATTGTCGGAAAACATCATAGCAGTCCCCACTTCTGGGACTGGTCTGGTGAAGCCGCACCGTGTTATGGTAAAACCCATGAGTTGCGAGGCCGTATGAGCGTAGAGCCGTTCAGGGAGGTCCGATTGAGCCCAAATTTGGTCCTCGGGGGTTTTTCGATGTTCTGAGTGCAATGGCGGTGGTTTGGTGCCCTGTTGCAGCCGCTAGCATAAGGCTATAGTGAAGGGTCCTTCTTTGGTGTGAGGGAACCGCACCCAGGTCACCGGGCTAGAGGCTTTATTTTCGGCACAATCTTGGTATGCGGGTATTTCATGAACTCGCGAGACTAAACTATCGCCGACTCTCTCTTTATTCGCATGGGCTCATGGAAGTACATAAAAAATGATGTACAACACCAGGCTGTTGGTGGCTCTCTCCTTGTTCGTGTGGGAGGTGCATGTATGTCAAAAATGACGTACAACAATCATGTCAACAAAAATGATAGGATTAGAAGCTTCAACGTGTAAGGAGATTTCCTTTTCATGTTCCTTATGCACTTTTGTACAACATCAATCTCAGTCATGGGATTGCTTTGGCACATGGAAAGGTCTCTCCATCTCTAAATGTAGTTGCCCACAGACTCATCCATCTCCTGAGCCATTATGAGGAGTTTTATTGCTTTAACATCGATTTTCACTTCGTAAAAATGCTTGCAGAACAACTGCTCCATTTCTTGTCAGGAATGAACTGAGTCTAGGGTCATGTCTACCATTTAAAGGTGAGCCCAACCAAAGTTTCTACAAATTGTAGAAGAAGCAGTCTGAAGTTCGAAGCCGATTCTTAGCATGTTGACACGAAGTGATCCACACGCTGCTGGGGTGAACCCGCGCCATCAAAGATTGGTAATCTTCCTTTTTTATATCCGATGGGGAAGGGGATTTGATCAATAAAAGGCAAGTAAGGCTTTTGGTATTTGACGTTTGTAAGTCTTGGATGCTTTTATTGATCATCCTCTTGACATCTTCTTGAGTAAACAACGATGACATAGCTTGAGATGCTAGATTAAGATGGTCATCAAAGGAGACAGAAGGGTTTAGATACTTTGAGGTTTAGGCCATAGGAGGAGGCTGAGGTCTTTCTTCTTCTTCACGTTGAGGCTGAAAAGGGGAGTTTTCTTCATGATGAGAAGACACTGAGTCCTTTGAGCCTATCTAGAATGCAGATCAACACATCCTCGAAATGGGCTATTGGAATTTTAGGCTCATCCTCATCATGACATACTACCATTACCTCGAGTTGTTCACCATGTTCGAATAATTCTGCAGCAGAGGTGATTTTGGTCCTCTTCACACCTCTATATGGCCATTCATACAACAGGGGCTGGGTTTGCTCGAATTGAGCTTGAGATTGCCTTGCAGCACGAGTAAGCACTAGCTCTGGGCTGCCTTGGGGACAGATTACTGCACTTGAAGGCCTTGGGGCCATCGTCCAACTTAAATGGGCTTGAGATGGCCTTGGCGCCATATCTCATTTACTTGCTCGTGACGGTCTTGGGGCCACGGATTGGGTGGAGTGAGTCCATCTTCCTGTACCTCGACGACATATCAATTAATGGTGTCGCTTATCTCTAGTTCTTCCGTGGCTTACAATGGGTAGAACCAGTTGTGTTCGAATACATATTTTGAGGCTGAGAACTATGCGTTTTGTTTTCGGAGCAGCACCCTCATCTCTCTTGTCTATTTAATTCTCAAGCTCTAGTAGATCTTTCCCCATAATTGGAATCGATCTTGATTTCCTTCTCAACTGGCTTACCCTATGGATATGAGTGCAAAATTGATCAACTCCTGCAACGTATGACATTCAGGAAGAAGGAATCTTGTGGTC
Source organism: Amborella trichopoda (assembly GCF_000471905.2). The sequence continues at coordinate 1,623,484 of NW_006500144.1, read as the reverse complement.
GACTTTGGAGGAATAGGCTTGAAGGGGGGTGCTGACTAGTCGTCTTTGAGAATATCTTTCCTTGAGCCCTGCCTCGAGGGCTAGCGTACATGTATAGAGATGGAGGAGTAGACAAGATGGTGCTCAAAGGGAATTTCTTCAAGTACCACGTGCTAAGCGGTTTCGAGGTAGTGAGGGGCATGTTTGACCTTTCCTTTTCTCTTTTCACTGGCAGAGTCACTGGACTTGCAAGTATGTGCATGGCCCACAGAAGTGTTCGGGGTAGTTTGTGACCCAACCCCTTGTTAAATGGAGGGCTAAGTATTTGAAATACCCGCCTTCTTAGTTGAAATGGCCTTAGGGCCTTCAGCATACATGTGCATTTCTTTAGAAGACTTTCAACTGCCTCAAAAGTCGTGTGCTCGCTTGGTTCCAGCCTTTGGGCTGCCCCAAGTTGTGAGAGTATCATGCGGTGCATTGGTGGTCTGAAGACCACTCATGATGAGTTTGGGTCTCAAGGGGCCCGAAACAGGTGAGGAGACTGAGGTAAGGTGGTGCCTTTCCCATCTCGTCATGGTGATGGTTAAACCATCAGCCGTGATTTGTAAATGTGCATGAGGCGGCTTCGGGGCCACACAAATTGATGTAGGGGTCGCCAGAGTGAGGTGTGTGCGGCGATACGCTAGTACCGACGACACCTTTGTGAGGTCCAGGTGAGGTTACCTTTCGATTACCCACTGAGACGATGGTCTTATTAGGACTGACCAAGGGAAGAGGAGGAGTGGCATGAGGACCACTTTTAAGCTTACGACTGACGAGATACCCGCTAGCAACAGGGTGCTCATGAGAGAGGGTGGTTTCAGAGCCACCCATGCGGATGACATCAATGGATTTCCCTTTGATATCAGAGAAGGAGGGAGAACTAGTTCGAGCACTTTTTCGCGTAGTCTTTCTAGCATGAACTAGGATGGTAGGGCCAGCCAAGCTACTTAAGGAGGACAAGGGAGATGCATGATTAGTCATTCCGCTCTCCCTAAGTGAGGTCACAAATATGGGGATGATGAAATCCCCAACATGAACGAAAGAGGAGTAATGAGACTCCATTGTACTTTTAGAGAGAGAAAGAATAGAGATGTTTGCGTGAGAATAGTCCGAGTCAGCTATAGGGTGCATGTCTGCCTCGATCTTGCCCTCCGGATCCTGGATGATCGGGCGGCGTGCGTCTCAAGTTTCGAAGGAAGACCCGAGACATTTCTAAGATAGCTCTCTCGGGAACCTCGTTTGAGAAAGAGGGCAAGTGTTACTAACCGGTGAGAGAGGAATTTTAAAAGGTGGGTTCGAGACTTACTCAAGCTGGCTCACATGGGTGCCCTCTTAAGTCACGAAGAGAGCCCCCTAATAATGAAACTGGTTCGGAATCGCCTCCCTTGGCTCACATTCTTCTTGTTTTTTGCATTTTTGCAATCACACACATATATGGCAAAGGTTGTAAGACAGGTGGGTCAGACCTCACCCTTTTATTCTTTGATGAATGTACATATGCAAGGACATTCAAAAAGAAGAAGAAAAGAAAGATGAGGGAGAGAAGAGTTCGACTGAACGAGAGGATCAAGTTGGCAAGTGATTGGGCTGATGTGGTAGCGAAATGAGCTCGGTAACTGAGAACGGCTCACAAGATCACTACTAGACGTCATTACCAACACCGACTAGCTAGGCATGATGGTCAGTCTGTCATGACAATAAAGAGGGCCAAGTAATCTTGGCACAACAACGTTACAGCTAGACGACAAGACTTCCATGAGACGCTAACCTCAATCCCTCTTAGTTGAATGAAAGGATGGTCGAATGATGGTTATGGGGGAAAGAATGAAGTAAGAGAAGAAGGGAACAAACCAGAGGAAGGAGAAGAGACGAGAGGATAAAAGAGAGAGGAAAGGAAGATACAGTCGACACTAGACTTTGTCGACTATTTTAGAAGAGAAGAGAAAAACAATCGGCACTAGGCCTCGTCGATTGTATTAAAAGATGAGAGAGAGAGGAAGTAGTTGATGCTAGGCTTCGTTGATTGTGATGGGAGAGGAGCAAGGGAGGAGATCGAGCTGATGCTAGGCTTCGCCGACTGCAACAGAAGAGGGAGAAATCCAACTTGTGTTAGGCTTCACCGACTATGACAAGAGAGGAGAGAGAAATCCAACCGGTGCTGGTGTTTGCCGACTGTGACAGAGAGGAGAGACACATCCAATCGGTGCTAGGGTTCACTGACTGTGATAGGAGAGGAGAGAGAAATCCAACCGGTGCTAGGGTTCATCGATTGCATTAGAAGAGGAGAAAGAAATTTACCCGATGTTGGGAAGAAGGTAAAGGAGAGAGAACCCCACCCGGCACTGTGAATGAAAGAAGATGAGGAGAGAGAAAACCACACTCAACATCGGAGATGAAAGAAGAAGAGGAGAGAGAAAACCCCACTCGATGTTGAGGATGAAAGAAGAAGAGGAGAGAGAAAATCCAACTGACATTAGGCTTACACTAATTTTGATAGGAGAGAGAGATAAAGATGAGAAGAAGAAGAGAGAGAGATAGAGATGAGAAGAGAGAGCAAAGAAGAGAGAGAAAGAGAAAGAAAGAGAGAGAAAAGAAGAGAGAGAAAGAGAGGAGAAGAGAGAGATAAAGATGAGAGGAGAGAGCAAATATGAGAGAGAAAGAGAGAGAAAGAGAGGAGAAGAGAGAAAAGAGGGGAGGAGAGAGAAAGAGGGGAAGAGAGAGAAAGTTACCTACCCAAAGGGTACCGACCCTTTTCTTCTCTCTCCTCTCTCTCCCTCCAAGACGTATTCATAGGCTCAAGCAAGAATGGCAATTTCTATTGAATGATCAAAGAATGAACCGAGGTTTTTTTACAATGAGGCAGTGCTTGTTTATATAGAATTGGACCCAAACATGGGTGGATTGATAAAAATTAAACCTAATTACTGAAAATTAAGATTTAATTGAATTAAAATAAATTGTAAAAATGGGTGCAAAAGGATTGTTTTCCCATGCCTAACAATGTGTGAAATTCTAAAACAGTCCCTATTACTGTCTGAGATCTTGCGTGATCTACTGTGGCTGACTTGGGGTTGTTCTGATGCCCGTTTGATCGAAAGATTATTGTTTTCTTGTAAAGCTCGACATGGCGATCATTTTGATACCAATTTGGAACAATGGATCGTGATTCAAATCATGATCATGAAACTTGAAATTTTGCTTGAATCTTTAAAACATCGGGTTGATAGTGCGCTCGTTCCTTATTGTTTTTCTTGGATTTCTTCATCATAGTGCACTAAGCATGACGTCATGATCGCGTGGCAACAAAGAGAACGCGATTTGGTGCCCGAACGAAGATTTTACAACTTTTGAGTTTTGGCCAAAATCTGGAATCTGACGGCCGAAATTTCAGTTATTTCGTTGGCTTTGTGCATGAAATCTAATCGTCCATCATGTATGCCATTCGGATCAATGATAGCCTTGGACCTTATGCACACAATGGAATTGGTTTTGCGTTTTTCTGTTGCCCGAGTGTTGTGATTGGTCCATCGAGCGAGGCGTGTCGCTACTGAATTTTTTGTAACTTCTTCACGGATCAACGACTTTCATTTAGTTTTTCTCTTTGCTAGGGCGTCGTCACGGGCGTACCATATATCAGATTGTCAATCTTGATGAGACGAACACGCTCACCAAATTTGGGAGCGATCTGACTTGGATTGAGTGAGATAGAGGCCTCGAAAGTGACTACCTGTGACTGTAAAAATAGCCACCTTTAATGGTGTTTTGGTGCATTGAGGCCACACGGGAATAGTGTGCGGCCCACTCCTTTTTAGTCCTTTACCCATAACATTGTCCTGGAGTGCTCGAATAAGCTGAAACTTGACCCATAGGGGTTTTCTACCATGCCAGATCCATTGTCGATGGTCCCACAGTTGTTTGATTCCCCAAAAGTATAGCTCTAGTTACGAGGTCCACTTCAGGGTGCTAGAGACTGATTTCACAATTGTTTCTTTGTGTTCACTGCCTTAAACATGTCTGGTCGCGATGAAACTTGGTAGGTGGTCTTTTCAAGTGCTGATGATGATCTTAACCAATTATGTGGCCATTCTGAGACTGTCGGGAATTTCCACTGTTTTGTAGACTTTATTGACGTGTTGAAAAATACGTTCAAACAGCTTGCCGCGCCGAATGTTGTGCTTCGACAATCATTCAAAAAGTTTCCTTTGGCTTTTACTTTTTTCTTTCCTAGTTACAGAACCACGTGAACGCTAAGGAGATTCACATAATGGTGTAATTAGGCTGCTCAGACGTAGGGATGCATTGTTTGGGGGTACGTCCATGGAGACTTTAGGGGGGGGAAGAGACTTTTTTGAGGGATATTTTTGAAGTCCTCACCCTCATGTGGACTGTTTGTGATTCTGAATCTACGGATTTTGTGTGGACCTCGTTAGTTAAAATCAGGCCCATCTGGCAATTGAGTGCCATGTTTGCTTTAGTAGGCGCTGTTTGCTGCTACACCAGATTCACTCTTGACATTCAGAGTACCACTTTGGATCTCATCTATCGAGTCCAGTCGCGGGCAGGTTCTATTAGCCGATCTCGAAGGTCTGGTCGTGCCTGCTTGGCGAGCTGATGTCTCTGGCAGGTTCTCCGCTTGCTTTGTCATTTTCCTGCCTTTGTAATGTTTGTTTGTAGAGTGTGTTTGTAACCTCATGGGAATAATGTTCTTCCTCATGAGACTTGTGTTGCTGTCTTGGCGAGTCTTTTGTCTTTCAAGTCCTTTTGCAAATGAACTCAGACTATTGGAATATGTTTTCTTGAAGCTCATATTTTTGGATTCCCGGCTTTATGCCACCAGGGATTTTCTTCGTTTGAGTGAGGGCTGAAGCCGCCTATTGAGATGAGTGTTGCATCAACCTGTTTATTGGTCCAAGCGTCCTTTCCAGATTTTCACTTGAACTTAGGAAGCAGCACTGTAGAGATGGTTTTATCCAACTTCTTTTTATTTGGGGCTCTTTTACCCTTGACCTTTCGGCCATGTCCACCCTTTTCATCTATTTTTACTCATGATACCCTTTCGGGTTTTCACCGTGCCCGATTTTGTTTTATTAACGGAACTCTTTTACTCATGATTTCGTGACCATGCCCGTCTGTTATTTTACTCATGGAGTTCCTTTGTTCAGGTATACACCATGCCCATTATTTTTTGTGAAGGCGTGTTTAAGGTCATTCCGGGACCTATGCGAATTAGTTTAGCTTCATACAACCTTGACGTGCACTATGGTTTTAAGCTCATACAGCTGGACCATGATGGTGATGAATGGTAGTCTATGAAGGCCATGGAGTGAGTATGGAGATGGTTGGCTCACTTGGGGAGATGGCTCGAGGCTGCCTTTGAAAGATGGATGATGTATGAAATGTAAGTGGACGAAGGCTACCTTCATAAAAATGTATGAAGGCTACATTTTTACTCATGATGGTGAACCACTAACTTACAATAAGTATGGATGGCAGGATGGTTTGCCATTTTGTGAGTACGAGTGAGACTCACTGGGGAATGAGGTGTGGTAATGAAGTGAATGAACTCATTGGGGTGTAATGATGGTGGTGCGTGCGCACTAACAAGTAGGCTAGGGAAGGCGTGCATGAAAGTGCATGTAAAGGCATGTGCACATATGTTGGGGTAAGTTTACGGTCATACCTCCTGGACCTATGCAGGACAGTTTATTGTCATGTAGGCAGGATGTGCACTATGGTTTAAGGTCATATAGCTGGACCAAAGTTATGCAGTTTAAAGTCATACAACTAGGACCGTGCAGTTTAAGGTCATGCAACTAGACTTCCGCTATAATTTAAGGTCATATAGTTTGAACCATGATGCTGAGCCTTTTACTATCATGCGACTAGAACGTATACTATGGTTTAAGGTCATACAGCTGGATCGGGGTTCTGCAGTTTAAAGTCATACAACTAGGACCGTTCTGTTTAAGGTCGTGCAACTAAACCTCTGCTACAGTTTAAGGTCATATAGTTTGGACCATGGTGCTTAGGGTTATGCATCTAGACCACCGTTACAGTTTAAGGTCATGTAGTTGGGACCATGCAGTTTAGGATCGTATTACTAGACCTCCGCTACAGTTTAAGGTCATAAAGTTTGGACCATGAAGTTTAGGGGTGCATCTAGACCATGCAGTTTAGTGTCATGGAGCATGGACCGTGGTATGGGTCACCAAGTAGATGGAGCTCTTTTAGGAATAGGTCAATGGATTGTAATCTGACTCCTTAGGGATAAAATGGCTAAGACCATTCACAAGCTGAGGGCTCAAATAGAAATGGTAACCTGATGACGGATGACCAACAAAAGTGGATTTCGTTGTGGTTTAAGGGGGTAAGCATACTCTCTGGGGTGAAAGATAAGGCTGACTTCCTGGGGATGAGATAACTTAGTGTGAAATAGACCCACTGGGAATTGAAAACTCTACTGCGGATAATGGGCTTCAGTATGGGTGAGACTTCTATTGGGGGAAGAGGGACAGGTCCTGACTCTATTAGGGAGGTCACGGTTTGAGTGTAACGGCTTGAGTGCAAGTCCACTAGGGATGACACATCATGGCTTGGGTGCAACTCTACTAGGAATAGTGGTAGGGTATACACTGCTTCGGCCTCGAGTTGGTGACAATGGGCTATTTGTAATACAGCCGGTGCCAGTTGCAATGATCATGGTTTCCTGCGAATGTCCAACTGACACTGAGCTCTCAAGAACACAACCGGTGCTAAGGTGGTTCGAAACTCACTCGGCATTGGTCAACCGGCACTGGGTTTGTTTGGAATTCACCCGGCGCTAGTCAATCGGCGCTACGATGAGATTTACCTTGGGCCTCAAGTCAAAGCCCGACTCGGCTCATCGTCGCTTGGCTTCCTTCGGATGCAGCTGGAATTCCCAGTTTGTTAGGGGCATCCGAGGGCAATGTAGTCTATATAAGAGGGGGTAAAACCGTATTTTCCCTCATTTTGTCACCAAGGGTAAAAAAAACCTAAGCAACAATTTTCTTTAACAGTGAGGAAAGGGGGTGCCCGGTTGAAGTTTCGATGAGCAGGAAGACTTCAGCAAGAGTTTTACAAGGAAGGTTCTTCGACAGACAACAGGATTCCAGCGGTTTGACAGGGAAGACCTTCGACGAGAAGACTTTGCCAAGAATTTGATGAAGTTGCAAAGAAAGCAATGGGGACAGCGGCGCTCTCTAGGGATTTTTTCAGGAAACAGAGGAGGTCCCAGCTGTAATTTTTCTTAGTAGAAGAGGTGGGAAACACAACAGTGAGTATTTCCATATGTCTTGAGGGATTTCTGGGAATTTTTAAGAGGTTTCCCGGTGTTGTGGTAACGTTTTTACATAGTTAGTGGTGTTGCCGAGGTTTTCAGGAATTTTCAAGGGTTTTCTCGACAGTTGTGGTAACTTTCTGACACTGCTCGTGGTGCTGCAAAGGATTCTGGGCTCTTAGGGGAAGTCTGTAGAAGTTTTTTGATGAGGTCCCGGTGAAGTCCAGGCCAAAAAGATAGGTGGGAAAATTTTTCAGTGGATTTTCGACCGTATTGGAGAGTTCCAGTAGAAGACAAACAACCGCAGAAGGTGGGCTGTATGATTGTAGGAGGTGATTTGTCATGGGGAAGGCGTATGGTTGCGAAAGACATGGTGACGGTTGGCCTTGGTTCGTGTGTCAGGTGGTGCTAAAGGACGTGGCGATGGTTATCAGTCGGCACGACTGAGCTGGAGGTGTCACGACTAGGATTCGCGACACGTGTGAGGGATTTGCTCATAGCCGGTGCTAGCCTTTGAAAGGCTCAACCGACGTTGGGTGTTGGCAATCTTAACCAGCGCTGAGTGTTGAACAGACTCAACCGTCGTTGTTCTAGTGCCTTAGCAAGTTTTGGGTGTGAACCATTGAGTCCCTTTGCAATGGCTGGTTCTTCTTACTAAATTCCTGACTTGAAGAGGCTCCCAAGGGAAGGAGAAATCAGTGCCCGTGATTTTACGGGTGAAGTTTTATCAAGGGGTGAACCCGTTTGGTTGACCCAGCCAGTGTGTGAGCCAGAGTGGCCTCTTAGTGTCACTTTCATTATTTACCCCATTTGTTTCGAAGTGCGAAGGGAAATCACGGCAACGTCAGTACTAAAGAAGGAAAGGCACTTCTTCACTGGAACATATCCGGGGAGAAGTTGCCCACCCTGGGGAAGTGAATCGTTCAAGCAAAGGGATTACTAAGGTGGTCAGCAAAAGGCCGCCGGATTCAGGGGGAGCACCAATACCTGAAGGGATACGCTTCCTGGGCTGCCAAGGTATTGACTTTGTATGAAAGCACTCTTGAGCATGCTTCACTATTAGTAGCGGTCCAGTGTTCGGGTAGCTACTACGACCGTTGCTCCAATACAGTAAAGGTATTGCTGGAGACATGGAGCCATGAACGCAATACTTGGCTTCTTGGTCATGGAAAATCGGGAATCTCTTTACTAAAAATTCACTTTATTGGAGGTCTCATGATGATCAAGGCTATTTACGATGAGTTTGTGCCCCCAAACCCGGTCATCTTTGGTGGTACTAACTTGGAGGGTGAAGAGCCACCTGCTAGTCTTCCAAAGATTTTTTAGGCCTACCAGTCGATTGTCGGCCGATCTAGCAATGGCAGGGTCACCTTTACAGAATGGGTGAAATTCTTTTGTGGGGATTATCCTGAGGGCGGTCATAGTACTCCAAAGGGAAAGGGGAAGGCAGTTGCAAAGGAGATGCCTCCTATATATCAACTTGAGACTGACGATGATCGTGCCTTCTTGGCTATGCAAATTCATGCTTCCTGGCTGGGGGGACGACATTCGTCCAGGGGTACTATATGTGGAATGCAACATGACTAGAGGGCGTGAGTATGCCCCTGCTCAACCAGTCCTATGCAACATATACCATGGCTTGGGGACCATCTCTTGTGGAAAAGCCTACGAGGGGAAAGAGGGAGGGAACGACATCATAAGAGGAGAAGCTTTTCCCTGAGATTTTAAGACTTTGTTCCCTGTGCATTATGTGTACAGGTGGCTAGGGGCTTATTTCCCTGACATCTACGTCAAGCATCAGTGCTCAGGAAATAAATTGTGGCCCTTCTTGATGAGGATAGCGAACCAGAGGGCCATCTTCCATACCCTAAGGGAAGCACGGGGTCTATTTGGAAATGATTCTTTGAACATGAGGCTGGTTCCCTTTTCGGTCGGGAGCTTCATCGATCGTGCTTTTATAGATTTGTTAGGGAAGGAACTAGACAGTGCCCCAACAACAATTAAGAAACTCATGTTCATGCTAAGCATCAGAAGGGGAGTCTTACCTTATCGGACTCCACAGTGCCCGGCTAGAGGGGTATTTCCCCCACTGCTTCGCCTGTCAGTACGTGTTTGATGAAGGATGCCCCTTCTAAGTGTTTTTCGAAAAATGCTGGAGTAAGGTGAATAAAGGGAAGGAAAAATAGTTTGGAACGTTCTGAGAGTGCTGGCTGCCAGAGCATATACGGACCGCTTGGTCAATGTGTCTTGAGATGACAAAGACCAACAAATATGTACTACCTCACTTTGGTAGGAGAGTTCGAACAACCAAGGCATATGTGAACTGGGGGAGAATCACCAGTAAGGGCTATTGGGATAAGGATCACCCTTGGAAAGGGGTAAATGGTATCTAGTGCCAGGACACCCGACAAAGGAGATTGGCAGATGCTCTTGCTCTTGATGTGGTGTTTGCCTTGGATTATCTCTCCAACTGGCGAGTTTTAGGGCTTCCATGCGAGATAGCAGCTAATGAAGCCTCGTCAGAGTTTCTTGCAATGAAGACGAGGACTGGGAGCATCTTTGATAATCTTAGCTAGATCTTCAAATGGGATGAGGGGCGACAAGTCCTTGGTTATGAGAAGTGTCCACCAAAGGACTTGAATGCCCTAATCAGGAGTGGTCCCATAGCAAATTGGCTATAGGATCTTCTCGGGGAGGTGGATCAAAAGTGGTAGCTCCTATCCCAGTAGGGGGAAAGATAAGAAAGCGCCTACTGCTGCCAACACTCGTGCACCGTCTTCAGCTAGTGGGCGTACTCGTAGACGCAAGAGTGACAAGCTTCCCATGATGTCAGAAGCAGGAGGTAGCCCTTCCTCTTCTTAATTTTTTTTTTTTTTGAAGAATTCTTTTAGTATCACCTTTGTGCTTTCTGAAACATCTTCTGCTTCTGCTGAAATGTTTTCTTCTTCTTCAGAAACTGAGGGAGATGACTCTGACCGCTCCGAGCTTACTGACATTGCTTCTGATTGGGAGGTGACTCCGGATCTTTGGGAGGCACCCTTGAGTCCAGGAGTAGTTCCTGAGTCAGAGGCGGCTCAGATGGAGACTAAGGAGGATGAAGGTCCTGAGGTGACTGCACTAGATAGAGGCCCCGATGTTGAAGTGGCCTTCATGCATGAGGAGTTGAGTGCCCCGACCGAGGCAGGGACCATGGCTCAAGAAGAAGAGCCTGAAGTTGATGGCGTGCCCGAGCACCAAGAGGTTGCTGCTCCCATTGTCCCGAGTCATGAAGATGAGGGAACTGATCTCTTTGTGGCCGAGGTTCTGGCTGTCAAAGGCAAGAGCCAAGTGGAGGAAGCCACTGCTAAGGATGAGTCAGCTGGCGAAGGTCAAAGACAAGAGGCAATTCCTAAACTTGGTGATGCTGAGGTGACAGTTCAAGAGGGTGAAGAGCAAGGGGAACATGTTCCTCTACAGCTAGTTGGGACTGAAGTAGTGTAGACACCCCATTTTAAATCTTGCAAATTTTGTGGTTTATCTTAACCCTTAGGATCACATTGATTTAGTGAACCAAAAATCCATAAGTCACATAACTTACCCTTGGACCCAGAACCATTCTGCTAGCTCAAAAACCCTGTTACACCCTGTTTTTACCAAAAACTTGAAAAAGCGTCGTTTTACTAAAAAACTCATTAAGAATAGTAAAAAAATCCATTTTGACATAAATTTTCTCTGAGAGATTCACAAGAGGCTAAGGAACACACCTAAAAAGAAATTTTTGAATTTGGAGCATTTTTTGTTTGTGCAACATGGGGTGTGCCACCCTGGTGACACGACTCATGTCGCCTAGCCTTGGGCGACATGCCCCGTGCCGCCCATATCCGAGACCTCTTAAAGATGTGTTTTTTGATTGAGCCTTTGGTTGGTTGCAGGAAGATATTCTCCCCAACAAATTCTTTCCCCCTTTTATGATCTTTTGGGGACCATTTTAGAGGGGGGACGGAGAAAGAAACTGAGGAGAGACTTCGAAAAAATAGATATTTTTGGGGAGAGAGATGAGAGAGTAGAGATAGAGACCCTAGCAGAGGAAAAGATAGCAATAGAGATGAAAAACTTGAGTGAACGACAAGAGAGAAAACCCTAAAAATTGCGTCAGGGAGCCAGGGCCTCATGAGAGAAACTCCAGATATACCCTTAAGACAAAACTCACTATCAGAGACTTGCTGATCGACATCTCGACCAGAAGGGCAAGAGGAGCCGGTTCTGATACGGGCGAGCCCCAAAGGCTCGCGAAGCTCGAGCCATCCGGGCAGGTCCGGTAACATTCCTTTCCCTTTACTATTATTTATTTTGTTTTCTTCACTTAATCTTGATCTGAATTTGGTTATTTTGATTTAAAATCTTAGTTTAAATGCTTTTGATCAAGCTGGCTCTGCCATAGATCTGAGAGCAGGTCTGCTCATTTCTGAGCAGATCTGGCCTCATATCTGAATTCGATAGTTCCCACACTCTTTACCATTTGTTTCCTTCATTTTTATCAGCTTAAAAAGCCTAGATGACTTCGAACGGTGAAGCCGATAGGCAAAAGCTCAGATGACTTCGAACTGTGTCAGTTAACCATCGCTGCATATGATGGGACCAAGAGGAAGGTTGAGGGCATATTGCCTCTCACACTCAAGATTGGCCCCACCATTCAGTAGGTAAAGTTTTATGTCTTGGACATAAAACCTTCTTTCAACATGCTGCTAGGAAGACCCTGGCTCCACGAAAAGCTTGTGGTCGCCTCCACGCCACATCAATGTCTAAATTCCCAATAAAAAATTGCGTTCCCCGTTTCTTAATCCTAACACACATTGCAGAAAGCTAGCTGTAGGGGTTGAGATCGGGGAAATCCTGCTCACTTCCTTCAAGCAAGCTGATTGTGCCAATTTATGCCTAGAGGTTGGCAACCCCATTTCTCAAATTTTGCAAACTTCCTCATCGATGGAGGAGATTATCCAATGCCAACATCGATACGGCTTTGTGTCCCTTGAAGCTTAGCACATGCTCCTCTCCCAAGGCTTTCAACCAGGCCAAGGCTTGGGGAGTCAAGAGAAAGTTGTAAAGGAAGTGATTTCTGCATCACTTGAAGCCAAAACTGGGAAAGGGGATCGAAAAGGGCTCGGGTATACTCTCACCCTATTTCAAAGCCAGATAAAGCCTTCACGCCCTCCGTGCTTCATATCAGGGGGCATTCAAAGCCTCGATCCTCTCGATACCCGTCCTCCAAAATGGTAAAAAGTGACCCTCGAATCCCCAACAGGGGATAGTCCCTCTTCCACATCTCAGCACACACAAGGACTAGGAATTGAAGACCTATTTTCTGACCTAGATCTGGAGGAGGTGTGCACAGTTGGCTCTAACACAACCAAGGGTGCTCATCCACCAATGCCAACCCAGAGACGGAATTGGTCGATCATTCCTTTATCTCGAGAATCGTTGGAAGCATATCAGCGGTACCTTCAAGTCCTAGTGCCAAAAAATGGATAGGCGCAGGGTGGCCATCTAACCACCCTTCGCGACCGGTCCCCAACATTTCTCTCGCGAGTCCTGTAAGGGACACCTCTTACGACATTTCAAAAATCGTGGAAAATTCAAAACATGATAAAACTGATAATAATGAAAAAGAATTTTAAAAAATGACGCTCACTCAAGATAGCCCAATAATGATGCATAATACCCATGACGATGAATTGGAAGACCAAGATGAAGATCAAGAGAGTCAAGAGTATGAAGAAAATTCTCAACTTGAGGAACTTACTTCCCATGTTGAGCAATTCAAGAAAAGGTTCGATGGTGACCCTACGGCTATCATTGAAGAGACGATTGACATAAACCCAGGAGCTGAGAAGGAACGAAGGTTAACCAAGATTCGAACCTCCTTATCTTTTGAGGAGCCGAAAAATGTGATTTTCTTTCTCAAGGAATATCGCAATGTTTTCGCCTGGTCATACGATAATATGTCAGGGCTAGATCCCACATTGGGGCAAAATCACCTAATATTCAACGAAGGGGCAAAGCTTCTAAGGCAGAAACTCCAACATCAAAAGACCCACCTTGAACTAAAAATTAAAGAAGAAATCGACAAACTACTCAAGGCGAAGTTCATTACTCCCGTCGATTATTCAGAATGGTTGGCCAACAGAGTGGTCATACCCAAGAAAGACAGGAGGATCTGAGTGTGTGTCGATTACAGAGACCTCAATAAGGCATGTCCCAAAGACAATTTTCCTTTACTAAACATAGATGCCTTGGTTGACAGTACTGTGGGTCACGAGATGCTGTCATTCATGGACGACTTCTCAGGATACAACCAAATCCTCATGGCAGAAGAAGACCAAACCAAGATGTAATTCTTAACACCATGGGGAACCTACTATTACAAAGTCATGCCCTTTAGCCTAAAAAATGCATGAGCAACTTATCAATGGGCAATGACTAGCATCATCCACGATTTAATGCATACCATCATGGCGGACTATGTCGATGATATTCTGGTCAAGTCGAAGACCAGGTATGATCATCTCACCAACCTGAGAACCATTTTCGAAGACTCCAGAAACATCAACTCAAACTCAATATGCAAAAATGTGCCTTTGGAGTTGAATCTGGCAAATTACTAAGCTTTATAGTAAGCCAAAGAGGCATTGAGGTGTACCCAGCTAAAATATGAGCCATCACTGCAATGCCTCCTCCCCAGAACATCAGAGAAATTCGTGGGCTTCAAGGTCGCATACAAGCCATAAGGAGTTTTATTTTACAACTGGTGGATAAGTGCGCACCATTTAATAGACTCTTTAAGAAGGACACTCCATTCATATGGGACAATGAATGCCAAGTAGCGTTCGATCAAGTCAAGGAGTACCTCACAAAACCTCCCATCCTTAGTCTTCCTAGTCTAGATAAACCCCTATTCCTATACATGTCAGTGAAAGACAAGACCATAGGGGTAATGTTAGGACAATATAACCACCATGGAAAAGAACAAACAACATACTATATCAGCAAAACCATGGTCGATTATGAGACAAGATACACAGATGTGGAGAAGCACTGCTTAACAATTGTGTGGGCCATGCAGAAACTAAGACATTATGTCTTATCTCATTCTGTCATGCTCATATAAAAAATTGACCCACTCAAATACCTATTGGAGAGGCCCATCCTCAACGGACGTTTGGCGAAGTGGAGAATGCTATTGAGCGCGTTCAAGATGGAGTATGTCACTAAAAAATCAATCAAACGACAAGCCATTGCTGACCACTTAGCTGAACACGCACTGCCAGACAATATTCCCGGTAACACGGATCTCCTTGATGAGAACCTCTTTGCAATTGAGGACTCAATTTGGGAGCTATACTTCGACGGTGCAAAGAATGAATACGGGTCAGGTATAGGAGTCATACTATGCTCACCCGAGAAGATTTTAATGCTAACAACCATCAGATTGAATTTCCCATATACTAATAATATTGTTGAATACGAAACCTTAATATCTAGGCGTGAGAATGCCAAGGGATTGAAAATCCAGCAAATACGAGTGATTGGTAACTCCTTACTCATCGTAAACCAAGTTCAAGGGATTTGGAGGATGAAAGAAGAAATATCAAGAAAAGGTGGAAAAGATGATCCTACATTTTGAGAAAATCACCTTTCAGCAAGTGACTAGGGAATATAATCGGTTCACCGACACCCTTGCAACTGTTGCTTCAATAGTTGATATTCCTCCAGAAATCACCAAGTTGCCATTCTACATAAGGAACAAACATGACCCTTCCCCACCGCTGATTGAAAAAGAAATGTAAGAAAATGAGAATGATGGGGACGTGTCCATCATGGCTTCAGAGGCGCTAGTTAAGGCAAAATCGTAATACCACGATGTTTTGTCACTACTAAAAGATGGTTTATACCCCGAATGAGCCACCAAAAAGGATAAAGAGGCTCTTTTAAGGTTTTCCATGGGATTCTTAGTAAGAGGTGATCTCCTATTCAAAAGGCCCTTCGATGACATCATTCTGCGGTGCCTCGATCAGCCAGAAATTGACCAAGTACTGACATAGTTGCACAATGAAGGCGGTTATTCTGGGGCAGCTGCCTTAGCTCAGAAAATCAAGCGCCAAGGCTATTAATGGACCACCATGACTGAAGACTGTTGGAAGTTTGTTAAGAGGTGTCCTAAATATCAACTCTATGGAGACCTCATCCATGCACCGTTCGTATCACTCAACTCAACATTGCCCGTATGGCCCTTTGCCATGTGGGGCCTTGATATCATTGGAATGATATCACCAAAATCCTCAAACGGCCATCGTTTTATATTAACGGTTGCAGAATACTTCACTAAATGGGTAGAAGCCGCATTGTTTGTTAAAATTGAAGGCCAACATGTTGCCTGTTTCATAAAGAATAACATTGTATTCAGAATTAGAGTTCCTGAGTCAATCATCACTAACAATGGATCCATTCTCAAAAATGAAAAGGTCACTAAGGTGTGCAAAAGGTTTGGGATAACATAGAAATTCTCCACACCTTACTACCCTTAAGGAAACGGAGAAGCAGAAACAACAAATAAAGGACTTCTCAGAATCATAGACGTAATAATAAGAGGCCGACAAGATTAGCACGAAAAGCTAAATGATGCCCTATGGGCCTACCAGACAACTGAGAAGACTCTTATAGGCATGACCCCATACTCATTGGTGTGTGGTATGGAAGCAGTGCTACCCATCGAGGTTGAAATATCGTCCCTCCGAGTGCTTAGTCACAAAAATGCAGATGAGGGACAAAAAATCGAAGCACAAACCATTGAGAGGGTGTACCAAAGGAAAGTTGTTCCTCGATAGTTCAAAGAAGGGGATATGGTACTTAAGAAAATCTTCCCCACTCTTGCAAATCCACACCCTTTAGACAAGTTCAAACCTAATTAGGAAGGGCCATTCAAGGTTACCCGAGTTCATACAGGCAATTCTTACAAGATCAAAAATCAAGAGGAGGACGAACTCAATGACCCCATTAATGCGATGTATCTAAGAAAATACTACCTGTAACGGGCTAAAAAACGTCGTGAAAACCTAAAAAGGCATCACAAAGAAAAAAATAAATAAATATAATACAAACTAGAAAAAACAACAACAAAAAAATAGACGTGGTGAAAACCTGAAAAGGCACCATGAGTAATACTGCACAAGCAGACCCTGAGGATGAAGACTCCTCCTAAACCCTGCAGGTTCCCAACAGAACTAACTCAGAAAGATGTAGGAGGCTGACATGAATGGACAACCAAAGTGATTTCGACGATGGAAAACGTCGAGACCCTCCAAGAGGAAAGCCCGACAAGAATCCAGATGACTCTTCATGAATAGACGAAGAAAAGGATGAAAGTTTCAAAGGTAAAAAGACAACTTCATGACCTTTGAGTTCTCACGATCCCACAAGGAAACCCTTTAATCATCTTTGGGTAAAATATAACAAAGAAAATAACCACCAAAGGGGCCACTGGTGGCAAAATTGTAAGGCTCATCCCTTTTGAAAATGCTTATCAAATTGACTTTTAAATTATTCATTTTCAAAAACAAAATCCTTTTAGAAAGGACTTCCTCCATCACTAGAAGAGGCTAAACTATTAGTCAATCTAGCGTCGTTATCGAAGCCAACTTCCCATGCCTGTTATGAAGGCTTGAAACCACTTAGGCACTCCATGTTGGTATGAGTATAACTACCAACTACCACATATCAGAGATGGGTGAACCTCGCCAATGACGATGTTGGCTAGTCTGGGAGTGTTTTTCTCTCGACTGGATCCCCTGAGGCAAGCTCATTCTTGTGTGTGTGTATGATGACCCAATAGCAAGAAATTTGAGATAAAAGACCCTACAACTAGGGTACTGATTTTGTAAAAATTCAGTTTGAAAAGTGTGCGCAAAGAAAGTATTCTACTATGCTTCGACGAATCAATAGCACATGCACAAGTTAAAAGACCCCTAAACAAGGACAATAAAAAAAAAGGGCGGGGGGGGGGGGGTTATTTTAAGGGGGCGACACACCTAGTGTCTCCTAACCCACTTTCTCCCCAACAGGGGCAATAAATAAATAACGAGAAGGGATTTTTCAAACTCCCCAAAACAAGGGAAAGGATGTAAAGAACCTCCCAATAGGGGAAGAATTCTCCCAAAAGTAACATTTAAAAACAAATAATAATAATAATAATAATAATAATAATAAAATACATATATATAGATGGGTTGCACGTGTCGTGCCGTTCGGACGACACGGTCCAAGTCGCCCAACCTGGGCGGCACGTCTTGTGCAACTGGGGCGACACGAACTGTGTCGCCCACCTCATTTTTTTTTTTTAAAAAAGGAATTACATGGGTGGCATGTCTCGTTCTACCCAGGCGACATGACCTGTATCGCCCACCTCAGCTATGATAAAAAACAAAATTACATATGGACGGCACGTCTCGTTCCGCCCGAGCGACACGAACTGTGTTG
>NW_006500144.1:1555531-1602408 GCF_000471905.2 Amborella trichopoda | reverse complement strand
AGCTCAAAAAAGCAAAAATTCAAAAAGAAATGCTCCATGGTGGGATGAGCCTAAACTGCCAACCAATTTCAAAAATAAAATAAAAAAATATTAAAAAATGAAAAGACAACGCTCCTCAATGGCATGAGCTTAAACTGCCAACCAATTTTCTAGAAAAATTTTAAAAAAAATCAAAAAAATAAAAATGCTCCTCGGTGGCATGAACCTAAACTGCCACCCAAAGTCTGATCCAGGGCACAACCACCCTATTTCAATGGAAAAAAGTCAAACTCGTGCGACGTTAAAGAGCCAAGACAGAAAAGAAAAACGTCAAACTCGTGCGATGCTAAAAAACTGAGACATGAAAAACTTCAAACTCATGAGACGTTAAAGAGCCTAGATAGGAAAAACATCAAACTCGTGCGACGTTAAAGACCCGAGATAGGTGACATCTAGCCCTTTATGATGTAAAATGTCAGACGTGTTCAGTACACAACCACCCTGTTCAATGTGTTCAGGGCACAACCACCATGTTCAAACGTCTAACCCCGTATGACGCTAAAGCTCAGGTATATCCAGTTCGACATCAAACTCGTGCGATGTAAAAGAGCCGAGACAGGTAATGTCTAGCCTTGTATGACGTAAAATATTGGATGTATTCAGGGCACAACCATCTTGTACAATGTTGTTCAGGGCACAACCACCATGTTCAATGTGCTCAAGGCACAACCACCTTGTTCAAATGTCTATCCCCATATGACGTAAAAGGGTCGGGTGTATGGTGCATCGCTGCTCGACATTAAATTGCTTAGAGGGATTTATGGTTGCAGGAGTTAAAACTGATAAACAACCTTGGTTTTATATATCTTTCTCTTTTCAAAATTTTCGCTATATATCTTATGATCATAAAAACTTTAATTCCTTTAATAAAATCGTAGCATGTCCCTTCTCCTGGAATTACTGAAAAGCTCTCCTACTTCAATTCTAAAACATTTCTAAAATGAAGGATCTTGGACACCGGTATATGATGAATGCCGCGTTTGCCACGATTACTGCGTTGCTGTCACGTCTCTCACTCCAGATTCGGCCAGACAAGTCTCTTTCAATAGAAAGCGTTTCCCTATAGACGGCCTTAGGAAACCCTAAGGAGATCAAAGAAAATGCCAGGGTTAAAAATTCAAATTGTGAGAACCCCAGAAGTTAAGTGGCATGGTTAGAAAATCCAGCTCGAGTTTCAAGCTTATGTAACTCATCGACATCTCATGTCGAAAACCCTAAGAGGAAAATGCCCTAGGTGGGTGAGCTCGGTGAGCGTAATGACTTGGAGGGATAGTCGGTATGCCTCCTAGCCACGTGACTTCAGGATGAAATTTAAAATGGCTGCTTTATCTCTGACATTCACCTGTCCTCTGAAGGACATGGAACACTAGAGTGTCTACTTCTTTGCTACTCGCCTGTCCTTTGAAGGATAGGGAGGGCCAAAGAGGGGTAACTGTAGACACCCCATTTTAATTTTAGCAAATTCTGTGGTTTTTCTGAACCCTTAGGATCATATTGCCTTAGTGAACCCAAAATCCATAGGTCACACAACTTACCCTTGGACCCAGAACCATTCTGTCAGCTCAAAAACCCTGTTACACCCTGTTTTAACCCAAAACCTTGAAAACATGCTATTTTACGGAAAAACTCATTAAAAATAGTAAAAAAATCTGTTTTAGCCCAATTTTCTCTTAGATCTTCACAAAAGGCTAAGGAACACATTAAAAAGAAATTTTTGAATTTGGAGCACTTTTGGAGCACATTAAAAAGATACGCTTCGTGCCGCCCAGATCCGAGACCTCTTAAAGATGTGTTTTTTACTGAGCCTTTGGTTGGTCGCGGGAAGATATTCTCCCCAACAAATTCTTCCCCCCTTTTAGGATCTTTTGGGGACCATCTAGAGGGGGGACAGGGAGAGAAACTGAGGAGAGACTTCGAAAAAAAGAGATTTTTGGGGAGAGAAATGAGAGACTAGAGATAGAGACTGAAACCCTAGCAGAGGAAAAGAAACCGATAGAGATGAAAAACCTGAGTCAACGACAAGAGAGAAACCTTGAAAATTGCGTCAGGGAACCTGGGCCTTCTGAGAGAAACTATAGATATACCCTTAGGAGAGAACTCACTACCAGAGACTTGCTGATCCAGATTTGGACCAGAAGGACAGGAGATATGGGAGAGCCTCAAAGCATGGGAAGCTCGGGCCATTCGGCCTGGTCCGGTAACATTCCTTCCCCTTTTACTCTTATTTCTTTTGTTTTCTTCACTTAATCTTGATCTAAATTTGGTTATTTTGATTTAAATCATATTTTAAACGCTTTTGAGCAAGCTGGCTCCGCCGCAGATCTGAGAGCAGATCTGCTCATTTTTGGGCAGATCTGGCCTCAGATCCGAATTCGATTGTTCCCACACTCTTTGCCATTTTATTTCCTTTAATTTTATCAGTTTAAAGCGTCAAATCAGAATGATCTACTTCCATAGATTGCTTCAATTTTGCACAGTAAACAAGTTGAGGTCCTTCTAAGAGAGGGTCGAGACAGCGAGGCTCGTAAGAGCCCGGGCAAGTTGAGGCTAGGGCTTCCTATGAGCCTAAAGGGCAAGAAGCTCTCGGCGTTAGGCTTGTTTCAGAGGAGCCAGTGGCTCAGATGGCTATCACTTCAATAAGCCCGATCCTTGAGGCCGAGGTGTCTTAAGCAGTGGTGGCCTTAGCAGCACCGTCCAGGCTTGTTTTTTGTGGTGTTTCTAGCATGATTGAAGGCATGCTTAAAGCAGGCCTTTAAGGCTTGATGGAGCTGCCTTTCAATGAGTTGAGAGAGGGTTTAGCTAGGCTGAGGGAGTTAGCTGCGACTACTGCAGTCGGGACAGCGCCAAAGGTGCTTTCCCATTTTGATGTAACTCTAAATGAGTTGGAGAGCTAGCGGTTAAGAGTGCTGCATCATGAGGAAGAAACCAGAAGGGTAGCCTCCTTGGAAGAGTTGATCTTGCGCCCCCGCGAGAAAATAAATGCCTGCATGAAGAGGAAAGCCTTGATAACTGGCCGTCTGCAGGACCTCAAGAGGGAGGTGCAAGGAAGCTTCAAGAGAATGATTGAAGTCCGAGAGACAATGTGAATACTGATAGAAGAATTCACTAGCCTTGAGACGGAGATGGCTCAGAGGAAGGCCATGGAGGCCTCATTGATCGAAGATTTGTTCAAACTCAATGGCACAATCGAGTCGAAAACTACAACGATGACAGAGGAGACCCAAATGGTGGCAGAGTTGAAGGCACGTGTTCAAGGCATCGAGACTTCTCCTAAAGCATGCAGCACTGAGATCAATAAGATGATTGATCGTTTCTGAGCATGTCATTCCCCCTTTTTTCAGTACTTTATGAATAAAGCGCTTCTCTTTTTTGATTGACTTTACTGCATGATTTCATTCTCTCTTTACTATTGCTACTACGCTTCATGTGATTTTTTTCTTTTTGAATGCCTCTCGATACTTTTATTGCCCTAAGAGATTAATACCCTAGGCCTTGTTTAGCCCCATGGTGGGCTGTCGCGGCTTGGATAGCTTCGAAATAGGGAGTTGTTGCTTTTTCTCCTCTCAATGTCTGATTGGTCAAGGCTCATAGTTCATTTTCCACATGATTTGGTGAGCCTGGTTGCTATAGATAGTCCAGTCAGGAGGGACTTCGGCCTCCATTAGTGGCGCGTTTACTTCAAGCTCATCATAGCTTTTAGGCTTTCGCACGAACTCCTTGAGATGCTTTAAAGCGATACGCATGACCTTCAGCTGACTCTGGAGACTGCGAACTTTCGTTCTTAGGTTTGCTAGGGGATCCTGCCCTTGAGGGGAAGAAAGTTGCTCTTTATGAATTGCTCTCCTCCTGAGATGCCGGGGAAAAGTAAAACTTTCATATGGTCACCAATTTGAGAAGCAACCTCTATACTTATAGCAACCAGATTTTGAAAAACGTTTCGCGGTGATCGTTTTGCTGCTTCAGATTTTAAGAGCGCAATGGAGATATGCATGACTTTCTGATGGTCCAACATATATGTAATCCTTGGAGCTGGAAATTCTATCCTCATGGCTTGCTCAATCTCAGGAATGACCTCTGGATCATCTTTCGACCAAGGTGGCTCAGAACTGGGGGTAGAGGGTGAAGACTCCTTTTCAAGGGAAGAAGGAGTTTCTTGCAGGATTATGGTCGGGATGTCAAAATGAAGGGTGGTTAGGGGTAAAGTTCTACCATGCTTTCCTTCCTCTTTGAACGTGTCCATTAGTTTTCTCCCAACATCCTCAACATCTTCATGAGAAGAAGACGCTGTCTTGATTGTAAACTTATGACCTCCATTGTTTGGCTTCTGGGGCATTGCCGAATTTGTGAAGTAATATTTTGCATCTGCATAGTGAGTTTTGGCCACAGGGAACTGTCTTTTGTCAGCATAGACCGTATGTTGTTTTTCGTCTCGGCTATACTTGAAACATTAGTGTAATGTTGATGGAACCACCCCTCGATCATGGAGCCATGGTCGACCGAGGAGAATATTGTAAGAAGTATCGGTGTCGATTACATTAAACTGGGCGTAATCGTTCAGGTCACTGATCTTAAAACGAAGGCGTATCATGCTAGCCAGCTTCTCTCCTGATTGGTTGAACCTCTGAACTGTGACGTGGGTCGGGGTAAGATCCTCTGACCCCAACCCTAATCAAGTAAGGATCCTTCTTGGAATGAGGTTGACTGGCGACCCCCCATCTAACATGATTTGTTTGATGGGGCACGCGTGTAAATCGGCAGCAACAAATAGAAGGCGATTATGAAACGTTTCCCTTAGCGGTAGATCGTCTTATGAAATAGTGATTGTCATACATCCTTATAGAATTGCAGGGTCTGCCTCAATAGGTTCTACTTCGGTCTCGTACACTTCTAGGTTAGAGAGTGCTTGAACCAAAACCCCCCGGTAATCTCTTGAGAGCATGAGGGCATCGTAGATACTGAGAAGGGCTGAAAGCTTCCGTAGATGCCCTATCACATCATATTTCACCTGTTCTTAATCAAGGCCTTGTGCTCCTGGTCCTGCCACTGATTTGGGGGGTATATTGGGTTGAGGAGCAGGTTTGGGTAAAGAGGGTTTATTTTAGGCGGCTGGCTGACTTGATTGCATAGCGAGCTTGGTTTGAGTGACAGAGGTTTGAGATTTTGGAAGAGACTGAGTGCATGGGCCCAAAGGGGTCCTAGGGAATTGGAGAATAGGTGGATTGTTTAAGGTATTGGGATTGAGAAGGAGCCCATGGAGCTGTAGGATAGGCAGACTAATCTTTGGATTAGTGGGCAGCGGCGGATAGGGGAACTTCAAGGTGCTTGACTTCTGCGGTGGAGGCTGCAGCGTCCTACCTGATCTGGGATTTATCTGCGCCGTGGTGGGTATTGCACCTGAAATTTGCACCATGTGACAAGCACCCTGAGAAAAGGAGCCTTGCCCATTTGACTCTCTCATTCTCTGATCAAAGTCAGGCTCAGGTTGCCACTGGGGTTTCTTTGGCTTCGACTTCTTATGCTTCTTTGAAGAAGGTGGCTCTACCTTGGCTTTAGTTGCCAGGACATCAACAATTGTTAAGAATCCTGCTGACTGTGCCAAGGTCTTTCTCAATCGCTTCCGTTGCGTCTTAGTTATGTTTGATCCCTCAAGTTCTCGATCTAGAGCCTTGAAGTCGGGACACATCAAAATTATACTTGTAGAAGAGACAGAAGGGGGAGAATAAGAAGCAAGCGAAGAAGAAGGAGGAGAAGGGTTAGAAAGTGGGGGACTTTTAATGTCATTCCCCTCATCAGACCGATCTTGACAGCTTTTTGCGTCATTGCTAGGATTGGACAAATGCAGGGGGTCTTTTAGGTCTTTCCCTTGCTTAGACCATTGGGGAATGCTTTTAACATCGTCACCCTCATCGGACGTGTGCAAGGGGGCTTTTAAGTTGTTTCCTTGCTTAGACCGTTGGAGAGTGCTTTTAACGTCGTCACCCTCATCGGACGTGTTCTGAGTGGGAGACTACACGGGAACATCTTCGTGTTAGGGATGAAGTCCAGTAAAGTTGGCAGTGGAGGAAGGGCCTGAGAAACTCCTACCTGACTGTGGGTTGAGCGGTCTTGTTTCTTCGGCAAGCAGCCCTTAGTGCCCGTCTCTATCTGGTTTTGTGAGGTGATGTTTGATTCGCCTCGCTGGGGTAGCAAACAGCTCTAGCTTGGTGAACCACTTCACGCCTTAGGGACTTGAGTCTACTTCGACCGTGGTAGCTTATCCATGGCAAGGAAGTCGAGGGTTCTGCAGAGTCTGAGTCATTAATCGGAAGGTCTTGTCTTGTGAGATCTTCTTGCCTCGATGAGGAAGTGATTTAGGGATCACTTACAGGGAGGTTGTAAAATTCTTGACACTCCCGCATCTTCTTTGCGAACATATCAAGGAAAGTTGTGCATTATTACAAGTAATGACCACTTATCTGATGGTATGAACACCAAGGATCTTCAAGCTTTATCTAACCCTTCTGAATCAGGGCCCCAATAATATCCTTTAGCATGTAGCAGTCATATGTGGGATGATTGATCCTCCAATGGTAACCACAATAATTCGCTTGAGTTTCAAGGCCAGATTTCTCAAGGAACTTGATTTTTGGAAGCTAGATCATATTCTATTCTAATAATAATCAGAACAGTGCAGGGACCCATTCATTCTTGAGGGGATAGACCTTGTTCCTATGCCTGGCGAAATAATCACCCCGATCAAGGTTAGCTAGTGGAGGTACCCGATTGTACGATGGTTGTTGCTTGCCAGCTTGGGGCGTTACCTTTGTCGCGGTTACCCCTTTAGAGAGGTCCAAAGTTTGGGAGGGAGCCTTCTTTGAATCGGTGACCATGAGGGCTGCACTGATTACCCCTTTTTGTTGGCTACCTCGTATGCTATTTCGAGAGCTACCATTGCCCTAGTTGTTTGCTGAACTTATAGATGTTTGTCGTGTCCCACCATGATGACATGACAAACTTTCTATGCAAACTAATTTAGAGATCAACTCTGACATGGAGGTCAGATTGGAGGCCTCGACATGTAGAGCGATTTTGGGCCTTATCTTCTGCACACAAGTTTGGATTGCTTCATTCTTAGGCATAAGATTAGGATGACGGGAAGCCAAGTTTCTCCATCTTAATATGAACTGATCCACAGGCTCATCAGGGTCTTGTGTGGTTCGAACCTCTCTCTCGATCTCATAGAAGGTTGATAGAATAGTTTCTCCATCTCCTCCTATGTAGCACGAAGTTTGGAGGAAGACAGGCATACCATTGGAATGCTGGGCCATCGAGGATCTCAACGAACTGTCAGAGAAGAAGCCTCCCGTCAGCTGCTGTTTCCCAACATGTAGAAGTGGGCGATATGCTAGTTTCGAGACGTGGTTCCGCTGAATAAAGGAAACTTCCCTTTCTTATAGTCTGAGGGGAATGAGACCTGATCAATATAGGAGGGGTATGGTCATTGATAAGGCATCGTACCCTACACGCTCAGAATTTGTATGTTCTTTAGGCTATGGGTGACCATGGCGTCAATATCTAACTGAGAGATAGGATGAGGGATTAACTTGTCCTGTGAGGTAGATGGACCGTGCAGGTACAATATTAGAGTGATGGGAATTGACCTCATGGATAGCCTACTGCCGTGCAGAATCAATATAATCGATCTTTTCCATCCTCGCATCTACCATTTCCTCAAACTTGTTTGTGCGATCCTCCTGTGCATCACCAGGCTTGCTTATGACCGTTACGTTGACCGTTTCTCTAGGGAGGTCAATGTTATTGGCAACTGAAGGCTTGCGAGCTTGACGGGTCGTACGTGGTAGGTCAGTCAGTAGGGGGTAAGCATGCCCTAACTGAACTCGACTTTTGTACGCAGATCGCATTTGGACTGGTTCTCGATGATCATGGGACCGTGGCTACTGAGCCGATTCATGACGGTCTTGGGACTGTGGCTGTTGAGTGGCTAAGTCTTCTTCTGCGACAGTAACCATAGCACAGGGCTTACGAAGCTCTTCTTCAGGCTTCATCATCTGAAGGGGATAGAAGGGATTCAGGTGAAGAGGGTCATCAAAATTGGCTGTTTTGACTGCCTTGGTCACCTCCCTAGTAAAAATTCGCAGACCTCTATCGCATTTAGCCTTGAAGTTTTGATGGACCTCGTGTCAAAACTGTGATATAGGTCGCGACTGGTCAACTCTTCTTGCACAGGAGAGAGCTGTCTCCATCAAGTGCGGCAATGGATGAGGGCCAGGAACTGAAGTCATCTTAGGCCGGGGAGGATGAAGGACTCAATCTTCCATCACTTTCATGCCCCGATTTCTCTTATGAGATCTAGAGACATGACAAAAGTGATGGGGCTAGTTTAGGATGGTACTCTCAGGGAAACCTTCGAGTACCAAGGCTGAAGGTGCTTGCTCGATGAAGAAGGAGCAGGCAGGAGCAGGCAGGAGCATGGTTGACCCATGAGAAGGCCTGAGTCGAGGGCGAGGGGCCTTCTGAGATGGTAACATGTGTTCGACCCTTGAAGAAGGATTACGGGGGACCTAGGGGTCCACCCAGGCTCGTGCAGGTGATCTAGCCTTAGGAGGCAGAGAACTACGAGCAGATGTTTGTAAGAGAACATGTGTAGGCCTGCCCCTCACAGAGTGTGCTTGCCTGTGCATAGTAGGAGGACGAGGAGGTTGTCTCATGTGTACTCGGGTAGGCACAATAATGCGTTGCCCCAAGTAGTTAGATTCATAAGAGTAACATGCGTAGGACCTAGCCTTGGAACGTTCGATCTTGGAGATGGACTGAAGGTAGCAGAAGGGTTGTCCCGAGGTGTGGCTCGAGGGGGTTACCCATGAGCCTTGTGGTGTGTGTGAGGGGTGGAGACCGTGGGGTTTCCACCTCGAAGTGTTGTGCCTCTAGGAATAGAGACCAATGGTGCAGAAATGTGGGAGCTAGCCTTATGGCGACCCACATAAGCAATGGCAACCTGTTACCTTTTGCAGAAAGGGACTAGACAGCCTTCCAGCGTACCTCAGGACTGAACACCATAGTGGAGTCGCCAAGTTGGTTAGATGCCTCGATCTCGCCTTCTGGATTCTGGATGATCAGGTGGCACGTGTCTCGAGTTTTGAGGGAAGACTCGAGTTGTTTCTGAGATCGCTCTCTCTAGAACCTTGTCCGAGAATGGGGGCAGGTGTTACCAATCGGTGAGAGAGGAATTTTAAAAGGTTCGGGACTTACTCGGGCTGGCTCACGTGGGTGCCCTCTTAGATCACGAAGAAAGCCCCTCAGTAATGAAACTGGTTCGGAATCTCCTCCCTTGGCTTGTATTCTTCTTGTTTTCTGCTTTTCTACAATCACACGCATATATGGCAAAGGTTGTAAGACAGGTGGGTTAGACCTTCCTCTTTGATGAATGTACATAAGAAGGCGCATTCAAAAAGAAGAGAAGAAAGACATGGGAGAGAAGAGTGCGACTGAGCGAGAGGATCAAGCTGGGGAGTGATTGGCCTGCTGTGGTAACGAAACGGGCTCGGTAACTGAGATCGGCGCACAGGATCACTACTAGACATCATTACCAACACTGACTAGCTAGGCACGATGGTCAGTCTGTCGTGGCAATAAAGCCGGCCAAGTAATCTTGGCGCAACAACATTATGGCTGATGACAAGACTTCTATGAGAGGTTAACCTTAATCCTTCTTTGTCAAACGAAAGGATGGTCGAGTGATGGCTTGGGGGAAAGAATGAAGTAAGAGAAGAAGGGAACAAACAGTAAGGAGGGAGAAGAGATAAGAGGATAAAAGAGAGAGGGAAGGAAGATACAGTCGGCACTAGACTTTGCAGATTGTTTCAGAAGAGAAGAGAAAAGCAGTCAGCCCTAGGCCTCGCCGACTGTGTTAGAAGATGAGAGTGAGAGGAAGTAGTCAGTGCTAGGCTTTGCCGATTGTGATGGGAGAGGAGCAAGGGAGAGGGATTGAGCAGGCGCTAAGCTTCATCGACAGTAACAAAAGAGGGAGAAATCCAACCCGTGTTAGGCTTCACCGATTGTGATAAGTGAGGAGAGAGAAATCCAATTGGCACTAGTGCTCGTCGACTGTGATAAGAGAGGAGAGAGAAATCCAACCAAGGCTAGGGTTCACCAATTATGACAGGAGAGGAGAGAGAAATCCAAACGATGCTAGGGTCACCGATTACATTAAAAGAGCAGAGAAAGAAATTCACTCAGTGTTGGGATGAAGGAAAATGAGAGAGAACCCCACTGGGTGCTAAGAATGAAAGAAGAGGAGGAGAGAGAAACCCCACCCAACATCAAGGATGAAAGAAGAAGAGGATAGAGAAAATCACACTCAGTGTTGGGGAGGACAGAAGAAGAGGAGAGAGAAAAACCAACCGACATTAGGCTTCCACCAATTATGACGAGAGAGAGAGATAGAGATGAGAAGAGAGAGCAAAGAAGAGAGAAAGAGAGAGAAAGAGAGGAGAAGAGAGAGAAGAGAGAGATAGAGATGAGAGGAGAGAGCAAAGAAGAGAGAAAGAGAGGAGAAGAGAGAGAAAAGAAGGGAGGAGAGAACAAAAGGACGAGAGAGAAAGTTACCTGCTTGATAGGTATCGACCCTTTTCTTCTCTCCTCTCTCTCTCTCTCCAAGACGTACTCACAGGCTCAAGCAAGAATGGAAATTTCTATTGAATGATCAAAGAATGAACCGAGGTTTTTTTTACAATGAGGCAGTACTTATTTATATAGAATTGGGCCCAAACATGGGTGGATTGATAAAAAATTAACCTAATGGATGAAAATTAAGATTAGTTGAATTAAAAGAAATTGTAAAAATGGGTGCAAAAGGACTGTTTTGCCCCTACCTAATGACGTGTGGAATACAAAAACAGTCCCTGCTGCAGCCTGAGATATTGCGTGATCTTTCGTGGTTGACTCGGGGTTGTTCTGATGCCTGTTTGATCGAAATATTATTGTTTTCTTGTAGGGCTCGGCATGGAGATCGTTTTGATATCAATTTCGAACCATGGATCGTGTTTTGAACCACGATGATGAGACTGGAAATTTTGCTTGAATTTTGAAAATTTTGGTTCAATAGTGCACTCATTCCTTAATGTTTGTCTTTGATTTATTCATCATAGTGCATTAAGCATGCCATCACGACTGTGTGGCAACAAACGGAAACTGTTTTGGCGCCCGAAAGAAGATTTCGCAACTTTTGAGTTTTTGCCGGAATCTGGATTCCCTCGGCCAAAATTTCAGTTACTTCGTTGGCTTTGTGCAAGAAATCTGACCGTCCATCATGTACGGCGTTCAGACTAATGATAGCTCTGGACCTTACGCACACAATGGACTTGGTTTTGCATTGATCTGTTGCTCGAGCGTCATAATTTGGTCCATCGAGCGAGGTGTGTCACTGTTGAATTTTCTGCAACTTCTTCATGGATCTTTGACTTTCATTTAGTTTTTCTCTTTTCTCGAGGGTCGTAATGGGGCGTACCATATATCGAATTGTTCATCTTGATGAGACGAAGATGCTCACTAAATTTGGGAGCGATCTAACTTGGAACGAGTGAGATAGAGGCCTCAAAAGTGATTGCTCATGACTGTAAAAACAACCACCTTTAATGGTGTTTTGGTGCAATGAGGCCGTAGGGGAATAGTGTGCTGCCCACCCCTTTTTAGTCTTTTACCCATAACATTGTTTTGGAGTGCCAGATTAAGCTGAAACTTGACCCATAGGGGTTTAACCGTGGTGAATCCAATGGTGGTGGTCCCATAGCTGTTTAACGCACCAAAAGTATAACTCCAGTTACGGGGTCCATTTCAGGGTGCTAGAGACCGATTTTGTTGAAATTGTTTCTTTGTGTTCACTGGCTTAGACATGCATGGTCGTGCTGATACTTGGCAGGTGGTCTTTTGAAGTGTTGATGATGATCTTGACCAATTCTGGGGCCATTCCGAGACTGTTGAGAATTTCCATTGTTTTGTAGACTTTGTTGACCTGCTTCCTTTTCAAACAGTGTCCCCAGTAGAGTTTCTAGTTGGAGGGGCTAGATTTTTTTTCATACGTATATCAGGAAAAATCCTCTCTTAAACAACCATGGAGGGTCCCCGCACGTTGCACATTTGTGAGTGTGAGCATACGTGCTCTCCTATGCGTGGATAGAAACCAACAAAGAGTGAGATTTTATGACCGGGGTATATTTTAGGTGTTTGCCTCATCATTTTGGGTTCGGGATACACCTGAGCAGTTTGTCCTCTTAGAACAATTACGAAGCCCTTCGATTGTCTACCAATGCGGCTTGGACATAGACTCTCCTTAGGCTTTTAACTCATCACTT
This sequence comes from Amborella trichopoda, assembly GCF_000471905.2. The sequence goes on along the minus strand of NW_006500144.1, from coordinate 1,590,019 downwards.
TGTTTTCTCGTGCTGGAAACTGCAATATGGATTCAGTTGTACTCCTCTATAGTGGCTCACTCGAACGAGGGCTAACTGATAAAAAGAAAAGGTGACGGAGAAAGGTGATGAGAATTCCCCTCTCTGCACAAATGTTATGTGCTCGGGCGATCGGGGGAACCGAAGGGCTAGAACTCTCTTGACTATCGGCTCAGGAATACTCCTCCCGAGTGATTGAGGGAGAGAGCATATGCATCTCTTAAAACGCAACTCGATTGTATAGAGAGGGACTTAGAGTGATGATCTGAGGGTTGAAACCCTTAAATTGACGTTGAAAGGAATTGGGTTGAGCGTATCGGATAGCACGGTGCTATGTGGTGCCGCAGGTTTACTGCGTCTACTCTATAGAAGCAAAGGGGAAAGAGATGAGACCGCGTGTTTTCTGTGGGCACGGGATACCGTGCAGGGCAAGCAACAAATGAAGAGAGAAAAGAAAGAAAGAAGAAGGAGAGAGAATGGATCCACGTGATTAGGGTTAGCTAGGGGTAGTTTATCTCTCTAAAACATTTTCTCTCTCTTTGGCATTGGTGTTGTATGTCATTTTTGACATACCTACATCCATGGCGTAAATTAGGAGAGAGCCAATGAAGACCTGGTCCTGCTGGTACCCAAGACACCACTAGACAAGGGGAACACTGCATAATACGCCTAACACTAGGCAACCTTGAAAAAAGTATCATCATGCCACAAAGAGACCTTACAACTATAGCCATGAGCTAAGGGCTTCAAAACAGTACCAAACTACAGTTGTTGCATCTAGAATTTCGAAAAACCCCTAGGGATCCAATTTGAGCTCAATCGAACCTCTCAGGAACATTCTAGGCCCAAATTACCTCAAACGGGTAAGTCATACACTATTATGGTGGGGCCTCACCAAACCAGTCCCCAATCATGGAGGCTGTGATCTTCACCTCTCGGGATGACTTGTAAACAGCCACACGTCGCTCGTTTGAAGTCAGAACAAACTCAAAATAAGCACAAGCTAGGTCACAACGACCCGGTCATTTTGACATATGGAACGTGTCATGACATGACCCAAAATCAAAGATTTTCTAAAGAAAAGATGAGCCTGAAACCATGGAAATCAGAGCTTTTGAAGAAAAATACATCTCAAACTTAGTGAAGCAATAAACTCGAGATCTGTACGTCGGATCATCGTAAGGACAGGTTTGATTAGACCGTATCATGAAGGGCTACAAATTGGTATAACTATTACATTCAATCTAAGGTCGAATAAATCGCAAATTCAAAGAATGAAGAAAGCAAGATCGCCCGGTAGCCGGAATCCATTTTTCCCGCAATCTCCCGAAATCAGAAAGTACTTCAAGCAAGAACCAAAACGGATAAAAGTTGGTACAAAACGATTGTGGAAGTCTCCTCTTTAATTTGCAATCAGAATAAAGACTCGAAACACCATGGATCGCGTTGCAGTGATGGCCAAAAGTTCACGATCTAGCCAGATTTCTACCCCTTGGGAAAGAAAAGTCCGTCCCATGCTGATAAAAAGACGTCAAACACTTCAGAATCAAATAAGCATCAAGACTACGATGATTTATCATCTCAATCACCACCACAAGCATCAAGTCTACGATGATTGATCATCTAAATCTTCGCCACAAGCATCCGAAAATGCCATGGCGAAAGGCCCCTCAGAGAGAGATGGTTTCGTCATTAGCACAAAATGTCTAAAGGGCATTTTGATCATTATTCCTAAATTCAGGATTTTATTGTAATTTCTTTTAATTGTTAAGCTTATTTTTGAGCATCCACCCCTGTTCGGCAGGTCCTCTATATAAACAAGCTTTGGTCAATTGTAAAAGGGACAGATCATTCATTAATGAAATAGAGGCATTAAGCTCATTTCTACTTGTCTTTTGCTCCTAACCCTTGGATCTAGCGTCAAAGAGAGATAAAAATTTTCGAAGAGAGAAACTACCCCTAGCCCACACTAATCATGCAACTCCATTCTCTATCTCCTTCTCCTTTATTTCTTGTCTCTCTTCACTTGTTACTTGCCCTGCACAGTAACCCCTGCTTACAGAAACACACAGTCTTGTCTCTTTCCCCTTGCATCTCTAGCGTAGACGTAGCTAGCTTGCAGTACCATTTAACTCCCTGCTATCCGACATATGCTCGACCCAATACCTTTCAGAGTCAACCTAAGGATTCCAACCCTTTGATCATTGTTCCAACTTCCTCTCTGTACAATCGAGTTGAGTTATGAGATACGCAAACGCTCTCTCTCTCAGTCACTCGGAAGGAGTCTTCTTGAGCCGATAGTCAAGAGAGTTCTAACCCTTAGGTTTTTCTGATCGTCCGAGCGTATAGAATTTACATGGATAGGGGAACCTCATCACCTTTCTCGCTTATCCCTTCTATTTATCACCAACCCTTGATCAAGCGAGCCACTATAGAGGTGTACAATCGAATCCATAGTGTAGTTTCCTGTGCGAGAGAACGAAGTGATGTGTTAAAAAGCATGAGCAGAGTCTGTGTCCAAACCACGCTAGCAATAGCCGGAGGGCTTTGTAATTGTTCTAAGAGGGTGAACTGTCAGGGTGTGTCTCGAAGCCCAAACACGATGAGGTAAGCACCTAAAATGTACCCCCTTGTAAAATCCGTCTTTGTTGGTTCCTATCTGGGAATATGAGATCACACATATGCACACTCACAAACGTGCAGTGCGCACGGACCCTCCATGGTTGTTTGAGAGAGTATTTTTTCCGCCGTATGTGTGAAGAAAAATCAGGCCCGCAAGGGTTAGGAGCAAAATACAAGTAGAAACGAGCTTAATGCCTCTATTTCACTAATGAATTATACGACCCTTTAACAATTGACCTAAGCTTGTGTATATAGAGGACCCACCTAATAGGGGTGGATGCTCAAAATTAAGCTTAGTAACAATTAAAATAGATTACAATAAAATCCCAAATTTAGGAATAATGACCAAAATGCCCCTTAAACCTTTTGTGCTAATGATGAAACCATCCCTCTCTAAGCGGCCTTTTGCCATTGCCAGATCTTGGAAGCTTTTTCGAATGCTTGTGGAGGTGATTGAGATGATCAATCATTGTAGTCTTGATGAGTTTGATTCTGAAGAGTTTGATGTCTTTTTATCGCCATGAGACAAACTTTTTTTTCCCAAGGGGTAGAAATCCGGCTAGATCGTGAACTTTTGGTCGTCACTGCAACGTGATCCAAGGTGTTTCGAGTCTTTATTTTTATTGCAAATTAAAGAGGAGACTTCCACAATTGGTTTGCACCAATTTTTATCCGTTTTGGTTCTTACTTGAAGTACTTTCTGATTCAAGAGATCACCGAAAAAAGGTATTCCAGCGACCGTGCGATCTTGCTTTCTTTATCCTTGGAGTTTTTCGATTTATCTAGCCTTAGATTGAGTGTAACAGTTATTTCAGCTTGTGGCCCTTTGTGATACGGTCTCAAAGGACCGGTCTTCACAATGATCCGATGTATAGATCTTTAGTTTATTGCTTCATTAAGTTCAAGATGTCTTTTCGATGTTTTGAGCTTGCTCTGAATTCTTTGCAAGTCATCCTGAGATGTGAAGATCACGGCCACCATGAATAGCGACTGGTTTGGTGAGGCCAAACCCCAGTAGTATATGACCTATCCGTTCGAGGTAATTTGGTGAGGCCAAACCCCAGTAGTATATGACCTATCCGTTCAAGGTAATTTGGTCCTAAAATGTTCCTGGAAGGTCCAATTGAGCCCAAACTTAGTCCCTATGGGTTTTTCGACATTCTAGACGCAATTGCAGTGGTTTGGTACTGTTTTGAAGGACATAGCTCATGGCTATAGTTTTAAGGTGACTTTTTCACATAATAGTACTTTTTTCAAGGTTGCATAGTTTTAGGCTTATTGTGTAGTGTTCTCTTTGTCTGACGGTGTCTTGGGTACTGGTAGGGTCAGGTCGTCATTGAATCTCTCTTTATTTGTACCAGGGATGTATGTACATAAAAAATGTCGTACAATAGCCTTTTCTTGAAAAAGCTCTGATTTTCATGGTTTCAAGCTCATCTTATCTCTAGAAAAGCTTTAATTTTGGGTCATATTAGGATGCATGCCATATGTCAAAATGATCGAGTCGTCGAGACCTAGCTTGTGTCTAAATTTGAGTATGCTCCGCCTCCAAACAAGCGACATGTGGGTGTTTGCAGCTCATCCCGAGATGTGATGATCACAGCCTCGATGATTAGAGACTGATTCAGTGAGGCCGCACCACAATAGTGTACGACCTACCTGTTCGAGATATTTTCTGCCTAAAATGTTCCTAGGAGGTCCGATTGAGCCCTAATTTGGTCCTTAAGGGTTTCTCGACATTCTGGATGCAATGGTAGTGGTCTGGTATTGATTTGAATCACCTAGCACAAGGCTGTAGTTGTAAGGTTTCTTTTTGGCATGATAGTTCCTTCTCCAAAGTTGCTTAGTGTTAGGCTTATTATGTAGTGTTATGTTGATCTGGCGGTGTCTTGGATACCGGCAGGACCTCGTCGTCCCTGGTTCTCTCTTTATTTGCACCAGGTTTGTAAGTACGTCAAAAATGACGTACAACACTTACATTAAACATTAGAAATTTTGCAAAATTTTGGCAGCATCTCCCTTGTATGCAGAGGGTTGACAGAGAAGGTGTTTGACCAGTCCAAAGCACCCGAGAGATTCTAAGAAATCATAAGTCTGTGGGACCATCACGGAAAGTAACCCTGAATAGCTCCCTTTTCAATTATTGAAGTACCTAGATGCACAAAAATGCATGAAAATGCATAAAAATGCATTACTAAGCTTAAAAATGCATAACTATGCATGGAAGTGCTCAAAAGATACATTATTGTGCATAATTGTGCTTAATTATGCTCAACTATATCAGAAGATGCATGAAAATGCATAATAGCTCTTAGGAATGGTTAAGGGAGTCTAAACAAAATGCATGACTATGTAGTGGAGGTGCTGAAAATATTAGATTTGGATGCAAAAATGCACTTGGAATACAAGGGGTAGGTGAAAATGATACGATGTTAAGGCTCGCATAAAAGATTTTGAGAATGTGATGGGTTACGTGAGAATGCGAAGGGTCGTCTAATGAAAATGTTGCAAGATGATCATGGGTCCACAAATATTCTTGACAGTTATTTGAAAGGGGGCATGCATGATGTGCAAGAGATATTTTTGGAGTGTTCAAAGAAATATTCGGGGTGCTCAAAGAGAAATACATGATGTTCTAGATATCCGTGATGCTCGTGATTTTCAATAAAAAATATATTCACAGTGCTCATTGATGACATATGTGACGCTCAAGAGTATAATCATGGTGCTCAAAGGAAAAATTCATGATGACTAGTGCTCAAAAAGACATTCATGAAAGCTCCAAAATTCTCTAAACATGTTTCTGATGCTCTAAGGAAATGTTTGTGAAAAACATGTTTAAGAGTTTCGTGATGCCTAGACATGTTCGCGATGCTCAAGAATTATTTTCGTGAGGCTCGAAGTGCTACAGGAAGGTGCAATATATGTTAAGCATGCTTCAAATAAGCTAAGCATGCTCAAGATGCTCAAAGAAAGTTTTAAACATGCCCAAGGATATTCAAATTATCAAGACTATGCTACTCATGCATAAAGTCACGTATAGAGAATACAAAGAAGAAGCAAGAAAGAGATGAAGAAGCACCCAAATTGACAAGGAAAAGAAGAATGAAAGAAATGGTTACTTAGGGGTTGGGATGAGCTAGGCATGATTTCAAAGTCCCCTCTAACAGTCTCTTTCTCACTCTAGAGAGAAGTCTCTCTTACTTTCACTCTCTAAAAAATAAAAAAATGATGAAGAATAAAGGAGATAGAGCCCCTTTTGCCCTTATATAGCCCTTGCATAATACATTTCCATCACATATACCCACAACAGTTCTATTCCATGCAAGTCCACAAAGATGGACAATGGAATTTCAAGAAAAGTGGAGGGGAAATGACCGCCCTTGGCCTTGACCATCCTTTTTGGTTTAAAAATCCCCCAAGGGAAAAAAGGAATTTTTTTTTCAAATGATGTCAGAATGGAGCGAACTCGGGCTCGTTGTGAAGCTCGACCTTAGCAAAGTTCAAATAATTCAAAATATTTGTTTCAGGGCCTTTGACTTTGGCCTCTAGGCCCATGAACGCCGGAGCAGTATCCCTCTCCCTCTACTCTGTCAAATGCTCGAACCCCCACCTAGGCGAGAATCTATCTCTCTCCCCTCTTTTTTCTTCTCGCCTTTCTTCCCCCTCTCATCAAAGTTCCGAGCCTGCGCTTAGGGTAGGCCCGCCATCATTCACTCCCCACCACTCTTACGCCCACATGATAAATCTTCTAGGCAAGCGCCCATCATCGTTTAATATCTTTTGCTACTCTCTTCGCATTGATGGTCTGGGCTCGCCCCTAAGATAGACCCATCATCTCATTATCAATTTCATCTCACTCTTCTCTTTTTTGATAGTTATGGACCCCCAACCAAAGGGTAGGCCCATTATCCTCTCTTGGTTGAAAATGTCATTTGATGGACCTGATTTGTTGTCATCCCTGGTCGACCTAGATATGGGTGACCCGGTCAGAGGAATCCTCTCTCAAACAACCTCGGGGCCCACGCACGTGTATTTGTGGTGCGGATATGAACCAACAAAGAGAGAGATTTTAATTGACAAAGAAGGGCTCGAGAATCTACCTTAACATGTTGGGTTCGGGGGACGCATTTGGGTGATTCGCCCTCCTAGATCATCTCGAAAGCCCTCCGGTTGTCCTTACAGAACGGTTTGAATTCGGTTTCCTTGCTTTTATACGCAGCACTTGGATCCGCACATTCTGGGTATACCTTTTGAGTTATCCTCCTAATGATAATTATATGGTGGATTTGGGGGTCTAGTCCAAGGGTTAGAGGGGTTGAAAGTGAATAGAGAAGAAGAAGCATAGAAGAGAAAGAAAAATATGACTGGATCGTAGGTTTGTTGTGGTTCTAGGTTGCTATAGAGAAGAGTGGAGAGTAGTGAGAGTTAGGACCACAGGCGCTACGACTTCGAGACTTAACACGTGGTTTAGGAAGAGAAAAGCGAAGAGAAAGATGGGACTGCAGGTGCTGCGGCTTCTAGACTTTAATGTGTGGAAAAGAGAGAAGGGGCATAGAGAGAGAGTAGGGACCGCAGGTGCTGTGGCGCCGAGACCTTATGCACAGAAAAAGAGAGAAGGGGCAAAGAAAGAGATGGGTAGGTGCTGCGGTGGTCAGGTACTGACACTCTGCATAGATGAAATAGCAGAGTGAGCAATAAGCCTAGTAAGTAGATCACTGCCCTAGCATTCTCAACTATCAATAAATATATATTAACATGCTCATAGTCCATCAGAAATCGCATTTGTCACACAGAGTATGGTCATACATCATAGTACATATAATTGCTATGTAAAGAGGGTAAGATTCAGTTATCGGAGCATTACTTCTTCTCAAGATGACATTTACCTTTATGCATATCATAATTATAGTCAGATGTTCATAGAGAATATTGAATTCAAACAAATAAAACAGATTAAGATACTCTCGAAGTAGAAGCCACATCGATCAGGCTAAGTCATTTCTAAACTTGGGATTTCTACCCTCATTCGGGAGGGAGGACAATGACAAGTGGGGGCCCTACTTCATAATATCCTCACTCATGCACACAATCCCCTGCGCACTTTGGGGTTTTCGATAGGCTGCGACCTTGCAAGACACAACCTCCTCTCCTTATGCTCTCAGGCGGGAGGGCGTTACACTACCATTAGAGAACCCAATGTGAAGTGTCTATGACAATTGGCGGGTGTGACCCTCCTAGTTATTTATAGTTACCTCTCGACCCCACTCCTATCATAGGCGTCGAGGTACAGATTATCCACTACCAATGGAGGACCCATTGCGTAGTGGCTGGAAATCACATATAACAGAATTCGTACAATCCCCTACCAATGGAGGACCCATTGCGTAGTGGCCAGAAATCACATTTATCAGAGTTCATATAACAGAATCAGAATGTCGACTACTAATGGGGGACCCATTGCTTTGTAGTCATGACATAATAGTACCAATATAATAGAATCATAGTATCCACTACCAAGGGAGGACCCAGTGCGTGGCGGTCAGATATTAGCATTTATATAGCAGAATCAGAAAGTTCACTACCAATAGAGGACTCATCACATAACGTTTATGACACATATATCAATATTCGTATAACATAATTCTAGTCTCATATTCACAATATCGCAGTATCACGGTATCAGTATCACAGAATGACAATGTCAATATCACAGAATGATGTATCAATATCATATAATAATAGTATCAATATTACAGAATGAAAGTATTAATGTAACCGAATAACAATATCAGTATCGCCTTTTATCATCATCAGTAATACAGGATGACAGTGTTAATGTCACAGAAAAACAATATCAATATCATGCTATAACAATATCAGTTTTATATGATCACAGTATCAGAGTCACAGAATCTTAGTGTCGAGGTCACATTTCCTGCAATTCCATGCAGTGACATCCGATCAAAAGTAGGGTCATAACATTCAATTCGTTTGGAATTTAAAGATGGTTCCAAAACCAATTTTATTCTAAACACAACTATCGTTCAAATGGAGAGGTTTGAAAGCAATTGGACCTCGTTTAGCCCCTCAAAATTTTAAGAAAATAGAGACATTCCATCAGCAATTTTTTATACAATAAAAACAATGACATCTCTTTAAAAATTACTTGATAACTCACGATCGAGAAGAAATTTGAAAAAGTGCTCAACATGTGAATTTAAGCTTACTCATGATCTGTTCAAATGGAAATTTTTTGGAAGAAAATAGACCCCTTTTCTTTAGTCAAAATCCATGGCAATAGAGGCATCAATTTTGCATTTTATAGAAAGCTATCCACAGTGACATATTGTCACATATAATCATTTTACTCTCAAATTAGCTAGAATTTTGGAAAGTGATAAACATGTGATCTCTAGATTACTCCTAAATATTTCTAATGGTAGTGGTTTCAAGGAAAACAAACTTCATTTGGTTGGTCAAAATCCATGATATCAGAGATCCTAGTTCTGCATTTTTTAATAAAACTCTTCACAGCGACACTACTGGCATGTTTTGAAGTATGGCTTTACATAAATAAATAATCAGAAAAATATGTGAACATTAATATTGAAATAGACTCAGAAATATTTCCAATGACGGTCGTTTGGTATCATTTGGATTTCAATTTCTTAGTCAAGCTCTCAGTACAACAAAAGTAACATTCCTGGAAATTACCACAGTTTGCTAATAGTGACATGTAGGCATAAAACAAGCATATCATCTAAAATATCAAGAATATCAACTAGTCATAGACACTAAACTCAAACTAAACTCATAGAAATTTCCAATGGTGGTAATTTTAGGTCAATCGGATATCATTTACTCATTCAAAATCTTATCACAATAATCGGTGAATTCCTTGGAAAATTTCAATGCAAGCATGGCAGGTTCTAAATACTATTTTATAACTTCAAAACCATTCAGGACAACAACATGAAACCAAATCTAGATTGAACTAGAGTCACAAGGGCATCAACCCACAAATTTTTGGGCTCAACAAAAATAATAACAGTGCCTAACCATTCATACAAAGAAGACCAAATTTCTGGAAAAACTAAGCACAAATACATTCATTCTATCTTATTCTTTTACCCAATTTCTATACAACCTCATGTCTCATTTCATGCTTTAACTCAAGCTTCATTCATGGCTAAATCATGCTTCATACATGCTTAAATTCATGCTTCATATAACTTGATGAAAGGGGTAGTAATCCACTTACCTTAACAACAAAAGTGGCCTCCAATATTTCCTTCCACAGTTTATTCTCCATGCTCCAACCAATTCCTCAAGCCACAAAGTGTTTCATGGAAGTTCAAAGGGGGAGGCTCTATGAGAGAGAGAGATGGCGTGCGAATGAGAGGGAGAGGAGAGAGGGATGAGTGCTGGGGGTTAAATGGCTAGTGAGAGGATAGAAGGAGAGGTGGCAACAAGCCACCTCCAATGGCAAGGAGAAGGGGGTGACACTTGGAGAGGGAAGGAAAAAGGGGGAAAAGATGGAAAAAAGGTAGCCCCTCAAGGACCACCCTACTTCAACAGTCCCAATGATCTAAACACAACACTCGTGGTGGTACCTGCACAATGCTGGCCTATCTTCGCATGGTGCTACTCCTTACAATCGTGGCGATGCCCCTTATTCACTCGCGGCGTTGCGTTCTTGCGGCCGCGCTCTCTTCTATCGTCACGCGCTTACTATCGTCGTACGCGCTTTTCACTATCACCGCGCACTTCTCCTTCCTATCACCATGCGCTTCTCCTTCCTATCGCCACATGCTCTCGTTCCTATCGCCACTTGCTCTCCTGCCTATCGCCACACGATCCTCCTTCGTATCGCCGCGTGCTCTTCACCATCGCTGCGCTCCCTTCATCATCGCTGTGCTCCCTTCACCATCGCTGTGCGCCCTTCACCATCGCCATGCGCCCTTCACCATCACCACGTGCCCTTCACCATCGCCACGTGCTTGTCTTATCTTCGCTCTTCACTGCCGTGCACACTCTGTCGTGTGCCTTCCAGTGCAGTGTTCTCCCTTGCCTTCTCTCCTTTTCCTACCGTGCAAACTATTCGGCCGGGAAAATGTAGGTCATTACATCATCCCCCCTTTAAAAGGATTTTGTCCTCAAAATCGTCAATCGAATTAATGGGGATACTTAGACTTGATCTCATCTTCTCGCTCCCATATTGATTCTTCCCTCGGATGATACTGTCATAAACCCAGACTAGGGGAATCTCTTTGTTGCGTAAAACTTGAGCCCTTCTGTCCAGAATCTCAATTTTCTGATCAACATAAGTTAAGTCTTCCCTGATCAGCATTGGCTCATACTTCACAACATGTGACTGATCGGGCTGATACTTTCTCAACAGTGAAATATGGAAGACATCATGAATATTGGCAAACTTAGGCGGTAAGGCCAGTCGATATGCCATGACTTCGATTCTATCTTATATTTCAAAGGGCTCGATGAATCGCGAACTTAGCTTTCCTTTCTTATCGAACCTCGTAATTCCCTTTATTGATGACACTTTAAAAAATACTTGATCACCTACTTCAACTTCAAAGTCCCTTCGACAATTATCGGTATAACTCTTCTGTCACCTCTGAGATTTTTTGAGTCTTTTTCAATTTAGGGCATTCTTTTCTGATGGTACCTGAACAATTTTCGGCCCTAACAGTTTTCCTTTCACAGACTTCTTCCCAACACACTGGCGATCTACATTTTCTCCCATATAGGGCCTTAAAAGGTGCCATTTGAATACTGACCTCGAAACTATTCTTATAAGAAAATTCTATTAAAGGTAATTGATCATCCTAGTTTCCTTGAAAGTTTGTAATACAGGCCCTCAACATATCTTCTTAGGTCAGGATGGTCCTTTCTGACTGTCCATCAGTCTGAGGCTGAAAAGCAATACTAAAATTGAGTCTTGTCCCCAAACCTGATTGCAAACTTCTCAAAATCATTGAAGTAAATCTAGAGTCCCTGCCAAACACAATACTATGCGGCCTTACTACTTCCTTGATATACAGCTGAGCTAGTTTGTCTAGGGTAGAGGTAGTGCGAATCGGTAAGAAATGTGCAGCCTTAGTCAATCGGTCCACGATAACCCAAATACTGTCATGTCTAGTCCCACTTCTATTCAGGCACAGGCAAGGGTTGCAACTGCCCGACAGGTTTCTGATGCTTAGCCTTTACTTGCTGACAGGTCAGACATTTAGAAACGAATTGTGCTACATCCCTCTTCATGTTATTCCACCAGAAAGTTTTCCTTAAATCCTGATACATTTTGTGCTTCTTGGGTGTACACTGTAACGGGAGTGGTGTGCCTCTTCTAAAATGACTCTTTATATTTTCATCATTTGAATCAAATACTCAATCTTTAAATATTAATAGATCATCACTGCTGACAGAGAAATTCTCCTTTCTTTCCTACTTCAAGTCTTTTAGAATTTTCATAAGCTGGGGGTCTGTCTTTTGGGCTACCATGATCTGTTGAAAGAGCATGATCTGTTGAAAGAGTTGAGGTTCCACTCTGATACCTGCAATTATCCTTAATCCAAAACTTAGAAGGCAGTGTCTGGCACCACTCCACTGCATCTTCTATTAGTTTCATCTAGTGGGCCATCAGATGTGCTACTGATATCAAGGGTTTCAGACGTAAAGTGTCAGCTACTACACTTGTCTTGCCCAGTTGGTAATTGATGGTGCAGTCATAACTATTCAGTAGATCCATCCATCTTCTTTGTCTCATGTTCAACTCCTTCTGAGAAAATAAATACTTGAGGCTCTTATGATTTGTAAATATCTTAAACTGTGCCCCATAAAGGTAATGTCTCCAAACTTTCAAGGAAAAAACCACAGCAGTGAGCTCTAAGTCATGAGTTTGGTGAGTTTGGTAAGTTTGCTTGTGTGACTTTAACTGTCTGGAGGCATAAGCTACGACCTTCCCCTGCTACATTAACACACACCCGAGTCACTTATGAGACGCGATGGTGCAGACCACAAAACCGTCATTTCCTTTTGGTAAGGTTAATATTGGGGCCGTAGTTAGCCTCGTCCTTAATTCTTGAAGAACAATTGGGTCCCTTGGAGTTGTACTTATTCTTCACAGTGACTTGGTTCAGCTGCCGATAGTTTATACATAACGTCAAAGACAAAAACAGAATGGGTGTACCTCAAGGCGACACACTAGGCTGAATGAAACCCTTCTTCAGTAATTCTTGCAACTATTCTTTTAATTCCTTTAGTCCTGCTGGGGCCTTCCTATAAGTGGCTTTAGAGATGGGGGCAGTGCCAGGGACCACATATATTTCAAATTCTATTTCTCTGATCGGGGGCAGAGAGGTTAACTCTTCGAGAAAGGCTTCTGGATATTCTCTCGCCACCGGTATTTCTTTTAACTTAGACCGGTCATCTCGATTTTCCACTACGTAAGCTAGATATCCAACACATCTTTTTGCCAATAAACGAAAAGCTCGAATAGCTGAAATAAAATGTAGAGGGGAAACATCCTTGATGCCAATAAAGTTCAACTCAAGCTGGTTTGAGCGTCTAACGGTTACAGTCTTATCACGATAATCTACAATAGCATGGTGTGTGGATAACCAGTTAAAGCCCAAAATAACATCAAAGTCTTGGATATCTAACAATATTAAATCTATAGGTAGCACACACCCTTCAAGCAAAACCTTACAGTGTTTATATATAGTACAATTTTTTCTTTTTTTATAGATTATCCCATAAATGTGCATACTACCAATGTTCAGTCAAGTTGTACAGGTTTAACATTCACATTGTATGCAAAATGTGGTGCAGCAAAAATTGAGAGGAAACATGATCAAGATTCAGAATTCTAACTTCTGCATCACAAATCAAAGCAAACCTCTAGTCTTCGAAGTTGAGGCTAAGGCTTCCTCACCTCCAAGTGCATCAAGCCATCCCTGGGTTCCTAGCTTAGACTTGTTTTTGACTATTGGGCAATCCCTAATCAAGTGGCCTGGCAAGCCATACTTGAAGCATGCTTTCGTCTTCAACCAGCACTCGAAAGCCACGTGACCCTACTTCCCACATGCGGCACAATGCACTGGCTGGTTCTGTGCGACGTCGCCACAGAACGTCTTCAGAGTCTCACCACTTCTCAGATCTCTTTTACCTTGCGGATATCTTGAAGGTGGAGGTTTTACCTTACGCTTTTTCTACCTTATCACTGAGCAGCCTTCGACTTGGTGGCCATGTCTGCCACAACGATAACACGCTCCCATTTTTCGATGGCACTCAGTCACAAGGTGGTTGTTCAGTCCGCAGTATGAGCATGATTGGAGTTGGTTTTCCTTCACATCCCTCAGAAAAATCTTTTGGACCTTAACCGCACCCGATTGAGCCCTTCCCCTAAAGGGTTGACGAACCCTCCTACCAACATTTCCAGATGGCGGGGTTATTTACCTTCTATTCTCAGCTGGCACTCCCCACAATCTTTCATAGCTTGGGCCATGGGCCCCTAAAGTCTTGAGAAATTCCCTGAGGGCCTTTGCATTCTCATTGATGGAACCCTCATTGCTGATACGAGTCCTCGTCATCTTTGACCTATGATACAAGCACTCAGTTACTAATCTACCCAAAACTATTCTTAAGATACTTTTAGACTACTTAGGCCAAGAATCCTATCCTAACTGCTCTAATACTATAACTGTCACGACCCCGCCCCCTGACCCTTACCATCCCAAACCGGAGGGCAACAGAGTGGGAGATCGCAACTGGAGGTTGCGTACGTCACTCAGGTGGAAGTGGCATGAACACGTGTTAAGACGGTGAAATCAAAGCAAACCAAATGAAATATATAATAACTAATCCAACAAGCATTGAAAACTGAATAAATTAAAACCATTTAACTTTCATTCAACTCCCAAAAGTCTTTACAATGCCGTTTAAGACTTATAAGCCTAACATTCATACATCAAAATATTACATCAAATAGAACAACACATGGTAATGCCACCAGACACCTACAAAGCCAAAAGAAGCCCAGAATCAGTTTGAACTCCGAACACCTACTATCATAGATGAAATAGCGGAATGAGTAATAAGCTTTGTGAGTAGATCACTGCCCTAACATTTTTGCAATCAGTAAATACATAATAACATGCCCATAGTCCATCAGAAATCACATTTTTCACACAAATATGGTCATACATCAGAGTACATATAATTGTAGTGTAAAGAGGGTAAGATTCAGTTATCGAAGCATTACTTCTTCTCAAGATGACATTTACCTTTATGCATATCACAGTTATAGTAAGATATTCATATAGAATATTGAATTCAAACAAACAAAACAAATTAAGATACTCCCAAAGTAGAAGCCACATCGATCAGGCTAAGCCAATCTTGAATTTTGACTTCTACCCTCATTCAGGAGTGAGGACAATGACATGTGAGGGCCCTACTTCAGAACGCTTTCAGGTTTTTGATAGGCTGCAGCCTTGCAAGACATGACCCTTTCCTTATGCCCTCAAGCAGGAGGGCGTTACACTACCATTGGAGAACACAATGTGTACTGCCCATGACAAGTGGGGGCACGACCTTCCCAGTTATTTACAGTTATCTCCCGACTCCACTCTTATCATAAGAGTCGAGGTACAGAATATCCACTATCAATGGAGGACCCCTTAACAAAATTTGTATAACAGAAACATAATATCCACTATCAATAGAGGACCCATTACATAGTGGCCAAAAATCACATATATCAGAGTTCATATAACAGAATCAGAATGTCGACTACCAATGGAGGACCCATGACGTAGCGGTCATGACATAATAGTACCAATATAATAGAATCATAGTATCCACTACCAAGGGAGGACCCATTGCGTAGCAGTCAGATATCAGCATTTATATAGCAGAATCAGAAAGTCCACTACCAATGGAGGACCCATTGCGTAGTGTTCATGACACATACATAAATATTCATATAACATAATTCCAGTGTCATATTCACTGTATCGCAGTATGACGATATCAGTATCACAGAATGATAGTGTCAATATCACAAAATGAATATATCAATATCACATATTAACAATATCAATATTACAGAATGACAGTATTAATGTCACAAAATAACAATATCAGTATTACCTTTGAATAGCATCAGTATTATATGATGACAATGTTAATGTCACAGAATAACAATATTAGTATCATGTTATAATAGTATCAATTTTATATGACCACATTATCAGAGTCACGGAATCTTAGTGTCAAGGGCACGTTTCCTGCAATTTCAAGCAGTGACATCCGATCAAAAATTTGGTCATAAATTTCAATTTGTTTGGAATTTAAACATGGTTTCAAAACAAATTTTACTCAAAACACATCTATCTTTCTAATAAGGGAGGTTTGAAAGCAATTAGCCCTCTTTTAGCCCCTCAAAAGTTCGATAAAATAGAGACATTCCATCAGAAATCTTTTGTACAGTAAAAACAATGACATCTCTTTAAAATTTACTTCATAACTCACAATCAAGAAGAAATTTCAAAAATTTCACAAGATGTGAATTTAAGCTTATTCATGAACCATTCAAATGGCAGTGGTTTGGAAGAAAATGGATCCCTTTGGTTTAGTCAAAATCCATGGCAAACGAGGTACCAATTCTGAGTTTTATAGAAAGCTATTCCAAGTGACATATTGTCACAAATAATCATATAACTCTCAAATTAAAGAGAACTTCGAAAAGTGTTAAACATGTGATATTGTGCTTACTCCAAAATATTTCAAATGGCAGTGGTTTTAAGGAAAACATACTTCATTTGGTTGGTCAAAATCCATAACATCAGAGATCCTAGTTCTTGCATTTTTTAATAAAACTGTCCACAGTGACACTACTAGCATGTTTTGAAGTATGGCTTTACATACATAAAGAATCAGAACAAGATGTTACATGAATATTGAAAAAGAGTAAAAATATTTCCAATGGCAGTAGTTTGATGTTATTTGGACTTCAATTTCTTCTTCGAGTTCTCAGTACAACAGAAGTAGCATTCCTAGAAATTGCCACAGTCTGCTAACAGTGACATGTATACATAAAACAAAGCATATCCTCTAAAATATCAAGAATCTCAACTAGTCATAAACACCAAACTCAAAGTACACTCGTACGCCTTTCCATTGGTAGTAATTTGAGGTCAATCAGATATCATTTGTTCATTCAAAATATTATCACAATAGCAGTTGAATTCCTTGGAAAATTTCAGTGCAAGCATGGCATGTTCCAAAAACTATTTTATGACTTTAAATCCATCTTTAATATCAACAAGAAACCAAATATGGCTTAAACTAGAACCAGAAGGCCATAAACCCACAAATGATTAGGCTCAATAGAATTAATAACAACGCCTAACCATTCATGCAAACATGGCCAAATTTCTGGAAAAACAGAGCACAAATACATTCATGCTCTCTTATTCTTTTACCCAATTTCTATACAACCTCATGTCTCATTTCGTGCTTAAACTGAAGCTTCATTCATGGCTAAATCATGCTTCATACATGCTTAAATTCATGTTTCATACAACTTGATGCAAGGGGTAGTAATCCACTTACCTTAACAACAAAAGTGCCATGCAATCTTTCCTTCCACAGTTTTCTTCTCCAAGCTCCAACCAATTCCTCAAGCCACAAAGTGTTTCATGGAAGTTCCAAGGGGGAGGCTTTATAAGAGAGAGAGATGGCATGAGAATGAGAGGGATAGGAGAGAGGGATGAGGGCTGGGGGTTAAATGGCAAGGGGAAGGGGGTTAAATGGCAAGTGGCAAGGGGAAGGGGGTGATGTGGAAACAAGGAGGTGAGACTTGGAGAGGGAAGGAAAAAGGAGAAAAAGAGGTAGCCCCTCAAGGACCACCCTACTCCACTAGTCCCGATGGTCCAAACACAACACTCACGGTGACGGCGCTGACTTATTTTTGCACGGCACTACTCCTTACATTCGCGGCGATGCCCTTTGTTCACTCGCTATTGCGTTCTCGCTGCCAAGCACACACTGCTGCGCTCTCTTTTGCTGCGGCGCACTTGCTATCACTGCACGCAGTCTTCACCATCCCTGCACGCGCTCTTCACCATCCCTGCACGCTTCTCCTTCCTATCGCACGCTTCTCCTTCCAATCGTCGCATGCTTCTCCTTCCTATTGTAGCGTGCTCTCCTTCCTATCATTGTGTCCTCTCCTGACTATCGCTGCACGCTCCTCCTTCATATCGACGCATACTCTTCACCATCGCCGCGCGCCCTCACCATCATCATGCACCCTTCACTATTGTCGCACGCATGCCTTGTTTTCTCCCTCTTCACTACCGTGTGCACTTTGCCTTGTGCCTTCCACTGCAGCGTTCTCCCTTGCCTTCCCTCCTTTTCCTGCTGTGCAAACTATTCGGCAGGGAAAATCTAGGTCATTACAGGGTGTGCTGCCGTGCACGACAAGTAGGGGAAGAGAGGTTAGAGAGAGAGAAAAGAAAGGTCACACTAGGCAGTGTTCATCGCCATGTAAGACAAAGAGAAGAGAGAAGAGAGAAGAGAGAAAAATTTACGCTCGGTGGTGTGCACTGTCAAGCAAGATAGAGAGGAGAGATAAGGTTATGCTCAATAGTGTCCACTGCCTTACGAGACAGAGAGAAGAGAGCAGAGAGAAGGTTATGCTTGGTAGTGTGCACTACTGTGCAAGATAGAGAAAAGAGAGAAGAAAGAAGTGAGAAGTGAGAGAAGGTTGTGCTCGATAGTGTGCACTGTCATGAGAGATAGAGAGAAGAGAGGAGAGAGAAGATTGTGCTCGATAGTGTGTTCTACCGTGCGAGCTGGAAGAAAGAAGGAAGAGGGAAGAGAGAGCTGATCATGCTCGGTAGTGTGTGCTGCCGTGTGAGACAGATAGTGAGAGAAGAGAGAAATGTCATGCTCGGTAATGTAGGGAAAGAAGAGAGAGAAGGAAACAGAGAGAGATAGGGAAAGAAGAGAAAGAGAAAGAGAGAAGCAGAGAGAGAAAGGAAAGAAGAAGAGAGAGAAAGAAAAGAAGAAGAGAGAGAGGGAAGAAGAAGAAAGAGGAAGAGAGAGAAAAGAAAGAACATGAGAGAAAAAAGAAAGAAGGGAGAAAGAGGAGAGAGAAAGAGGAGAGAGAAAGAGGAGAGAGAAAGAAGAGAGAGAAAGAAGAGAGAGGAGAGAGAAAGAAGAGAGAGGAGAGAGAAAGAAGATAGAGAAATAAAAGAGGAGAGAGAGGCCTAAGGGTACCTATCCAAATATTTTCTCTCCTCTCTCTCTCCAAATCGTGACCCAAGACTCAAGGAAAAAGGGAAACGTTTTATTGATTGGGGAAGGGTCCTTCACTTGAAGAGAGTATGTGCTTATATAGAAGTGGGGGACAAGCATGGGTGTGCAATCAAATTTTGACTTAATTGTTGAAAATTAACAATTAAATGAATCAAAAAAATGGGGTGAAATGACTATTCTGCCCTTGCACCAACAATCTGTGAAATTTTGAATCAGTCCCACTAATGCCATGCAATCTTCACGATCTTTTGAGATTTCTTCGAGGTCCTTCTACTCTTCATCCATCCAAAAGATTATTCTTTTCTTGATCAGCTCAGGAAGATGACCGTTTTGATACCCTTTTCGAGCCATGGATCAGACTCTCGAGCCACGATCATGACATGACAAAACATGGGAAAATGTGCGACCTTAGATTTAAGATTTAGCCCGTTTCTCTTTTTTTTTCGCTGTAGCATGGTGAGCAAGTTTCCACGATCATTCTATAAAAAGAATGGCTTGATTTAGTGCCTGGACGGCCGTTTTCCAAATTGGGAAACTTTAACTGGAGTTTAGATTTCGGTGGCCGGAATTTGCAGCAACTTTGTACTCATTGTGCGTGTGAGGTTTGACTCAGATGAAGCCTTTGACCTCATCCTCGTAATGGGTCTGGTTTGAGGTCAATCCGACGCGGGAGCGTTGTGATGTGACCGTTCGATCTAGGGGACATGCTGCTGAAAATTCCTTATTACTTTTGAAACTTTTCGGTGAATGTCTCTCTTTGATTTCTCCCTGCTCGAGTCGTGTCATTGTGTGTGTCGCATATCAAATCAACCAGATCGACGAGACGAACATGCTCCCAAAATTTGGACTCGATCCCACTTAGGATGAGGGAGGTACATCCATGGAAAGTTTGCCCCAAAATTGTGAACCACATTTTCCATTAATAGAAGCTGGTTCACCGAGGGTGCATCGTGATAGTGTACGACCTACTCATATTAGGTAACATAGTCCTAACTTGCTCTAAAAGCATCTAAATTCGTCGAAAATAAGTACCTAGGGATTTTCGTCTATTTTGAATCTAATGAAGACGACCTGCAGACTATTTGATGCTCTGATAATGGTGTTGTAGTTTAGAGTCCATTTTCAACACGATCGAGGCAGAATTCTCGAAACAGTTTTGTCATCTGCATTGCCTAAAACTCATCAAATTGTAACAAAACTTGACAGGTGTTCTTAAGAGACCCTTAGGAATGATCTTGAAACTTCTTGGGGCATTCTGGGACTGTCAAAAATTTCACTTCTGCATCAGGGCTTATTGACATGCGGCTTCCGTAGTCCATAGGTATTTTAGTACCTGGGGCCTAGGTCACAAACCGCTATCTCCTTATTCGCACCGAGGATACAAGTGATGGAAAATAACCTCAAACAGCTTGCTCCACTGAATGTTGTGCTTCAAGAGAAGCGAAAAGAACAACATTCATAATCAAAATTGGTCCTTCGACTTTAATTTTCTTCCTAGCCACAGGATCGTACGAACGTCAAAGGGATACTCGCACAAAGCATTTCCCGGAGGGGTGACCAAGGTGATCAGACAGCTGGGGGCCATGCTTAAGGGCTTGTAGACCCAAACGTGGGGACTTTAGGGGGAGAAGAGACGTTGCGGGATGTGTTTAAAGTCCTCACCTTGTTGAAAGTACATGATGCTTTGAAAGTCACCCTTGTCGGACCTATTTGTGGCATTGTTTGGTGCTACACTAGGTTTGCTTTGACAAGCAGGGTACCTTTGTTAGTCCTATCCTGCCGAGTCTAGTCGGGGGCTTTTTGTTGGCTTGTCCCGAATGTCTGGTTCGGTTAGGGAGGGATTTTGGCGAGGCAGCCTTGAAAGGTCTCTACCCCGGTTGCTATGGGCAGGTATTGACCTTAATTGACAGTTTCTTACCTGTAAACGATCTTGTATCTTTTTTTTTTCCCTCTCGACAACATGGTGTTCTGCTACTGAGGATTTTCTTCTCCAAATGTCGGCTGAAACAGCTCACTGTGGCTTCTTGAGCGTGGGTATGACTCACTTGGCAATGCTAAGAGTTTATGGTGACGGACTTACTGAGAGGTAGTGGAGATGATGTGGATGTGTATGGGGCCATGTTTAAAGGTCATGCCACCGGGACCTGGGCCAGACAGTTTAAAGCCATGTGGCCAAGACATGCACCATAGTTTAGGGTCATACAGCTGGACTGCTGTGAGAAGCAGTTTAACGTCATGCAGTCAGGACGTGCACTATAGTTTAGGGTCATACAGTAGACTGTTGTGCGAAGCAATTTAATGTCATGCGGCCAAGATGCACATTATAGTTTAGAGTCATACATCTGGACCATTGTGCAAAGCAGTTTAACGTCATGCGGTCAGGACGTGTACTAGAGTTTAGGGTCATCCAGCTGGACAATTGTGAGAAGTAGTTTAATGTCATGTGACCAGGACATGCACTATAATTTAGGGTCATACAACTAGACCATTGTGCGAAGCAGTTTAACGTCATCCGACCAGAGCGTGCACTATAGTATAGAGTCATATAGCTGGTCTGTTGTGCGAAATAGTTTAACGTCATGCGGTCATGACATGCACTATAGTTTAGGGTCATACAGCTGGACCGTTGTGCAAAGAAATTTAACATCATGCGGTCAGGACGTGCACTATAGTTTGGGGTCATACAGCTGGACCATTGTGTGAAGCAGTTTAACATCTTACGGTCAGGACATGCACTATAGTTTAGGGTCATACAACTGGACTGTGTATGAGTCGCGATGTATGTGGCTCGCTAATGAGGGGTGGACTCACTGGGAGATGAAGTGGATGAGGCTCCAGGGGAAATGAGCCTGTGGATGGTGGTCTGACTCATTGAGGATGAAATGGTCGAGGTCACTTGTTGGCGGTGAGTTCAGATGATGAGGGTAGGTGGCACAATGAAGGATGCTAGGTGAAAGTGGGCTCACTGAGGATTAGGAAATGGGTATGACTCCCTTGAGATAAAGGATTAGGGCACGAATATGACTGCAATGGGGATGGAGAGTGATGAAGGACGAATAGTGCTGATGCCCACACAAACGGGCCGGCTAGGGAAGGCATGAGTGAAGGCGTATCCAAAAGGTGTGTGCGCAGAGGCAGAAGGGGTGCGCTCGGCAGTGGAAAGTGCACACGACAGCAACACGTGGTGAGGGACACGCGTGGCAGTGGCATGCAACAGCTTGTGGCGAGAGACGCGCTTGGCAGTACTCACATGGCATCTCGTGGGGAGAGACACACACGGTAGTGGCATGTGATAAGGGACACACTCGGTGGCACACACAAGGTAGCTCTTTAGTGGTCTGCAACGAGGGATGCTCAGCAGTAGGATGGTTAGACTTGGGCTCGATCCTAGACCCGACCAGGCCCAGTCTATCGCAGTTTGTTCTCCCAGACTTGTGAGGCATTTTCATTTCGTGCGGGATAGTTTGGGGAATCTCGACTATAAAAGGCGGTCAAACCCCTTTACCATTTTTATTGAAAGTAAAAATGGCTAGGGCATAACAGAGGTTTCCTATATGGTGGGAGGGGATTTCTGGCAAGAAAAGGGAGAGGTTCCTAGTTGTAAGACTTTAAACTGTATAACCATGGTCTAGTTGTATGACCTTAACCCATAGTGCACGTCTTGCTGGCATGACGATAAACTGCTTTGCACAGGTCGAGGAGGTATGACCATAAACTTACCCCCACATACGTGCACATGCCTTTACATGCACTTTCACGCACGCCTTCCTTAACCTGCCTGTTAGTTTGCACATGCCATCTTCATAACACCCCAGTGTGTCCATTCACTTTATCACTATATATCATTCCCCAGTGAGTCTAACCCGCGCTCACAAAACGGTGAACCGTCTCGCCATCCAAAGTCCTTGTAAGTTAATGGGTCATCAGACATCTGCTCACATTTCATACATCTCCCATCCTTCATAGGTAGCCTCGAGCCATCTCCCCAAGTGAGTCAAACCACCACCATACTCACCCCATGGCCTTCATAGACTTCCATTCATCACCATCATGGTCCAACTGTATGACCTTAAACCATAGTGCACGTCCTAGCCGCATGACGATAAACTGCTTTGTGCAGGTCCCGAAGGCATGACCTTCAAACACGCATTCACAAAGAGAAAGAGAAAAGAATAACGGGCATGGTGTATTCCTGAACAAGCGAACAACATGAGTAAAAACAACAGACCGGTATGGTCACGAAACCATGAGTAAAAGAGTTTTGTGAATAAAAAAACCGAGAGCGGTGAAAACTTGAAAGGGCATTGTAAGTAAAACTGAACAAAAAGGGTGGACATGACAGAAAGGTCATGGGTAAAAGAGCCCCATATAAAAAGAAGTTGGTGAAAACCTTCTCTACGACATCGCTTCCCCAGTCTAAGTGAAAACCTGCAAAGGACGCTCGGAGCAATAAAATCAGCTTGATGCAACATTCGCATCCACAAGCAGCCTCAACCAGCACTCCCTTCATCATCAAGATGTCCAGCTGGGTGTAGATGTTAAAATCATCCCTCATTCCTGGGTGAACAGGTAGCCCAGTTGACATCCTTCTTCAGTGCTGGGTAACAACCTACCCGGTCAACATCCTTCTTCGAAGCTGGGTAACGACTTGCCTAGCCATCATCCCGTCTTCAAAGCTGGGTAACAACCTGCCAAGTCGATCTCCCTCTTCAGTTCTGAGCAACGACCTACCCAGTCATCATTCCTTCTTCAAAGCTGGGTAACAACCTACCCAGTCAAAACATCCTTCTTCAAGGACCCTCTCCCCATGCATGAAATGTGCATGCCTTCTCCTTCTCTTATGGACCTTCTCCCCATGCATGAAATGTTCATGCCTTCTTCTTCTCTTATGAACCTTCTCCCCATGCATGAAATGTGCATGCCTTCTCCTTCTCTTATGGACCTTCTTCCCATGCATGAAATGTGCATGCCTTCTTCTTCTCTTATGGACCTTCTCCCCATGCATAAAATGTGCATGCCTTCTCCTTTTCTTATGGACCTGTTCCCCATGCATGAAATGTGCATGCCTTCTTCTTTTCTTATGGACCTTCTCCCCATGCAAGAAATGTGCATGCCTTCTCCTTTCTTATGGATCTTCTCCCCATGCATGAAATGTGCATGCCTTCTCCCCCTCTTATAGACCTTCTCCCTATGCATGAAATGTGCATGGCCTCCCCTTCTTGTATTATGGACCTCTCTCTCCATAAGGCTAGGCAACAAAGTAGCTTAGTTAAGGCAGGAAACTGACAATGACAGGGTGAAACTTGCCAGAGACGTCAGCTCGCTTAGCCGACACGACCAGACCATTGGGATCGGCTAATAGAACATGCCCCCGACTGGACTCAGTAGACATGACCCATAGTAGTACTCTGATCATCAAAAGCAAACCTGGTGTAGCAGCAAACAACACCACCAATTTTTCTCTTCTCCCCCTAAAGTCTCCACAGACGAACCCACGAATAATGCATCCCTACCTCTAAGCATCCTAGCTACATCGTTACGTGAATCTCTTAGGTGTTCACGTGGTCCTGTGGAAGTGATATGGGCCTACCCTTTTTGGCAGGCCTCGTTACCGTTCTTGTATCCTCTCACCCCTGTATTGTAAAAATATGTAGTGTTAATTCTTTATCAAGGAGACGTTGGAAGGCTGTCAAATTGATATGAACTTGATTACAATATTTTTTGCTGAGTACACACACGCATGTGTGTGCTCACCTTAGGACAAGGTAGGGTCTTCAGACCCACTTGTCTTGTACTGTAATGTGTGTGTTTGTGATTGCAGGATCGAGGTCACCCCGAGCACAGGGCGAGATCGAGGCATCTAACCAACTTGGCGACTCCATTGGAGACACACTACCCCATAGTCGGATCATCCATGTTTGGCTTGCTTTCTTCTATTTCCTGTTCACTCTTCACATACATGTCGTCTAGTCTATCTTACCCTTTCATCCGGGTCGGGGACTTTCTGATCCTTGCAATCGTGAGTTCTCCTTGGGAGCAGGTTCTGTGAACCTCGTTCCCGACCTTCCTTCTGAGTGTTGACCCTGTGTCACACTTGCACATCTTAAACTGGGTTGGTGCGCGGAGGGACTCAGAATTCCCTCGCACCCCATCTCCTAGCCTTGGTGAACCCTCCACCAAAGCGCCTTGCATGGGCCGGCAAGTCACTTGCCGGTCCTACCGCTCATGGCAGCTGAAAGGCAATCCCTTCCCTTCCTGCGCATGACAGTCCAGCTGCTAATGTTTTAGTGGGTCGCCGTAAGGCCACCCCCTATGATCTACCACATCGGGCCCTTGTAACAAGAGGCTCGACACATGGAGAAGGAGGTCTTAAGACCACCATATCCCACACACGCATCAGGGCTCGGGGCAATGCTCAGGCCGCCCCTAACCACTGTCCGGGTTCAACTCAACTTAGACCTGGTGCTGCATACTTGATGCATACATATCGCACTACTCGGGGCAGTCCTTTGATTTTGCTTAGCCGGGTACACGAGAGACGACCCCGTCATAGTCTCTCTTAGCACATGCCTGCTCATTTTGTGAGGGGTGGTCACAAAGCTACTCACTCACAACCACATGCTCGCAATCCTCGGCCTCCTAAGGCCCGTCCTATTGCTCGAGCCTGGGTTGAAGTGGTACACATGCACCACCCCTAAGGACTACTCTGAGCTCCCGACCAAAAGGTCACTGGCAGATGTCTCCTCCCCCGTTCAACCCTGCTTCTCCCAACGAATCGCTGAAGACTTGGTACTCGAAGGCTTTTCGAAGAGTACCGTCTTGAGGAACCCTCTTCACACTGGTCCTATCTTCAGGGCCCACAAGAGAGCTCAGGGCAAGGTCCCTTTGAGTGATGAGGTGTTTCAATTCTTGTCTCTCCTCAAGCCAAAGTAGAAGCCTGAATTGACCCTTATTTGTGGCCCACATTCTCTGCCACATCTCATGGATACGGCTCACTCGTGTTTGGAGAACACAGATATTTCATAATCATGGCCTTAGTCTCAGTTCTGGAGAGAAGTACACCAGAACTTGAGAGCCAAGCATGACCGAGGCCTACGAATAGTCCCAAGAGAAAAAGCCAAGACACACGGGGCAGGGAAGCTTGATGACCCCTTGGCTGAGAATCCCTTTCATCCACTACAAGTTACGGTAGAGAATGAGATGGAGGAAACCTGCATGGTTGTTAACGCCGTAGGGGATGACCCAATCATGCAGCACTTGCAGTTCTAAGACTGTCATGAACCTGTCCTAACCAGGTTAACGTACAAGGCCCGAGCTTAGTCAGGGCATGCTGAACCCTTACTGCCCAGCCCGGTGTATATGATAGTCTCCAACTGCACAAGAGATTGATTCTCCTGAGGAAACTATTAGCTAATGGTCATTCACAAACCCAACGACGGTCAAGAAGACCTCATGTATTGGTTCGAGGACATGATTCGCAAAATGACGGAGAAGATTGACCTCATGGAGAGTACATGGCCTCCTGAGAACTCAGCACACTAGGAAGCTAATTCTCCCCATCTGTCTAATCCGATCCCAAGGCAGTCATCTCCTGCCCACGACCATTCCTTCTCTCCACAGGTCTCTCAAACTGACATCGATGCCATGGTCAGCGGTAGTTTGCAAGGAAGGTAGATCCCAGGTATATAAGATGCAACCCTTTATCATAAACATTACTCATCTTATATCAACCAGCTCTCGTTTCCCCCAAATTACCAGAAGGGGAAACTCCCACTCTTCAACGGAGCAAATTCACCTCACCAGCATATCTCCCACTTCTATTCAGCATGTCAAGAGACGATAGCTGATGGGAGACTTCGTCTTTGTCAATTTGTTGAAACACTTGACAGGACAACATTCAAGTGGTATACTAGACTTCCACCGAAATCAGTACTAACCTAGGAAGAAATGGAACAATTATTTTACAAATGTTTCTATGAGGTTCAGAGAGAAGTTCAGACTATTGAAATTTTCACATTAGCCAAGAACCTGGATGAGCCAGTCAATCATTTCATAGCAAGATGGAGAGACCTAGCTGAATGCCAAGCTAGCCCTATGTCAGAAATTGATGCAGTCTAAACATGTATCCGCAACACGCGGTTGAAAATCTCCCTGCATGTTGAAGCATCAAACCCGATCTCTATATCGGACCTAATTTTCAAAGCAGTTCGAATAGAGAGTCTCTTTAAGCGTCATGGCAAGCTTCAAACTATAACATCAAGTGGAGAAAACAATCGGAGTTCAAACAATAGTCGCAACAATTCTTGGGGCAGTCAGCAACTACATCAGACCCCAATAAGGCTTCGCCTCAAACCCTGGATTTCTCTAAGGGGGTGAACCCACCAAATGCTCAAGGGACACACCAGGTAGGTCAGAAAACCTAGTTCTACAATAAGGTACCGCCACCTCAGAATCTCTATGGGAAGGATTATTGGGAGGAGCAGAATCAAAAGGTATACAGTTTCGATAAGGAGTGGGTTTCGGCTCTACTCCGAATTTTGATTGAGCAACAGATGATTACCTTGCCTGAGGTGAAAAGGCAAGAAGATGCTGAGTTCGCCACTCACAATACTTATTGTGCATATCACAAAATGTTGGGGCATCCTTTTCAGGACTGTGTCACCCTCAAAGACCACATCGAAGCTTTAATTCATAAGGGACAGATACAGCTCGATAGCCTCAAGAAGGCGTTCAGGGCAGTGGAGGAATCTCACATGGTGATAGTTCAAGAAGAGGTTGACCAAATATATCGGCTTGATGAGCAACCACTAGACCTTCTTCAGAAATCTTTTGCATGATGCTCCAATTTGGGGTCATCACACCAAAGCCGTCGAGACAGCCTAAGCGCCATGCTCGAGGGATCGAGAACGTCTGGTGTCCATATCACTTGATTCGAGGACGTGACCTGGGAGGATGTTTTGCCTTTCAATCTATAATTTCAGAGAAAGTATGAGATGGACGCTTTGTTCTCTCTATTTTAGAGGATCACGCTCAACCCACTGAACTGTCAACTCATCCAGACACAAATCCCCTGTGACGACACACTGCTCAAGTCTTCTGACTCTGATGAACCCTCGACTTCCTAGCCATGGTAGGTCTATCGAGGACGAAGAAGGATGAAATCCATGAAGAGGGAGGCTCAACAAGCATGGCCGGCCTCTAAGCCTTGTGAACCTGGTCCGCCTGCGCCTATTCTCAAGAATGGTAAGAGGAGACGAGCACCAAGGGCCGCTCGCTAAAAGAGGAAACTCCCTCAAGCCCAGATAGAGGTTGAGTTCCTCAAGCCTCTTCCTCCTTTGCCAACTCTTCAAGACTTCTTCCCTGAGTTAGTTGCTCTCACAGATCAAAGCCCACAGTCTTATCGAGAAAATACTCGAGTCTTTCTCAGCTCGGGCTCCCATCACGTCTGATAGGGTGACGACATTAAAAGTACCCCCCAACGGTCCAAGCAGGGTGAAGACGTGAACGATTCCTTGCACATGTCTAATTCTGGTGATGACACTAAAAGCTACCCAGATCTGTCCAATCTAAGTGATGACCGTAAAAGCTCTCCCCCTTCTTTTAACCCTGACTCTTCTAACCCTTCTTCTTCTTCAGCTAACACATCTTCTGCAGGACCAACACGCGAATGCCTAGACTTTGAAGCTCTTGACAAAGAGCTGAAAAGTTGTAACACCAGCAAACGGCATCAAAGGAAGTTGAAAAAGACGGTGGCCCAAGCAGCCAGCTTCCTGTCAGTTGCTGATGCCTTGGCATCTAAAGCCAATGCAATGCCTCCTACTGCTATCGAAAAACTTCCCAAACGGTGCAAGAGTCGTAAGGCCAAGAAACCTCAATGGCCCCCTGAGCATGACTTCAAGCAAAGAATGAGAGAATCAAGAGGGCATAACTTCTATTCTCATTAGGCATGCTACATGGTGCAAATTTCGGAAGCAGTGACTAATGCTGACCCAATCAGCCTCAGGTTAGGTAAGAAGTTACAACCACCCACACAAAAGCCAAAGCTTTTGAAGTACCCTGGTCTGCCACTCGTCCCTTACCTTAACACACCAACCAATCCACCACTTCTTAAATTCCCGGGATCACTTGTGATTCTAAACACTAAACCTCCATCAACCTCCATTTTACCAACAACTACCCTTATTACCCAATCCAATCAGCCCGCACTAGACTTTGCTAGACATGGTCAGTTGACACCAAGTCCGGTAGTGCGATCTTTACCTGCTCAACCCTCACCAACTCCCCAATTCACATCAGTTGTACAACAAAAAAAGCCAGAGCGCCCAAACCAACCTTCATCATCAAAGCCTACCTTACAACCTTCATAACACCTAAGCCCGTGATGGATCCAAAAGTATATGAAAATGACGATCGCAGAAACAAGGATGATATGGTGGTTGTATCTATGATCGCTGAATAACAGAATTCTCCCCTTGAACTTTCCAAGCCTTGCTCGTCCCAGTCAACCCAAGAGCCTCAAGATCCATCCTCTCAATCATATGCACTCTCTCTCCTTGAAGTTGACCCCACGTCAAGCAAGCAAGCGGTAGAAGTAGCCACCATGATCTATACCGTCAAAGCCCAATTTGAGGTGGAGATGTCAAGAGCGTGGGTACTCATTAGCTCTGAGGTTGGGGCATTCGAGGTCAATGAAGGATCCTCTAGATCGTCGAATGATGATGAAGTGGAAGTTCACAAAGCCCCAGAGGAGTGGGAAGAAGGTGGATAAGCTGCAATTGATGATCGTGAGGAGATAAACTTGGGTGATGGATAAACTTGGGTGATGAGAATGACTCAAGGCCAACTTTTATTTCAGCTAACATGTCGCCTGATGAAAAAGAGCATTATTTTTCCTTCCTGTGGGTGACTCGAGACGTCTTCGCTTGGCACTATCAAGAGATGCCCGGTCTTGACCCCAAAATTGTAGTACATCGGCTCTGCATTGACCCATCTTTCAAACCTGTGAAGCAGAAATCAAGAAGGTTTTGGCCTAATCTTGAAATGCAGATAGATGCTGAGGTAACTAAGCTTAAGGAAGCAGGTTTTATTCGGGAGGTCAAATACCCAAAATGAACCGCCAATGTTGTGCCAATTAAAAATAAGAATTGGAAAATCTAGGTCTGTATTAATTTTCGTGACTTGAATGTTGCCTGTCCAAAGGATGATTTTCCATTGCCGTTCATGGAAATGCTTATCGGTTCCACAGCCCATTGCCAGATTTTCTCCTTCATGAATGTATATTCAGGGTACAATCAGATAAGACTTGCACCATAAGACAAGGATGACACCTCCTTCTTAACTCCCAAAGGAGTCTTCTGCTATGTAATGATGCCATTTGAGTTGAAGAATGCAGGTGCTATCTATCAGCGATAAATGACCACCATTTTCAAATATATGCTCCACAAACAGGTAGAATGTTATGTGGATGATTTGGTGGTAAAGTCCAAAAAAGAGGGAGGATCACGTGCATGACCTTAAGAAGGTGTTCGAAGGGCTTCGCCTTCATCAGCTCAAAATGAACCCCTTGAAATGCGCCTTTGGCATATATTTAGAAAGTTTTTGGGGTTCATTGTCAGGTATCAGGGATTGGAGATCGAGCTCGTTAAGATCAAAGCAATTCAAGCGATGCCCCCACCGACGACCCTCCGAGAACTTCGGTCTCTTCAAGGCCATCTTGCTTATATTCAGAGATTCATTTCCAATCTTTCAGGTCATTGTAAACCTTTCACACACCTGTTAAAGAAGGACTCTCCTTTTATATGGGACGAGGCATGTCAGGCCGCCTTAGATGACATCAATGAGTATTTGTTACACCCTCCAGTACTCTCCACACCGATGTTAGGAAGGCCCCTTATTCTCTATGTGACCGCCCTCGACGAGTCGCTCAGTGCACTCCCGACACAGAATAATGAGGGAGGAAAAGAAGTCACTTTGTATTACCTCTGCCGCAGCATGTAAGGAGCTGAAAAGAATAACCCACCAATCAAAAAGATGTGCCGGGCTTTAATCTTTGAGGTCCAAAAGTTTAGTCATTACCTCCTTGGTCATGAGGTACAACATATCTTGAAAGCTGACCCCATCAAGTTCCTCATGACGCGCCCTCGCCTCTCAGGATGCTTGGCTAAATGGGAACTATTACTGATGGAGTTTGACATCATGTACATGTCGTAAAAAGCCGCCAAAGGTCAAGCTTTGGCTAATTTCCTGGCATCACACCCTGTACCGACAGAATCTCCTCTGTCAAGTGACCACCCCGATGAGAAAGTGTTCTACACTGAGCCAGTTTATGATTTGAAGATGTACTTTGACAGGAGTTTTCAGTCTGAATGAGTTGGTGCATGAATAGTATTCTTGACCCCACAACATAGCGTCATTCCCTTGTCCATTTCTCTTCCAAAAGCCGACTCACACAATGAGGCTGAGTATCAGGCCCTCATAATAGGGCTTGAAGTCTCTTAAGAGCTAGAACTGGAATGGTTAAAAATTTTCGGCGACTCCAAGCTGGTAGTATGGCAACTCAAAGGGATATATGATGTGAGGAAGGACAGTCTTAAGCCCTATCACGACACTGCAAAGACTTTGATGGCTAAATTTGATGATTTTTCCTTAGGCCACATCCCTAGAAGGTTAAATTCCCAGGCCGATGCTCTTACCAAGCTCAGTGCCACTGTTCAAATCTCCTTGAAAGAACCCATGCCTATATGGGTAGCAGAGTGGAGGCACAATGAACTAGTTAGGGAGTTAGATGGGGATGATGAAAAGATTATTTTCCTAGAATGTCCTCCTTATCTATTCGAGGCACTCCTCGCTGCTAAGGATGCTCTTGAAGCTGAAAAGAAGGTGAAGCAAGGCCAAGGTGATAAGTCTGAAAGACAAGAGGAGGAGATCTTTGATCCAATATGTGCAGAGATTGAACAAGGTGAGGATTGTACGGAGCCAATAATCAACTTTCGTAAACACGGTCGGTTGCTAGAGGATCGCATTGAACGCAACATTATACGAAGAATGTCCACCACATACACTCTTCTTGATGGAGATGCTCTCTTTCCATGATCCTTCGATGGCATCCTTCTCCGATGCGTTGACACAAAAGGGCCGAAACAGGTACTAGAAGAAGTACATGTCAGGATCTGTGGCCTTCATCAGTCTGGTCCTAAGCTTTATGAATGGATATGCATGTTGGGATATTAATGGCCATCAATGGTTGTGGATTCGTTGTCCAATGCCAAAAGGTGCCAAGTGTGTCAGATACATTCAAACCTCATTCACCAGTCACCATATCCTCTCCATCCTATGGTGATGTCATGGGTCTTCTCACATTGGGGTATGGATATTGTCGAACCCCTTGATCCTCCCTCAGCATTGAGTCATACTTTCATCCTAGCTGCTATGGATTACTTCTCTAAATGGGCTGAAGCAATTCCTCTCAAACATGTCCACAAGGAATCAGTAGCCAACTTCGTTTGACACCACATTATTTACCAATTCGGTGTGCCTGACCAGATCATATTAGACAATGGACCCTAGTTCAGAAGCCAACACATGGATCGCTTGGCTAACCAATTTGGTTTTGAGTGAAAGTACTGTATTATGTACCATCCTTGAGAAAATAGTCTAGCCGAAGTGACCAACAAGACCCTTTGCAGCATTTTGAGGAAATCAGTGTCAAAGACAAGGAAAAATTGGCACGAGAAACTCCTTGAGACCTTATGGGATTACGGTACGACAACTCGGAGTGCTACCGATTCTACTCCTTATTCTTTGATTTATGGGAGTGAAATAATATTACCCCTTGAGATCCAGCTCCTATCACTTGGCAACGCTATGCATCATGATATAACAGAAGATGAGAAGGTCAAGCTTCATTATCAAGAATTAGATGCGCTGGATGAGAAGAGATTGGAAGCTCAGGATAACCTTGAGCTCCACCAAGGGAGGATGAAGAGGGCTTTTGACAAGTCAGTCAAAGTCTGTTCATTCACTCTTGATGACTTGGTTCTAGCATTGAAGAGGCCAATAGTCATGCATGGACGGAGTAAAGGAAAGTTTGAGCCAAAATGGGAGGGCCCTTTTGTAATAAAAAAGGTGTCCCCAAATGGATCTTATATATTGTCTCATCCAGATGGGAAGGATGCGGTACCTTCTATCAAACGACGTTACCTAAAAAGGTATTACCTGTGATCGTTATGGTCTCAAAGGTAAGAGCTTAAACATATCTTCAAGTCTTGCTGTATGACTCTAAACAGACACCACTCTCATTGTCTCGAAGGTAAGACCTTAAATATATCTTTAAGTCTTAAAGTATGACTCTAAATACTCACCATTCAAGGGAAGAGGGAGTGTGGTAGACTTACTACATTCGAAACAAGTAAAAGATGCAGAGGAGACAATCAATGCAAACAAGCAAAATTTTTCATTAGAAAGAAGTTGCGAGTTACAAATATAGCTTTTTTTTTACAATTACAAAATCTCAAAATTCAATTCTTGCATCTGAAGAAAAGAGAAGCGGTTGACTATTAGTGTTGCTCTTGCATTTGAAGAAAAGAGAAGCGGTTGGCTATTAGCGTTCCTTTTGCATCCGAAGAAAAGAGAAACAATTAGCTATCAGTATTGCTCTTGCATCTGAGGGAAAGAGAGCAGCTGATCGCTAGTGTCATTTCAACACCAGAGGGATAGAGAAGGGTTTTAGATCGAGTATATCTGTAACAATCCTAAAATTAAAAAAAAAACAAAAAAAAGGAGAAAAGATGCTTTTAAATAGGTGATGGTCTGTTTGAGTATGATGGTCCTTGGGGACCATTACTATTTTCAAAAACTTTTACTTCGTTTAACTTTTGCTTGCCTGTTTTGCTTGCCTACTTTTGCCTCCTGCTGCTTGCAGCTGGCAACGTCCTTTAGTGGACGTGGTTTTCGTACGATAAAAGTCTGCTTTTAACGCGATACCTCAGGTATGAGGTAGAGCGTAAGAAAATAATATAATAATACGTTATAAGAATTTAAATAGGGGATGTGAGCACTCCCACCCTAAAACAAAATTTTGAGATCTTTCTCTCTGGTCGAAACACAGTGAAAGTTTCTCTCGAACCGAAATTTTTTTATCGAAAGCTCCCTCTCAAATAATTGTGGGTAAGTGACATCGTCTTTCTGAAAAATAGTCTATTTTTAATAAATAGTGATATTTCCGTCTAGGATCTTTATTTTATCAGTTTTATGTGTAAGTGATATCGTCTTCTTGAAAAATAGTATATTTTTAATAAATAGTGATATTTCCGTCTAGGATCTTTATTTTATAAGTTTTGTGTGTAAGTGACATCGTCTTCCTGAAAAATAGTCTATTTTTAATAAATAGTGATATTTCCGTCTAGAATTTTTATTTTATCATTTTATGTGTAAGTGACCTCATTGTCTCGAAAAATAATCCATTCTTTTTAAAAATAAAATGAAATAATTATTTCTGCTTATTAG